>CM077016.1:17013212-17376951 GCA_039090855.1 Macrothele yani
GCGCCACCTTGCGGACATTTGCGTCATAACCGGACAACAACGTTTGAGCACGATTGGGCAGGCAGCGGAGAGGCATATGGGCCATAATGGCGTAGCCTAGGAAGAGATAGTGTGCGTCACTCCATAAGATGTCCCTCGCGGTTTTGTGACCAATCATCATGAATGGTAGAGGGCGCTGGAGTCGGAAGTTACGTTACATGCGTCATCCCAGTCAATCAATGGTGGAAAGTTTGTTTCTAGATTTTTTGCAGTGTTGGGAAGATATATAGTTTATTTTTTTGATTGAAGGTATAACCATCTCACCGTGAGCAACTCAATAGGCTATTAGCAGTCGCCTGTCACTAATTTAGGGTCACTGGTTCCAGGAAAGGGAGAGGGTCAGTGCCGTAAGACAAACACAAATATCCATGCCCGGCCGGGATTCGAACCCGTACTCTTCTCAGACGAATGGTCTCCAGCGCCGAGACTACTGCACCACCGGGACGGCATACAGCTTTTACAAAGGTAAGTGGAGAGAAATTTATTTAGCAGTGTTTTTGCTAATTTGCTGTAACTCGATCAAGACAGTCACATACTAAGTTAATTCAGCAGCCGTTCACTGGAACGCAATAGCTCTTCTCAAGAGTTAGTGTGCGAGTTTTATTCAACTGTGGATCGCTTAAGAGTACATTATAAGTGCAATGTTTGAAAGTGTGATCATAATGCGGCACACCAAGTCATCAATATTACCTATTGAGAGGTGAATAAAAATGCTCTTGAAAGCAGTGGCACGACTCCAATTTAAGGCCATTTGTAATATACACTGGTTTCCATAAATTAAGCTAGCAAACCAAAAAATTCGCGATAATTGGGCGAAATATAATTCAAATTGCACTAAAATTTGCATATGTTACGGGCGAAGGCATACAACATCGATGTACGGAAGGTAAATGAGTGGCACAGGCAGAGCTTTATGCAAATGAGCAAGAGCTTAAACCTCCTCCTGTTTCGGAGGGAGGCTCGCCAATTCAGGCGTGCGGCGGTGAATAACAAGATTTCGAGATAGCGAGTTTGTTAACATGGCTTTGAGACGTCATTCACCAGCGGAGTTGCGCTATAGAGCGATAGAGCGATAGACCGACTCGGAAGCAAAGCAACGGCAGGCGTGGACGTCGTAAGATGGCTCAACTCCGAACTTTCTATCGTCAGAAGGATGTGGCAGCAGTTCCAAGCCACGGGTGCAGCTTTCCGAAGGTACAGCGAAGGCAGGCTAAGGGTGACGACCTCCGCGTATGACCGGTATTTGCGGCTTTTGGCACAGTGGAACAGTATAGCTGCATTGAATGATCTCAGATCTGTGCTTGCGGCAGCCACCAGACGGACGGTATAAGCTTGTAGTGGTACGCAGTAGGTTGCATGCAGAAAGATTGTATGCTCGGCGACTGGTATTATGCGTTCCCCCTCAATCTCCGCCACCGGAGGGAACGTTTCAATCGGGCACGAATGCATGTGAGCTTTACTCAAACTCAAAGGAGGTCTGTTCCTGTTCACCGATGAGTCACGATACTATTTACAGAGTTATTCTCCGCCGAGTTTACATCTGGAGAGAGGCCGGTACTTCGCTATTCCTCCCTCTTAATATCCAGGGAAAAGGACACCTACGGTGGTGGTAGTGTTCTGGTATGGGTAGGCATATCGTTAGGCTGCCGTACCGACCTCTATGTATTGTCACATGGAAAAATCAATGCTCAGAGGTATAGAGACACGACATCCTGGACCCTATTGTTCGTCCGTATGCGGCCGCACTATGATACGTCTGTACTGCAAGCAGATAACGCCTGCCCTCACACAGCTGGCTCCGTGCGCAAGCAGTACCTGGAACAGGAGACTTAATAGTTCGTATGGAGTGGCCAGCACGCTCTTCCTAAATGAAACCCATTGAGCATGTCTGGGATGCTCTTTGGGAGGCGTGTTACTTCCAGCACCCCTCCCGAACCCTGCAGGGGCTCCGCACTGCTTTGCTCGAGCAATGGACGCACCTATCCACGAAACTGCACGACACCATAATTAACAGCATGTAACGTTGCTGTCGGGCCTGTATTGTTGTTCGGGGGTAACCACACTTCGTATTGAAGCACCTTTTCCTGTTTCCATCTTGATACCTATATTTCTGTATTTTCCATATTTGCATCAATCGTACAAAATGTAAATGCTTTGTATCACATGTTCTCACGGGTTTTGTTTTGTTTTTTGCCTTTGTTTTTTGTTGTTGTTGCATTTGGTCTGATAAAGCTTTACCACCAAATTTCATCCGAATCGGTTGCATACTTTTTGAGTTATCACGATTTTTCCATTTGTTGCTTAATTTATGGAAACCAGTGTAGAAAGAAAATTGTTAAGGGACTCTATTTAAAAATGTTATTGAAATGTAAAGCATAAAGCTAGTGTTTGGATGTGGGGAAGTATTTCGGCTTATTTCTGGTAAAATTTCGAGAGGTGAAACTTTTTTTCTTTATTTTTAATAATAATTTTGACATATAATTTTTATGTTTCTATGATTAAAATAGCATATTGGTCTTACGGGTTTTTTTTTATATTATCCATATATGAATCCAAACTTTCAAAATATCTTATATTAACACTAACATTAGGAGAGTGTTGTGAGTTAGAATATTTAAACTTTATCATATATTCCGGTTATTTTTTAAAATGTTATATTCGTTAGTGTAAAGCTTAACTTAAAGTAAGACACGCTTGCTAATGTATCTTGAGCACTCTGCTTTTTCTTTTCAGGAGGTGAGTGGTACTTATTGATATGTATTTCAATTACATGTTTGTAAAATAGCTTTCGAGAAGTACATATAATGATACAGAGCTAGGTGTGTATGTATCACAGAAGGATGAGTGTTATCATCGTTCTTCCTCCTTATAAGGTGACGTTACATCCGAGGATAGCGCCATCTGTCACGTTCATGATTACGGGCATCAAATTCCTTCAGCGAGCACTTCACACTAGCTCTTCTAGGCACTATAGTTTTACGGTCAACTGGGCCATAGGCGTGCACAGGGTTGCAACAATGGCGGTGCATGACGTAGTTAAAAAAGACCTTTGTCAGCAGGAAATACAAAAAAAAAAACGGTGAAGTAATAAGGAATTCAGATTTTGGAGGCACAGAGGAGCTGTATTTCAAAAGCTCAATGATATATGTCATGAAAAGGTTATTCTTACTCTCTGGTTCTTATAAAACATTAAATTTAAATTATACTGTTACAGTCATAATGCCTATACAGAGTGAGGTTTTATACACCCCTCCTTCATATTTGTCTAACTTTTGAATTGGTGGATGGAGTTTGAAATGATTTTGGATTTGGATATCTAACGAAATAAGCTTAAACAGATATGTCACACAATATCCCCTTCCATTTAATTTTTTTTTAAAGTCTGTGTGCGCCTAAATGCCGTGGTTCGTAAAAACTAATTCATTAGAATGCACACGAAAAATTACTAAAGATATGCAAGTTTCATTTTAAAATGTAATCGAATGACCCAGTCAAAAATACACCCTGATGGGGTTACAAAAACTATCTGTACGTTATATGAAATCACAAAAGAAAGGAAACCAATGTATTCACATTGCATTTACATGGACATTCGTCGATCAAATGGAATCATGTTTCAGAATTCGTCAATCACATCTTCCAGCTGTGTGGAAATAGCTAGTGATTGTTCAATATACAGTACCATCAATGAGCTCAGCTCTTTCCTGTGTCATCGCAGAACGCAGTTTTGACTTCACGAGTGAAAGTTTTGAGAAGTTCTCCTCACACGAGCAACTAGTTACTGCGATTAAGTAAAAGCAGAAAGTTAAAAAAAACTACTTAAATTATAACTCATTAATTTGCTGTAAATAAATATATGTATATCAGCTAGTTAACTTTCTGATTGCTTGATATTCTGATATAATGTTGAAAAAGGGAAAGGATACAGGAAGCTCTAAAACGAAGGGCTGGGTACATCACAATATTATTCTGCTGATAAGTCATAATATTAATGTTTTTAATTTACAAATAATTGGCAAAGATATCAATTTCTCCCCAAGTTTTGCAGATTTGTCGTGGCAAATGCAAGGGCTAAGGGGGTGCCACCGAACCACCTGCATTCCCCGAGCGCACGCCTATGAACTGAGCTCCTGCTTTTTGGCGAAATCTGCGAATTTCCGCTCTTTACCGTGGAATGGTGGATGGTTCGCTCTTTACCACTGTGAATGGTCATTCAATCCGCCATTAGGGTGACATCTCCTTAAGGTCACAACACTTTTACCTTTTTCCCCTCTCCCCCATGAGTTCAGAAAAGATAAAAGTTTTGTGTCTGTTCTTATAAGTTTAATATACGATACGACTTGCACTCAGAGAACGGATATTATGTTTTGTTTCTATGTTTCAGAAGTGTAGAAATATTAACATTTTAGAATTTGCCCTTCTGATTAAGCCTTTGCGGTGACAGATGTCCTCCTTCAGGATCTTGGGGTTACACTGGGGAGAAAAAACCGGTTTGGGTGGGGCTAATGCGATTCCCAAAAATTACTGAATGTAAGTGGATTTCCTTTCCCTCTCCACTCTTCTTAGACTCTCTAATTTATTGATACACGAAACGTGGTCCAAGAGGATCCCTTGCTTAAGCATTACCAAACATTCTCATAATACCAGCAATCCCCTACCTACATGGTCTTCCTTTTTCGCATTTAATACGGTGCTTCCTCAGCCAACATAGGTGTTCTTACCTAGAATTGGACTGATCACCGTGCTCTTCTTCCTGCTTCCCCTTGCATTACTTAAGGATTATTCCATACTTTTGTCCTATATTTTAAACCACCAGTAGTCCACACATGACACAGCCGCCCTTTTCTGTCGGTCCTCCTGGACTTGTCGACGAGAAGCAATCTCTCACCAGTGACATGCTCCGCCGACTCACTCTTATTCCTTTTGCTCTTCATTTTAATGGGTTGCTATTTTTCTCGTGAGTTTTCATCCTTTTAAATTAGTAAGGTAAATTAAAGTTTGTCTTTTTTATACAAATATATTGAACATAATCTATCTATATATCTATCTATCTATCTATATGGCTAAAATTAAGAATGGGTAGAAACGCGAATACCATTAATTTGAATGGTGTGTTAGTCACGATCGATCGGAGATTCATCGTGAAAGGTTAGTAGCTCAACTAAAGTCCTGCGCATTTGATCGCTTGTGAGTAAAAATGTTTTTTTTCGGAAAGTGATATTTTTTAGCTTTTAATTTTGGCAAATGCAAAGAGTGCGAAGCAGAAATTGTGTGCGACCCCAAAACTTGACGAAGTATTGAGAATTATACTGCAAATGTAAGAAGTGCACCCCTGAAATCGAACACAACGTTGCATTGCTCATAGGAAAATAGTGTCTACTATGAAAGAACTGGGAAATACTGCATAACCAAATGACGAACAAAAATATTAATGCACAATAACGAGCTGACTGTCGAATAGAAGTACATTTCGGCTCCTTCTGCTTGCAAAGCGACGTGACGTCCGACGTCAGCGCCATCTACCACGTTTATGATTCCAGACATCGATTTTTAGCCAAACTTTACATCGTTATCTCTTTTAGCCACTGTACCTCGGCACATCTAACTGCGAATTCAATAGACAGAACGTTGCTACGCAAGGATGAGCTGATAGAAATCTGCGTACTTCATAGGTTCAACACGACAGTCAAACTGCGTGAAGCATTTGAACACACGTAAACACCTCGAGGATCACTCGCGATTCCATTACGTCGTTTATAATGGAATCGCAAGTGATTTCATTGAAACAGCATAATGTTATAAAATTAATCTTTATAGATCATTCCTTAAGGATGAGTTTATTTTTATTCCAAGTGTAGGATAACCTTCACGTTCTGTATGGCGAAGGCGGGCCATGAATAGATGCCTTCCTTAGCAATAATTTTCTCTCACACAATCCACTACACTTGGCGCTTTCCGGTGAATCATCACAACTCTAACCTCATTCACAAACCCGCTGTTCTTCGATAGTAAATCAGAAATCATTAAGTGTTATGTTTTGACAGTTTGATGTACCTGTTTGGTTAATCAGTTAAACCAGAATGCCTAGCACTGCATCACCTATTAGGTAAAACTACTCATTGTGTTTTACATTTGCAGATCAAATTATCTTATCAAAAACTGTTTTGCTTAAATTTCCTTAATTTACTTGTCAGGCGCATTTGTGAAACCTATAAAATATTCTGACGGGAAAATGGTGTGCTAAATACCACAACATCCAACATGGACATTCGTTCCATCTTTCAGGAAGTATTAACAAAATGTCTTTTTCTCAAAAGAGTTCATTCCTTTAAGAGCATCTTCTTTTTTTATATCGCAGTGCTTTACACGTGAGGATATAATAAACACAAATATCTGTTCACCAAAAAAAATGTTTTATTTCTCAAGCGCAACGAATTAGGTACATGTACACAGCGTTCTTAATTATTTGCGTAACATATTATTTCGTGATTTAAAAGTTATGCAAAGCATTCCAGTTTACTGGAAGAATATCAGAACAAATGTTGTTACCATCGAAACTTAAACCAAACTCATCACCAATACCCAGCCAGTAAACTACGGGAAAGTTATCACATGTCTCCTGGAGCCATTATGGCGGTCCCAGCTTCCTGGCAACGTGCACTGCCTTGTTCGGAAAAACTGTCTCTATTAAGAAACACCTTACACATATACGTAATAGTCAATCACATCATAATGGCATTAACAGCTGTTACTTTTTCTCTTAACTGTTAAAAGTGCAAATCTCTTGCGCTCACTTTTAGCAGTATAAATCTACAACTCTATTTTCCTATTCTTCTTTTTCAACCTTTCCAATCAGGGGACCCTAACCCCAAATCTATCTACTTCTCTCTTCGCTCCATACAACTTAATGTGAATTGGACCTAAAACCTTTTAAAAAAAAAAAAAAAAAAAAAAATACGTAATAGTATTCTTTGGTTCAGGCAATGATGTTCAGATACTGCGTGACACCAAAACGCTGTTCTGAAGATATCAAGAAACCTAATGCTAGTCATAGGAAACGGACCTCCACTACATTACACCACCCGCACTAGCTTTTACAGTTAAAGCTTTTCAACTGGGATCCATTGATTAGCATCGCCCCGGTGGCTGAGGGATACGTAGTATTAGCTTCCAATCATTCGTCTTGAGATGAGTACAAGTGCACGAATCACGTAATTTCGGGTGAGGAACGGAAGGTGAGTTTGTCTTCTAGAACTAGATCTTTTCCTGTCCTGGGACCAGTGGCCCTAAATTAAAGACGGTGACTGTTTACAGCCCATTCCAGTTCGCTGACGGTGGTAGTTTAACGATTCCTGCTGTTGACACCATTTTCTGCTTCATCCATCGGCGTGTATCAACTGAACACATTATTCAATGGACTAGATCACAATTTTCCAGTCCTCAGGTGTCCAATTTTGATAATTCCCGCGCCCACTGCTGACAAATATGTCCGTGTTTTGCAGAGACGAGTGGAACACGGAAAAGACGTCTCCTTATGCTTTTATTTCCCATTACCGCCGGAGGCGCGGCGGATTGTGTATGCTGAAATTATGTTTTCGACACCACCCTTGTACTGCGCGTATATTGCGTATTTCTTCCGTTATCTTGTACAATTTCTTCAGTCGATGTTGTCCTTGAAAACGACCAGTCGTCTCCGCATACGGAAAGATCGCTGCCTGCTTGCTTGTTTTGCTGTCTGTGGTAAAACTCACTGTGCAGCGTCGATAAATAGTTCTTGAATAGCCGAGAAGTGCCGTTTCTGGGACGCTTGCACCTGCCTACTTAGCGCCCAGCATCATGTCCTTTTCAAAGTAGTTTAAATTACGAACTGTTTCCATAGAATTTCGATCTACACTTTGCACATGTCCGGCACCTTTGCAGTGAGCTACTCATAAAGCCATCTCAACGACATAGTTCCGTACGGTAAGCAAGAGGGCTCTCACTGAAATACTTGCCAAATCAGTCCTTCGTCTAAGGAGCGTGATGAGGTGGGGAGTTGTTTCTTGTTGAGTTCTGAAGGAATCATGCTGTGCGAAACGGCAGACATGGTGGAATTTAAGATGGTCGGTAAGTACATCAACATTGTATTATGAGGTGACAGTTAGTTCAATGTGTAAAATGGGTCCCAAGTTGTCACACGTAAACATGCTTCAGGACATTACACTATCTTCACTGGTTAGCAACACTCCACCTTAATCGTTGGGGTCAACGTACTCGTGTGGTCTAGATGGCACACGCATCAGCCCGTCGATGAGTTGTAGTTGAAACTCTGGATTCGTCGCACCAAGTTATCGTATCCTAGTCTGCCACCGTCCAGTAGCGATTATTCTTCGCCCACAGCACACGTGCAGCCCAGAGACGTGCTGTTAACAAGAGTACCTCGTTGTGAGAGTCAGCTGCTGTAGCCGCCCAGTCGAATGGTCTTTGCACAAATCTTTGTAAGTGTACCGTCGTTGTATGATAAAGGTTATCCTTACCGATGTAGCAGTCCATACCGAAGTTACGATAAGGAAAAAGCGCGCATTCACCATGTGTGAACAATTTCTAATCCAGAGGGAGTTTTGGCTGGCTGGTTTACTGTAATGTATCAAAAGAGTGTTCCAAAGAGAAGTCCTTGTAAAAGAATAAATCCTGGTAATAATAAGAAGAGACGCCACTCATCTGAATTGTAACTTGGCTAAGATATGCTGATGGCATTCAATTTCCAATATAGGTCTTGCTGAATGCGTTTATACGCAGCAATTACTAAGTTTGGAAAAATTTTAATGCGGCTAGCAGTCACATAACTAGTATTAAGAGCTCCTTCAGCAATGCTCAAGGTTCCGCAAAGTTAGGAGTCCCAAGTAGGATTAAGAAAATAAAAATTTAAACTCAAATTCATTGACAAAAAACAAAGATGAGAGTTGCGGGAGGGAAAGAAAACCTCCCAATTAGCAAAGCAAAAAGAGAGGGAATGCCTCTTTCATTTCGTTGGCAGGCTATGGCGTCAGCTGTGCAGGCGACGTCGTTGACATGATGCCGCAACCATTGGATTACACATTTAAAAGAGCTGAATACACATTCGGGGTAAAATGTATTTTACAGATTTTTTAGACATATCGAAAGCTTGGAAACTTATTTCTATTTTACGCCGACAAATTCGGATTACTACTGTAGCTTTATTATAACAAGTATAGTTGTACTGTTCCTCGTGATTAATGGTACCAGCTCATATAATAGCCATTATTGATACAGTTCTCAGTTTCATTGTGATCACGGAAAGGTGCAGTTCTTGATGTGCGAAAAAGCTTCTTACATTTATTAAAACCACGGCATAACGATCACTATTCAACATGTCATTGTGTTTTACTGTTTTGCTTTATAGGATTTTGTTTGATATAACTGCATTTTTCTTCGGATTTTTCAGTCGCTTTGTCGCACCGACCCCAGTAGGAATGGCGCTTTCCAGTGCGTCATCACAGTTTCATCCAATGGCCACTGTTTTCCCGATAGCCAATCAGAAATCATTAGAATTATGTTTTGGACAGTTTGACGCACTCGATTGGTTACTGAATCTGAACCAGAATGCCTCGCACTGCATAAATGGGTAAACTACTCATTGTACTTTTTACATGTACAAATAGATCTCATGGTACAAATTAGAATCTGTTTAACTAAAATTCCCTTAATTATGTTGTGATGAGTCATTTTGGCAACCATAGAAGCTTCTGACGGGTAAATGGTGCAATAAATACTGCAAAATCAGAATGGGATATGCGTACCATCTTCACATAGGAATACTTAAATACTGTCATTTTTTAACCGACGTCTTTCGGTTAAAAGCATCTTTTTTCCCTGTCGCAGTGCTTTAGAAGGAAGGACATAATAAACATAAACATCTGTTCACGTCGTTGTTTCACTGAAAAAATATTTATTTCTCTAAGCGCTCGTTCTAGTTATATTTACACATGATCTCAATTTTTGCAACACATTATTTCGTGATTTGGGGTCTTCAGTGGATTCTGATTTACAGAGAGGATATTAGATCTAATACTGTTGACTCAGAAACTTCATTAAACCGAACTTTATCACCAATCCCCAAACAGTAAACTGCGGAAACAGTATCATATCAGCTACAACAAAATTGTACTAACAGGAAAGTATCTCAATTGCTCTTGGAGGTCTTTGTTGAGAGATTCAAATTCTATCCGCATCTTATTCTGAAAGGACATAATGCTACGTATTGTTAATAAAAAGGTTCAGCACAATTTCATAGAATCGGAAAACGCAAGACGTTATGAAAGGTTTTCATCTAAGCTGAAATCAAAAGTAGTTTGATTTAGTACGCATTAATTATTTTTAGTTTGAATTTGATATATTTAAATTGGTTTTATTTAATTCAATTAAATTAAAATATGATATTTCTTTCGATATGAACTTTTCCCCCAACGAAAGATTTGTCTGCAAAGCCATTTCATTCAAAAAACAAATATACATTAAGGAAAATCCCAGAAGTTTCAGTAAGCAGTTTTTTCGGGAATTTTCTTCGATATTTTAAGAGAACCGCCTCTTGGCGATTTAATGAGAAGAAAAACAAAGTGCAACTCAAAGGAAAGAGCCGAGTCGTGCCACACCTTTGTGAAAAAGTGAGTTTAGAACAGTCCATCAGACACGTTCTGGCAAGCTTGGCGTCAAGCATAATATATCCTGAACTAGTAAATTATTAGGACCTCCTACCTAATAGTTACAAGCCGGGCGTAAAATCCTAGGGCCTTCAAAAACAACCCCAGATTCGATGTGGCATAGATTCGGCGAAATGCTGGTGTCGTTCTATTGGTATGTTCAGCAAAGGGGATGCGATGGTGTAAGTGAATTACCGAATGTTGCTGGCGTAGGTTCTCTGGTTACGTATGTCTCTGTCGATCTTATCTCACAGGTGTTAAACTAGTTTACGACCTGGGGATCCGTGGCGCCCCATTTTAGCACAATCGTGAAGTCCTTCGTTCTCCTGCAGCCACTTTGTGTATCAGATTCGAACCTTGGGGAACGGCACGTTATCCAGATGAACGTAACCTTTTTCTATAAAGAAACACCACGCGCATGTACGGGTGTTCCTGGTCAGATACCTCATGGCATTAAATGCTGGTCCAGAAGTAAAAATAAAACCAGTGCTCGTCAAAAAACAGGCACCAGACCATTACATCAATTGCACTAGCTCAAAACAGTTAATGCTGGGCAACTTGAACACATCGATTTGTGCCATCTCTCTCTCTCTCTGTAGCTAAAATATGCGAAACGTTGGTGACTAACCATTCGTCTGAGATGAGGCCAGATTTCCTAATCACGGGTGAGGCATGAATGGAGAATTTATCTCTTTCTACAACTGTCTCTATCCCTTCCGTAGAACCAGTGCCCCTGGATCAGAGACGGGTTACTTGGAGAACATTCAACATTGGAAGCATTCACCATTCCTTACCCTTTGAAAAAGTCAAGCTGAATGGGTCTCAATATTTCCGCCTTTCACCTCGCTGGTATTTCCTGTTTGGTTCTATTCCAGTGATGTCGCGTGCCCATTTAGGTTGGGTATGCGCTGTCATGAAAAAACACGCAAAAAATGTTATTATGTATACGGAGCTGCAAAAATTCACGTATTGATTTTGAACGTATGAAAGCATTTCCTTTTATTTAGTGGTCATCAAATTACTTATGGTAGATATCTTTATATACACTCAATCAGGGGCGGATCTATGCTGTGTAGGGGGCCCGTCTCACTGAAGCTCTTGGGGGCCCCTCGTTTTGAGACACAACTGGGTTCAGGGTATATTTACTACAATTTTTAAATGTACTATAATCAATTTTATCATCAAATAATTCTATTATTATTCTATATTGTAACAAAGAGAAACACTATTTCATTTACTTACAAACACAGCATCATGTTCATAAGAAATTCCTCCTGGCTTTAATTGCAGCAAAAAGTGTCTATGACTTCACTATAATTTACATGATTCAGCGCATTACCGTCTATATACAGTAATGAAAAACTATTCAAATGCTCTTGAAAAAGTGTTGATCGTAAATAGTTTTTAACTCTTTTAAGAGCACTAAATGATCTTTCACTACTTGCATTAGACATTGGTAAAAGTAAGCGAAATTTTTAAGAATTTCTTCCACGTTTAGAAATGCCTTTTTGAAACTGTCACTGCCCACAAGCCGTTTTTAGCAATCTTCCGGCCTGACTGAGGATTGATCTTGATCCATAAGATTCACAAAACGACGGAAGTACTGCAGCTCATCACAAAACAGTTTTCCACCTGTCATTCGAATATACCTAGGAAATATTGGCTCAGGTCACATGTCGCAAAAATGGTCATGTTCATCAGTAAAATCTCCTTTGAATAGGTCGAACACATGCTCTCATTGCCATAAAAATCCGCGCACCAAGAAAAAACCGTGCGATAAACGCGCGAAACTAGGCGAATAGCTACAGGGAGTGGCGGACATGCAAATGATTAAAGTTTCTTGCGATTCCGCATGCCCGTGAATCCAAGACTGGCGCTGCGATCGCAATCCTTTGGGCTTATAAGACGCCGCGCAAGGGACCCCACATTCATGCCAAAGTGCATGGTAAGAGTCAGGTGAGATCCCTGAGCGATAGACATGCCAAGGAACCGCCGCCATGATGTGAGTATGGGCAACTGACGGAGTTTGAACAAGGCTGTATCGTCGGGATGAGAGAAGCAGGGTAAAGCCGGCACACCGAATTGGCCGCCATTTTGGCCGGTCGAGACAGTACAGTCCAGTCGCGTTCGGTGCAATGGGCACGGGAAGGCACCTAGACACGGCAGACTGGCTTGGACGACACCGAAGACACACCTCCAGCAGAGAGGACCGAGGGGATCGTAAAGGCGGTACGCACAGATGCAACGACGTCCTTTGTCCAATATCCAGAGACATGTGGCGGCTGTACAAGGGACGGGACTTGTGTTCGCCAGAACCATTTCCGGACGCCTGACAGAAGCGAATGATGCACTCTCGATCGGCCCTTACGTTTTCTGTCATTAACAGCTTAACCATCGTCGGCGTCGATTGCAGTTGGTGTCACCAGCGAGCAAACGTGAGGGTGCTACAGGCTGGCAACGTATAATATTTAGCGACTAATCCCGCTTTTTTGTATGGAATCAGACGACTACCGTGTCAGAATGTGGAGAACCTCGGGTGAGCGCTACCATCCCAACCTCACTGTACAGCGGCACTCGTCCCGAACTGGCAGACGTGATGGTCTGAGAGCCATCGCGCATGTAACAGAGAAAGACATCACTCGCAGTGGTCATAGAGACGTTGATAACTCCAGCGTTACGTACAGGAGATCCTGCGGCCCCATGGGCTGCGCCTTTCCTGGCGGGGCGGTCCGGAGCCATTTTCCAACAAAATAACACCCGTTCGCGCACGACTCGGGTTTCTGGCCAAGGCTGTTTACGTCACGCTTCTCGACGCTTTCGTGGCCTGCCAGGATCGCCTGATCTCTTTCTCATCGAGCACGTGTGCGGGACCAGATGGGGCGCCATCTTTATGTCTTAGTGTTCGTGATTTAGAGCGGTCAGTTGGAAGAAGTGTGGGCCAGTCCTGTCCCAGGATAACATACGGCGTCTTTTTTGATTGCATGCCGGACCGTATCACCGCATGTATCCGAGCACGAAGCGATCCGACGCGGTACTAACGCTGACCGGAATGTGTACCGTATGTCCGCGGGAAATCGTCCTGCTGCTGTGATATTGTAATCACTTCTGCCCTATGTACCATCTCACTGCTAAAATATCATTTCAATCCGACGCCTCCTTCTTGGTGCGCGGATTTTTATGACACTGAGTGTATCATAACTTTTTGCTTTTCTTTACTCCAGCTCAACTACCAGGTTGTCACAAATAGCATTCAGTATCTGCACTCGAAACTCTTTCTTTTACCCTCCAGATGAACTTAATTATCTGTACTTTCTCCATCAGCAAAAGCTCTTTTTATTCTCTTCTTGTAACTCTCATCTTTGTCTGGTTGCTCGACAGATGTAGACAAAGCCAAAGGCTTCCATGTCAGTGCCAGAATAAGCGTTGCGTACGTCATCAAGAAGAGCTTCAGAGACTGAAATAGAATCTACTGCCATCTTCTTTCTGCAAGGATTTGTTGACATTGCTCAATTCGTTGCAACAGCCAGTCCCACAAGACAGTCATGAAGGCAGTTTCGCATACTTGCTCAAACTCTTTATGCCAATGATTTTGCCTATGGTTTGGCTAAAGGTTTTTCAGTTTCAGACTCATAAAGTTTAATTAATGCTTTTTCTAATATCACTATAAGCTCCTCGTAAGGCTGACATAGCATTAGCTCTTGCTGACCATCGAGTGTCACTCAACTGTTTCACAATGTGTTAATGTGATTGAAGGTGGGATTTAAGAATTTCCCAACGATGAGTGGAGTGCCGTAAAAAAAGTATATACTTTTTGAACAAAATCAAAGTAAGCTTCAGCATATCTGCAGCATTATTGCCTACTAAATTCAACGAATATCTTGAGCACGGCACAGGTAAAATGCTGTAGGACTTCTTTCCATTACTTTTTGTTTGATATGGCCAGCATATACGCCTGACATGTTCAAGGTACTGGGCTCAGTAGCATTGGCCACTTCCAGTTTTTTATATCCAGCCCTAGGATCTGGAGTCTTCTTCAAGAACCAGCATCATTCAAATACTTCTCTGTGTGAGATAATACGGGCAAGAAACCAAATAATCGCTCAACAGTTTTTTCATCAGTTTTTACATACCTCAAAACAAAGAGAGTAGAATCAGGAGTAGAATCGGCGATAATTGAAAATTACTTTTCGTGAATTTTTAACCTCCTCAAGTTTTTCCGCCGTTCACATTTAATATCTCATCATATGTTTGGTGAGATAAGTACTTTGTTCTGCTTGAACCACAATGATCTTTCAGAGAATCATCAAACTCTGCAAGATACTCCATGCAAGTTAAAGAAATTACCCTTATTTACATTTTCAGAGCATTCAGTTTTCTGTGTGACCTCTGAGAGGGTGTGAGAGTCTTGCAAGTAACAGCTTCACAGTAGCCACTACTTGATATGGTACTTGCCTCCAATCGCCCTTCTCTTTTTTACACTTTCCAACCGTAGGTTGAAGAAGCGTATATACTCCAGCTTTGTCCGTCTGTCCGCACGATAACTGGTGTAAAAATGGTTCGATTTCGATGTGAAAATTTTAGTATGTGGTAGGGAACCACCTGGGGACGAACCCTATTGAAAATGGGACAAATGGGGTCAAAGGTCACGACGTAGGAACAGGAAAATCATTCCATTGCCCTTTATGCGTCATAACTTGCGTAAATATGGTTCGATTTAAATGAAAGTTTACTATGTGGTAGGGGACCACCTGGGGACGAACAATATTGTAAATGGGCAAAACGTGTGGTCAAACGTCAGGGCATAGGATTGCGATCAATTCCATCGCCCTTATCCCATATTATTAAGGTGGACGTCAAGTAATTTTGCTTCCTATACTTCCAATGGAAAAACTTCTTGTACAAATATTTCCTTCACAAATGTAAATTTCAGGATGAAAATTTTCGGAACATCGATTAAAAAAACTTCATATTATAACTTGGAAAACTTAATATTTTCTAAAAACATAACCACATAATTATATTAAAAATCAATAACTTTTCCTTTGGTGGTGTTGAAACCAGGAAAAAGATGGCGCGACCTGTACTTTGATGACGTCAGGTGGACAAATAAATGTTGGATTGCATAATTACGGTTATGGTTTAGAAAATATTAAGTATTCCAAGTTATGAAATGAAGCTATTTTTAATCGATGTTCAAATTTTCATCCTTGGGAACGCATTAATTGTAAAGAAAATGTGTACAAAAGTTATTATTGTAAAGAAATTATTGTAAAGAAATGTGCTCTAAGAATTTTGATGAAAGTCGCTAACTGACCGTTTTCTGGCACTAGAAATCGATTTAAGCTTGATCTCGACTCTTAGGAGAATTCGTTTAGTGGGTTAAATAACCACCCCGAATTATAACGTTTTTAGTGTCATGGCGTTGTTCCATTAATGTTAAAAAAATGCTTAGAAATCTTATGACGTCGCAATCTCGCATTTGAGAATGTTGGTCGCGCGGTCACGCCATCTGTCTCATTACGTCACGCGTTGTGTGTGGATCCTATTAAAGTTTTATGACGTCCCACTCTTGCGAGCAGATGGTCACGATTCCCATCTGCCTCAATACCTCACGCGTTGTGTGCGTATGTCCGTCCGCACGATAACTCGCGTAACGATCGTTCCATTTCGATGAAATTTTAGTATCTGGTAGGGGATCACTGGGAAGGAACCCTATTTAAAGTGAACGAAATGGGGTCAAAGGTCAGTACATAGGAGCGGGATCCATTCCACTGCTGTTATGCGTCATAACTAGCGTAAAAAAGTTCGATTTCGATGAAAGTTTGGTATGTGGTAGGGGACCACCTGGCGACAAACCCTATTGAAAATGGGCGAAATGGGGTCAAAGGTCAGGACATAGAAGCGGAATCACTTCCATCGCCATTATGCGTCATAACTTACGTAAAAATGCTTCGATTAGGATGAAATGTTAGTATGTTGTAAGGGCTTGCCTGGGGACGAATTCTATTGAAAATGGGCGAAATGGGGTCAAAGGTTAGGACACAGGAGCGGGATCTATTCTATAGCCCTTGTGCATCATAAATTAGGTAAAATGCTTCGATTGCGACAAAACTTTATCATGTTATTTCGGAGGTATACCGAACCGGTTCTATTAAATATCATCGAAATGGGATCAAAGGTCAAGGCACAGGACCGAGATTTATTCCACAGCCATTATTCTCATAACTTGAGTGATAACTTGAGTAATGATTTCTGGTATGTTGGAAAGCGTATTATAATCAGTGCATTGCATGATTTTACAAACTTGTTTAATCTGAGGCATTAGTTTAGAATTAACTCTCTCGGATAATTTATTCCTTGTAAGCATATTGATCGTGCCTGTCATGTGAGACTTCGAGATTTCATGATTTCTTAAAACTTTTTCCATACAAGACCTTTCATAAAATCCATCAATAAGAACCCTATCTAATTGTTTATGGTCGGGAAAAAGTTTATACACAGAGCAGTAAACATATTTAGGTGTTTCAGAAAAAATTAACCAGAGTCTTTCTTCTTTTGTTCCTTTTGTCTTCAACCTATAAAAGTGATTTTCATTTATGTTCCTGAAATACGTTTTCCCAGTATCAGAAAATACTTACCTCAGATTTTTTAGTTCTTCTTTATTTTCATGTTTGTTTCTAATAAAGTAATCTATCATATTAGAGGTGGGGTTAGAAGTCCACAAAGCTATATCAGTACGATAATATGAATTCATTGAACAGGTAGGCCTACGCTCTTCCTCTCGATTTATTGATTCATGATCTTGGTTAATTATTTGGTCTGGCTCTGAGAGCTGACAATTAAAATCATTCAATGGCAAAAGGGATGGTTCCTCACATGAATCTGAGCAGCTGGAGTTAAGATTTGATTTTATTAAAATAGCGTTATCATCGTTGTTATCTAAAATTTAATGGTGTGGGTCCTGTGTAGGTTCCCGTTGCACATTTCCTTTTGAAGCACATGAATCCGGAGGTTTTTGCTAAATTTGCTCATCAGCGGTATGACCAATTTACAGACCGCAGTTAGTTTAGGGTAGCCAGTTTACTGTAGTCAGTAGCAAGTTTTATGATAAGAGCGTTACGTATAATATATTGTGCTTGTAGTTGGTAAGGTGTGCTACTCTGTAAAATTGGTAAGGTGTGCTACTGTGCAAAATTGGTAAGGTGTGCTACTTAAAAAACTGAAAATAAAAAAAAACACAAAAGCACAAGCTGTTAGAAGGTACAACGAAGTAAATTTCTCCGTCATTTTTGATCCACGCCGGGAAACGAACCCAAATCCACTTATTCCGGAAGAAGTCGCTCTACCAACTGAGCTACGCGGATGTTCGTATCGCAGCTATCTGCCTTTATGTCGTGTTCGTCCTGCGGGGCAGGCGCGTAGCATCTCCCCCCCCACACACACACACCCGAAAGAGGGCAGGTGGCATGGCCCACGGGTCAGCCGTGACCATGAGTTTTCGTAGGCAGTCATCCGCTGTAGAACGTGCACTTCAGAACTCCCAGTCAATCTGATGTGCGGAATGCAACGTCACACACATTTATTTTTCGAAGCGCTGAAGAAAGGATTCTCCTATTTTTCCTATCTCGCGGTGTGGAAAGAACATTACACCATTGCGAGATCTTGAACGGCCGGGTCATCCGGGAAGTTCGGGCGCCATTATAACGAAGTAAATTTCTTCGTCATTTTTGGTCCACG
The DNA here is from genome assembly GCA_039090855.1 of Macrothele yani. Classification (NCBI taxonomy): domain Eukaryota; kingdom Metazoa; phylum Arthropoda; class Arachnida; order Araneae; family Macrothelidae; genus Macrothele; species Macrothele yani. The sequence goes on from CM077016.1 coordinate 17,031,689, forward strand.
CCGGGGATCGAACCCGAGTCCACTTATTCTGGAACAAGTCGCTCTACCAACTGAACTACGCGGACGTTCATTGTCGCTGCTATCTGCCTTTACATCGTGTGCGTCCTGTGAGGCAGGCACGTCTCAAAGAGAATTCCAACTTTGAAAAAGGAGTGACTATCCAGTTAAGTAATGAACTTCCGAAATAACGGAAGAGATCGCCATTGGATGCCGGGAAAATGCTCCTCTTTCTTTTGCAGATGAGCATCGGCGTCGTCTGTCGGTGCAGGTAGTAACTAGAAACTCACAGCCCAGGGGACGCTGCTTAAAAATAAATGAAAGTGCTTGAACTTATTTATTGTCATTCGTTTAGGAGTTTAACGAGCACTGTGAGTAACTTGATGGGGTGAAAGCAGTCTATATTCCTGTATACATGGGTACCCCTACAGGGAAGGGAAGAAGCCAGCACCGCAAAAGAAACACAACATCCATGCCTGAAAGGTATTTGAACCGGGATCAATCTCGGGCAAATGATCAGAAGCCAGAGAGAAAATGCTCCTCCTACTTTAGCAGATGAGGATAAGCGTCATCTATCGCCCCTGGTAGTAACTGGAAACTCACAGCCCAGGGGGAGGACGCTAAATCCCCTCACCAGATTCGAACACGGTCCGATCTTGGACGAATGACTACTGCGACACCGGAGCTGCTGCAAATTTATCTTGCACACAAAGGTAGTTAAATATATTATATAGGCAAATATTGTAGTCATAGTATTCTTCAGTTCCTCATACGAAGACAAACAAACAAACCATTCGGTTAGGTTACAAAGAGGATAAAAGACTTCAAGAGCCAATTTTTGAAATATCAAAAGAAACAACCCTGGTTACACGTAACTAACAAAATGATGAACGGTAAGCAACGCAAGTGTACTGGGTTTACTACAAGGAATGAAAGAAATAGAAAATTCGTACTAAAAATTGTTTTCAACGAGCTCTGTGAAAATGCATTTCTGACTTGAGCAGTCTTTTAAACATAAAGCATTACATAACGTTTACATATGACATAGCCATTAAAGTAAAACTAGCCCTATCCTAAACTGAAGTAGCTATCTATTAGATCAGGGCCGGACTGGCTAATGGTTGGCTTCACCGGCTGTGATATCATGTTGGCCCCAAATGCTCAATGACCCCCCCACACACACACACCTCTTCTGTATATTGCACCAAAATTGGTAAGTAATATAAAATCGAGGAAAATTGTTGTATTATATTATTTATTGACTAAATTACTAAAAGATAAACACATATATTACACAAGCGTTACATTGACTTGTCTTGTAATGATTGACCTTGGTTTAGGCACTAAATGTAATTTGATTAGAATTCATTCATTGATCGTTATTAATGTACTTACGCAGTCTATCGTTACAACTTAAGCATTCTAGCCTTAATAATAATAATAATAATAATAATAATAACAAGTGGATTAATAGATGTGAAAAACAACTAAATACTACTACTACTACTAATAATAATAATAATAATTACGACTGTGAGATACAACCCGATGTAGCCATCCCTACCAATCGTCCAGATATAGTATTAATATCATATGACAAAATGCATAAGGATGCAATCGTTATTGACATATCGATACCGTCACATTCTGAATAACTGAACACTGTATTCCGAATATTATGCAAGCAATTCCACATATATTTCTAAAAATGAGCATATATGTGGTACTAGTCCTAGAGACTAAACAGATGTTCATATATGTCCACTTATTATCACCACAACTGATATAATTCCTCAGACTCTTATAGTTCAGCTTGATAGTAAGAGTTATGCGCAAGACCCAAAGTTAAGGCAGCAGTGAATCGCCATATGAACCACATCATACAGCGATTTGTTTATTTTTTTTTGATTGGAGATTTAACGACCACCGTGAGCAACTCAATGGGCTATAAGCAGTCGCCCGTCCCTAATTTAGGGTCACTGGTTCCAGGGAAAGGAGAGAGCCAGTGCCGAAAGACAAACACAACACCCATGCCTCACCGGGATTCGAACCCGGACCCCTTCGGACGAATGATCAGAGGCCATCGCTTAGACCACCGCGCCACCGGGGCGGCAGCGATTTTGAACCATGAATGACCGTGTCTGTATTTAACTTGATGTCCGTACAATAAGTGGACCATGGTATAGGTGGCATTGCTGTAGATGAGTGAAATAAGCTATAATAACAAAGAGAATTTCAATAATGATTAGATCGTTTCTAGAAACAATTTTCCAAAAAGTGGTCCATAATCTGGGCCCTGTGATGCCATAGCGGTAATCACGTCCTGCATCTAAGGATAGTAACGTGATCAGTTTTCTTCCGGAGAAATTGTTCTGCGATTTGGTATAACAATAACAATAACAATAATAATAATAATAATAATGACAGTCCCTAAACTCAGGTTCAGTCCTTTGCCATTAAGCCTATGGTTGGTCCTTTAAAAGGGGGAACGTGTAGTCCTCATAGACCGCTGACACATAACTGCTGCGCCGCGAGTTCACTCGGACTACACTTAGAAAGAAGGGAACAGTGTTGACTGGACAGTAGATGGCAAAAGGTGCAAAAAGAGTTATAGATAAAGGAATACATTCCAAGGCGTCAAGAAAAAAAATTGTAATCTCCTACAGGTGGGCATTGGCAAGTGACCAAGTGACCATGACGCTAATTTATTGGTATACATGTACCTAGCTGTCAAGTAGTGAGCACAAGCCGGATTAAATGCAAAATTTGGTGATGAGGGAGGGGTCAGGTGCTGCTAAGTGAATAAATCCATCAAGCTACTCCAAGAGAAGTCTAATTGTCTGCTAATGCAGATGTTGTTGAAAAATAGTATATACACATGGTTAATTATAAGCTGGACAAAATGAAGTGAATTGTATATACAGCGGCATTTGGTATCAAGGCCTAAAGCAAAGGCAACTGCTCAGGTGAGTTCAGTTGCCTACAATAAGCCGAGAGAGTTTGTATTTAATGCCATTGTGAAAGCCACATGCTACTTTATTGAGGTTAAGCAGTGAATGGTTGTAAGGGGTATGAGCAAAAACGGCTTATGACAACAGAGCCAACACACAGGAGCTAATTGCTGGAACTAGAACCCAGAGTAAAATTGCCCGCAGTAAAAATTGGGCATGTTGCTAGTTGTGTTCTACGTAGGGTTCAAACAGAGACATGCACACACGCTTTATTCGTTTTATATAAGTGTGAGATGTGCCTAAAAACTGATCTGATTCATTTAATATCGTAACCCACAATGTGAGTTGCTTCTAATATTGAGATGATTCTTTTAACGGCATGAGTGACAGTGCGAGTTATACCCAGTATTGAGTTGATTCGTTTAACGTCATGACCCTATGTGTGAGTCAGACCATACATTCAGTAATTCCATTGAGTTACGGAAATAATTCAGTCACCGTCATGTCCTTAGAAGTAAGTCAATAATACGGGATAAAATTACGTGTGAATATAAATAAACTGCATAAGGAAAACAGTAAGTTTATATTGAGACGTAATGGAAGCTACATACTCAAATCTGAGTGGGTGGGTCATAATATTGGGTAGTATTACGTTATTCCATAACGGAGCCGAAAACCTAGCCCAGAGGAACTTCTTGTATTTACAAGAATTCATGAATTATCAAGATCCACAGTATGAGGTGTATAACGTACAAGTTTTTCCGCGCCGCACCTGGATTCCGGGTCCCCCTCACTCCGGAGTAAGTCGCGCTCCCAACTGAGCTACGCGGACATGTGCTCTCACTGCTATCTGCTTTTATCTCATGTGTGTCCTGCGGTGCAGGCACGTCGAACCTCCCCCCCCGAAAGAGGACAGGGGTATGGCCCATGGGTCAGCCGGGACCATGCATTTGAGAAATCCCAGAGAATTTTTTATGTGTGGAACGTAACGTCACACTGATTTATTTTTCGAAGCACTGATTCTCATTCTTCCTGTCTCGCCGTGTGGAAAGAACATCACATCATTGCGAGAAACTTAACAGTCGGGTCATCCTGGAAGTTTGGGTGCCAATATAACGTACAAGTTTTTCCGCGTCAGGCCCCCTCACTTCGGTGTAAGTCGCTCTCCCAACAAAGCTACACTGACATGTGCTCTCACTGCTATCTGCCTTTATCTCATGTGCGTCCTGCGATGCAGGCACGTAACAGTTGTATCAGATTTTAAGCTGCTAGGAACAGATACTACATGATGAGCCGTTTGTTAGAAAAGTGATAAGGGTAGAATTGCACATATATGTGTATTTTTTTTAAGAACAAAAACTTTATTCAGTAGAGAACTGAAATATACTGACAAAAAACAGAAATGATTGAGCTGATACGTTTAACAGCATTACCCACAATGTAAGTTGCACTAAACTGGTTGATTCGTTTAGCGTCAGGACTCACGATACGAGTTGTATCTGTTTTTGAGTTGTTTCGTTTAATATCATGACCCATAGTGTGAGTCAAGACACATCAAGTAATCACATTGAGTTACAGGAACAATTTGCTTAACGTCGTAACCTTCAAAGTGAGTTGATAGTACAAGAGAGAGAATTTTTCACACGTGTGAATAAAAATAAGCTGCTCAAGGAGAAAAGCAACTTTAAATTGGGATGCAATAGAAATCACATAAACAAATCTGGATCGGCTGGTCGAAGAACAGTGTAATATTAGTTTATCCCATAACAGAGGCAAAAGCCAGTCCTGATAGATTCCTGTATAAATAAGAACTCATTGGAGCACAAACGCAGGGGGCTTTGGGGGCTTAAGCCCCTCCAAGGAGATTAAGAACGATGGACTTCACAAAATAAACATTCAAAATTATTATTTTACATGTTCAAAATATTATATAGTGTCTGACATGGTGTCTTCTTTCCAAAGCCCAAAAGAGATTAAGAGCGACGTACATCACAAATTAAACATTCAAAAATATTACAGGGTTTTTCAGAAAATTGGATATCATTTGAGATGTAAATATCTGAGTAACTAAACAATCTACGCAAATAAAATTAAACACGCTTGATATTGAGCAAAATAACATTTATTCATCAAAATTTGAATGACAAATTCAAAGGTATGTGGATTTCTTTCCCAAGTACATACATGAAAAACTACCGAAATGACACTTTAACTATTTTAACTCCAATGTTATAATGTTTACTATATACATTAGAAAACATGATATAATAAAATATATACACACATGAGACCTTTCGGTACCCAAAGTGGGTACCATCTTCAGATGCTGTTAAAATTTACCAAACGAACGTGACAAGTACTGCGATATTTATATAAGACACACAGTCGTAATGACGTAACAAGTATGAAACGGGCTTAACAAATCAGAGAGTGGGACAACATTTGTTACTGGTCAAATATAACAGTAATAGGTTAAGTCTATTGATTTATTGATACCTAACTCGACAAACCCAAGTACGTTTCAAACGGTATAGGTATACATTCTGGTAAATTATCATTACACACTGTATTCCCATATTTCATAATATACAAACTCTCAACAAATTTTAAAGTTGATCTAGATTTTGGTGTGTTGAGAATTTTAATCTCGTCCCAGGCAGGGAGGTAATAACCTTGGTTTACAAGTCGTGCTAAAGCTGTGGTTGTATCTCTATTTTTAACATCATATTTATGTTCTTTTAATCTAGCTGACATTGAACGAAAAGTGAAGCCTATGTACACTTTTTGTTGTTCATTTTCTTTTATGTTGTTAAGAGGGGATAATATATACACCATGTTTCATATCAATAGGCACAGTGTCTCTGTCTTTCAGAAGTAAGGACCTAATGTTGTTTGTGTTTATTCCAATATCAAAATCATATTTATGACATATCGTTTTCATGGAATAGCACAGTTTTGGTACAAAGGGAAGAGAACCAAAGTATTTTCTTTGTTTTGGTTCATATACAGATGATAATGTTGTAGCCTGTTCCTTTTAATCTTGGTTACTATCCTGTGTATGGTTTCATCTGGATATCCATGATTACGTGCGATATTATAAATGGTATCCATTTCTTGTTTTCGAAGAGCTGTGGTGGCGGAATGAGTGAAAGCTCTTCTTATAAGTAACGATATCGATGATTCCTTGTAGCTCCATGGGTGTGCCGATGCCCAAGGTATTAGTATCGTATCTGATTCTGGTTTTCTATATACTGAATGATTAATAGTTGATTTAGATGGGTTTCTAGTGAGCATGATATCTAGAAATGGTAAATTATAATTACTTTCATATTCTACAGTAAACTTTATAGTGTTAAATACATTTGATAACTCAGATACAAATGTTGATAGGTATTCCAGAGGATGGTTCCAGAGTACCAAAATATCATATACATCTCTGAGATATAATATAGGTCCGTACTCTGTAACTACATCGCTGGCCACCTAAATGCAACACCAAGAAGGAAGAATCCGATTGGCCTGAAATTCGCAGCATGCGTCACGCGCGAGAGGACATGCAAACGATTAGCATTGCAGGGCATATGCAAATCATGTGCGCCCAGCACGCCAACGAGAAGCACTATAAGAAGGGTGCACAGAAGGCAGGTTGTAAGTAGTGGAAGTGTGTTGTGCTGCCGGACCTGTACGTGGGAAGCTTTCTGAAGCCTCGTCGCAGAAAACGGCAGTCATTCCAGCACGTTTCGGAGTTCGACAGAGGACGAATAGTGGCTTATCGCGACAGCGGTTTATCGTACCGAGACATCGGCGATCGTGTGGGACGACATCCAGCCACAGTGAGGCGAATATGAATTCGGTGGGTGCAGGAGGGACGGACGGACCGACGTGAGCCACCGAACGAGAGGACCGGCATGTTGTGCGGCGGGCATTGGCGGCTCGCACCGCCACATCACGAACGTTAGTGCAGGAATTAGGGTGTGTTGCGCAACAACCTGCGTAATCACGTACCGTTCAACGTCGTCTGCAGGATCGGAGACTTGTCGCACGGCGCCCATTGCTGCGATTACCATTGACGTTACACCACCGGTAAGTGCGGCGGCAGTGGGCGGTTGAACGCCGCACCTGGACTACGGAATGGCACGACATTGTCTTCTCCGACGAATCCCGCTTCTGCCTGCAACACCACGATGATCGGATCAGCGTGTGGCGGCACCGCGGCGAGAGACTGTATGACGCCTGCATTATGCAACGCCATACCGGTACGTCGCCTGGCGTTATGGTTTGGGGCGCAATTGGATATGACACCCACACCCCTCTGGTACGCATCGCCGGTACACTCAACAAACACCGTTACATCTCCGACGTTTTGGAGCCTGTAGTCCTCCCTTACCTGCAGGACCTGCCAGCGGCCACGTTTCAACAGGACAATACGCGCCCGCACGTGCCACGCATCGTGCAACAATTCTTTACGGCCTGCCAAGTGTCACTGCTGCCGTGACCAGCCTGTTCTCCCAATATGTCGGCTATCGAACACGCCTGGTCGCTGATCGGCTACCGAGTGACCCTGCAAGCACCACCCGAGGCTACGCCTGATGAACTGTGGCAACGTGTGGAAGCAGCCTGGACCGACATACCCCAAGCCCACATCCAAAGCCTCTTTCGTTCGATGCCGCGGCGTATAGCGGCCGTAATTGCCAGCCATGGGGGCCACACGAACTATTGATATCTCCGTGTTCCGCAAGTCGCACGGGCCTGTAAGCTCAATTGTTTCATCTTTGTATCTGTTGTTATGTGTCCAGAAAATCTGACTTTGCTATCTCGTGACCTTTTTGGTGTTACGTTTTGGGTGGCCAGCAGTGTATTTGACTGAAGAACTTTGTTTTCCAATTCTTGCAAGCAGGTTTCTGCAATGGTTGGGGAAAGGGGAGATCCCATTGGTGCCCCTTCGCATTGCCGATATATTATCTCATGGAACTTAAAGTAAGATCTCTTGTAAACTAGAAATAGTGCTTGTAATACAGCTTCCACCTCAGGAGATGGGGTGCCCAATGTCAAAAGAGAGGATGTTATGATGTCATGTACCTGTTGTACTGGAACACTCGGGAACAGAGATACAACATCTAAGGAAAGCATGGTAAAGGGTTGTGTAATTGGAGAAATTGATTTAATTCGATCCAGTACTTAAGTGGAATCGGTAACAGAAAAAATTGAGTTATTAATGAGAGGTCGCAAATATTGAGCTAAGGCTTTTTCCAGTGGGCGGCTAAGGCTATGTTGAGCAGCAACTAATAATTAAAGGGGGTGTCCAGTCTTATGTAACTTTAGTTTTCCAAATAATTCTGGGACTCTAGGTCCTGATGGGTTAAATAATTTTGAAGTAATGGAAGTGGGAAGTAGTGAATGATTTGTTTAAGCTGTTAACAGCTGTAATTGTAGCAATGACTGGGTCTTTAGGGATAACACAGTGTGGTATGGATTCAACAGAAAGTTTCATTTTGTCAACAGTCACCTCTATTCATAATAACTATTTGTGGGGACTTGTCCACAGAAATTATCGAAAGTTCTACCTGGTTGTGTAATGTTCGTAATTGTTTGATCTCTTCTTTATTGTTTAAAGTTTCTTCATTATGAATACCATAGTTCTTAGAGTTCAAAGTTTTTAAAAGTTCATACCTGGTCTGTTGTTGAATCGCAGGTGGAAAGGTTCCAACAGTTTTCTCTAGTTGAAGCACAATATTGAAGTAATTGTATTTATTCTGTGGGTACGCAAACTTTAGTTACTCTATCCTGCTACAATTACAGCTGTTAACAGATTAAAAATCATTCACTACTTCCCACTTCCATTACTTCAAAATTGTTTAACCCATCAGGACCTAGAGTCCCAGAATTATTTGGAAAACACATTGCGGATATGTAATAACAATTACATTATTATTATTAAGAATTATTTAGTAATAATAATAATAATAATAATAATAACAATTCATTGCCGATACATAATAACAATTATAATATTATTATTAAGAATTCTTTTGGAAAACACATTTCTGATATACATTGTATAATAACAATTTTTCGGTTGCTGTGCGTTGCTTAACGTGGAAAGAGCGATGGATTTATTTATTTAACTGACGCCACGTATTTAGAGGATTTTTCACTATTTGGAAAACTAAAGTTACATAAGACTGGACACCCCCTTAGATTATTAGTTGCTGCTCAACATAGCCTTAGCCGCCCACTGGAAAAAGCCTTAGCTCAAAATTTGCGACCTCTCATTAATAACTCAACTTTTTCTGAAACCAATTCCACTCAAGTACTGGATGGAATTAAATCAATTTCTCCAATTACACAACCCTTTACCATGCTTTCCTTAGATGTTGTATCTCTGTTCCCGAGTGTTCCAGTACAACAGGTACGTGACATAATAAAATCCTCTCTTTTGACATTGGGCACCCTATCTCCTGAGGTGGAAGCTGTATTACAAGCACTATTTCTAGTTTACAAGAGATCTTACTTTAAGTTCAATGAGATAATATATCATCAATGCGAAGGGGCACCAATGGGATCTCCCCTTTCCCCAAACATTGTAGAAATCTGCTTGCAAAAATTGGAAAACAAAGTTCTTCAGTCAACTAGTTACAGAGTACAGACTTATATTATATCTCAGATATGTAGATGATATTTTGGCACACTGGAACCATCCTTTTGGAATACCTATCAACATTTGTATCTGAGTTATTAAATATATTTAACACTATAAAGTTGATTGTAGAATATGAAAGTAATTATAATTTACCATTTCTAGATATCATGCTCACTAGAAAGCTATCTAAATCAACTGTTAATCATTCAGTATATAGAAAACCAGAATCAGATACGATACTAATACCTTGGGCATCGGCACACCCATGGAGCTACAAGGAATCATCGATATCTTTTCTTATAAGAAGAGTTTTCACTCATTCGTCCGCCACAGCTCTTCGAAAGCAAGAAATGGATACCATATATAATATCGCCCGTAATCATGGATATCCAGATGAAACCATACATAGGATAGTAGCCAAGATTAAAAGGAACAGGACTACAACATTAACATCTGCATATGAACCAAAACAAAGAAAATACATTCGTTCTCTTCTCTTTGTACCGAAATTGTGCTATTCCATGAAAACGATATGTCATTAATATGATTTTGCTATTGGAATAAAGACCAACAACATTAGGTCCTTACTTCTGAAAGATAGAGACTCTGTGCCTTTTGATATGAAACATGGTGTATATATTATCCCTCTTAACAGCATAGAAGAAATTAAACAACAAAAAGTGTACATAGGCTTCACTTTTCGTTCAATGTCAGCTAGATTAAAAGAACATAAATATGATGTTAAAATTAGAGATACAACCACAGCTTTAGCACGACTTGTAAACCAAGGTTATTACCTTCCTGCCTGGGACGAGATTAAAATTCTCAACACACCAAAATCTAGATCAACTTTAAGATTTGTTGAGAGTTTGTATATTATGAAATATGGGAATACAGTGTGTAATGATAATTTACCAGAATGTACCTATACCGTGGAAAACATACTTGGGTTTGTCGGGTTAGGTATCAATAAAACAATAGACTTAACCTATTACTGTTATATTTGACCAGTAACAAATGTTGTCCCACACTCTCATTGGTTAAGTCCATTTCATACTTGTTACGTCATTACGACTGTGTGTCTTATATAAATATCGCAGTGCTTGTCACGTTCGTTTGGTGAATTTTAACAGCATCTGAAGATGGTACCCACTTTGGGTACCGAAAGATCTCATGTGTGTACATATTTTGTTATATCATCTTTTTGAATGTATATATTAAATATTTTAACGTTGGAGTTAAAATAGTTACAGCGTCATTTCGGTAGTTTCTGATGTATGTAGTTATCGGCACGAGTTAAATCCTAAGGATTTTCAATATGCGCACCGCCTGTGACACTGTACACGTCAAGTCGGTAGTCCAGCTCCTGCCCAGCACGATTCAGCATGTCAATCATGTGCTCAAATGTGGCATAGGGATTTTCTTCGCCCCAAATGAGAACATTAGGCTTGTTGACTTTGCCATTCGTATGAAATGTGGCCTCATCACTGAAAACAAGACGATTTTCAAACTCGTCTGTTTCTAGTTTCTCTGACACAGAATTGCTTACGATTTTGCTTGTCAGCTCTCTTTAATGCCTGAACGAGCTGTAGCTTGTAGGGTGTCATTCGAAAGCATTTCCTTGCGACACACCAAACTGTCGTTCGAGGAATCTGGGTTTCCAGACTTGCTCTTCTTATGGATTTCTTGGAGCTTCGCAGAAATGTTTCCCGAACCCGCACGACCATCTGTTCCGCTATTGGTGGTCGTCCAGATCCTTTGGCCCTGCACAGACAGCCTTCCTCTTTGAACATTTTGTGCCATGTCCAAATCTGCATTGCACGTGGTGCATATGAGCACATGAGGGACATGCTGCATCGTGTTTGGCAGAAGCTGGACTACCGACTTGACATGTGCTGTGTCAAAGGCGGTGCTCATATTGAAAGCTTGTGAACTCGTTCATGAAATCCACATACCGTTGAATTTTTCTTCAAATTTTGACGAATCAATCTTATTTTGCTCAGCATTCAGCCTGTTTAGTTTCATTTGCCTAGACTATTTACTTACTCAGATATTTACATCTCAAATGATATCAAATTTTCTGAAACACCCTGTATTTTACATGTTCAAAAAATTACATAGTGTCTTCTTACCAAAGCCCCAAAGAGCAACGTACGTCACAAAATGTGGTACCTTCGCGCAGTTGTTTTACGTAGACAAAATCAGAATGGGAAAAAAAGAAAAAAGAAAAAAAGCTGTCAAATCTAGCTGCTTTCGATAAAGCATAAGTGAATACCTCCCCAATCTCAGGGTAACAAGTTGATAAGTGCCTGTAGGATTCAGTCAGGGCTGAATACAGGGGCGTATATTGAATTTTTTCGCGGAAGGGGGGGGGGGGTTCTTCCACAAAAAATGGAAGTTTTTGTAATCCACCAGAACACAATAAAAGTCGATGAAAAAAAATTAAAGCATTCTTTCTAATGTAAGAAACATTCAAAAATATTATTTTACATGTTCAAAAATGTACATAGTGTCTTCTTTCCAAGACCCCAAAGAGATTAAGAGCGGCGTACGCCACAACCGTATATGAACTATACACGTACACTACATATATGTACACACATTGTGTACGTATACTATATATATACTGCCCCCTCCAACAAGAATTCCTGGGTGCGCCACAGTAAGAACTCATGTGCTATGATGGACCTTAGTATGAGTCGTATTCGATTTTAAGCTGATAGGAACAAATGCTACCATTTGGTCATAGCCGATAATGCGAGAGCCAATCATTCACACCGGTGATTATAAATAAACTGCATGAAGAGAACTGTAAGTTTGTATTGAAAATTATGGAAATTCCTTGTAAATCTGGGTGAGCTGGTCGTAATGCGATTTGGCAAAATTTCAACGTGAGATACCGCTTTTGCTAACATTGCAGAGGAATGCCTCTCACTCAATCAGCATATGCGGCAGGAGGATCTTCTGATGTCACATCTTCGTGCAGCCAATCGCTTTCGTCGGTGGTTCGAACTGTGCTTCTCGTCGGATAGCTGTTGTATTGCCTTCTATCTGCATTTTGTGGCATTCAAAAAATTCACACGACAAGAGTATAATCTGAGGGTTTACGACGAATTAAGCAATACTAAATATCTAATTTTTTAAAAACTGAACTTTTTTTAGAATTTCATTATTTGAAGTGCTTGTTCTACATCACTCTTTTAATACCACGCCTTAGCCGCCCTGGTGGCGCAGTGGTCTAAGCGATGGCCTCTGATTATTCGTCCGAAAGGGGTCCGGGTTCGAATCCCGGTGAAGCATGAATGGTGTGTTTGTCTTACGGCACTGGATATCTCCCTTCCCTTTAACCAGTGACCCTAAATTAGGGACGGGCGACTGCTTATTGCCCATTCAGTTGCTCACTGTGGTCGTTAAACCTCCAACAAAAAAAAACACGCCTCATGTTGTTTCTCTGCACTGCACTAAGCAGCTGCACTGACTGTGAATGCAGAACCAGTTTCGTTAGACAGTTGTACTCTTCGTATCGTGTAAATTCGTTCTTCGTGTCAATTTACTGTATGGATGCAGTATTTGCCGCATAATATCATGACTGATGAGAGTGAGGGGAGAGGCATATGAAGCGAGTGGCTATTAGTAGTTAGCCAGCATTGAAGCTGCTCAAAACTCACCAAGAACAAGGTAATAGCGTTGATGCTGCTCAAAATTCCCCAAGAACTGTCTCATTTTTGGGGGACGAATCGATTTACACTGAAGAACAATTGAATTAGAGATACCTGTCTAGTAACGTGTAGCACCACCTTTCGCCCTGATGACGGCGGCGATTCGTCTCGGCATGGACTCGACAAGACACTGGAAGCGTTGGGAAGCCATACGGATCCACGACCCCTTAACAAGCTCCCACAGTTCACGAAGAATTCATGGAGGGGGTCATAGCCTCGAACATCTCTCTCGATGGCATCCCAGATGTGCTCGATGGGATTGAGGTCAGGTGACCTAGCTGGCGAAGGAAGCGAGGTCACATCGGTGGAGTGTTCACCCAACCATTCGGATACAATTCGGAAGCGATGGCACAGTGCATGGTCTTGTTGCAGGATGAGATCCCCAGTGGGATGTTGAAGACGCACAAACGGGAGCAAATGGTCGTCCATGATTTCCCGGTAACGTTGACCTGTGAGGGACGATGTCACACGTACCAGGGGCACATTTCAGTCCACGTAAACAGTCCCCAGACGAGAATGCCACCCCCACCAGCTTGAAGAGTCCATCGCTTCATGTGGTTTGCGCCGTACTCGTATCCTGCCATCCGCATGTACCAACGTGAATCTCGACTCATCAGTCCAAGCAACATTTTCCCACATGTCCAGGGTCCAGTGGCGATGTTCCCACGGCCATGCTAATCTTTGCACCCTGTGATGTGCGGTCAGCTGCGGTACCCCTCATGGGACGATGGCTTCTGTATTCCATAGCGAGGAGATGGTTCTGGATGGTGTGGCTGCTTACACGTTTTTGTGCACCTGCGTTAAATTGCCGAGTGATTTCTTGCACTGTGGCCCGTCTATCTGCTGGTACAATGCGAGCTAGCCGACGATGACCCACCCACCCATCCACACGCTGGTGTCCACGACAGTTGGCCCTTGCAGGGATGGTTTTACCGGATTCGATATACTCACGGTGCACCCGTGACATAGCGACTCGTGAAAATCCCAGTGCCTGCACGACTTCCGAGATGGAGTGACCAATTCGTCGGGCCCCGACAATTTGCCCACGATCAAATGCGCTTAGATCTTTCGTGTTACCCATACTGCGTCAGACTCTTACTGATTCCCGTCGCATCACTCCTTATATTGTCGGATCGCTGCATACGTCATGTTGTTTCCGTTTACAGGGCCACCCACAGCGCCACATTTGCATAACGCCAGCTGTCTCTAATTCAATTGCTCTTCAGTGTATATGTATGTTTCACTGTACTTTCGGTTCATAGAATTTCGTGGTTTGTGTATTTAGAAATTTGAAAATCTCATTACATGTACACAGTTCTACACTCTGTTCCTCTACACCCAAAGCAATGTAAAAAAAGAGAGAAAGGGATGCTGTTTTTACTCTTAGAAATTAAACAGTGGATCAAACATTCATTACTTTATAGTCAGAAATTTATGGGGGAGATTCTGTTTACATTTTCCTAATCATCTGAACAAAGTGCATTTATTAATTTTGTTTTTCTTGATTAGAGGTTTAACGACAATCGTGAGCAACTCAATGGGCTATGAGCATTCGTCCGTCCGCAATTTAGTGCCACTAACTCCAAGGAAGGTAAGGAGCCAGTGCCGTAAAACAAACACAATGCGCATGCGTCACTCCTATTCGAACCCGGAACCATCTAAAAGGAATGATCAGAAGCCATCGCTTAATCCACTGCGCAACCGGGCGTCGAAGTGCATTTATAAAACCAAAAAATATTTTGTTCATGAAATATTTGAAAGAAGTTCTAAAATTTCAGTATTTTGTTATGTTCCACGGTTCTTATACGTACAATAAATTTTATTGTATAAACTACAGGCAGGTAAATTTAGATTGCATCATGAGTTGTTTTTTTTTTTTTTGATTGGAGGTTTAACGACCACTGTGAGCAACTCAATGGGCTATAAGCAATCGCCCGTCCCTAATTTAGGGTCACTGGTTCCAGGGAAGGGAGAGAGCCAGTGCCGTAAGACAAACACAACATCCATGCCTCACCGGGATTCGAACCCGGACCCCGTTCGGACGAATGATCAGAGGCCAGCGCCTTAGACCACTGCGCCACCGGGGCGGCCGTGAGTCTTTTCGTGAAACTGGTGTCTTAAATGTAGTCCACTTCTGTCTTCAGTTCCTATATGGTACATGACACAATACGTTTCAGTTGTTTTTCACCTACACGGAAAGACAAAGCCACCTTAAATTTTACTGGATGAGGTACAGAAGCAAGCAAACGAGCGAATTACTAAATACGTTAAATTGAATTTCTCTTAAAGATATTCACAGAAAATTATTTTTGTGATAATTGGCTTCAAGAAAATAAATATTAAGATGAAAATCATTGCCCTTCTATTAATACCTACCACTAGTTCAGACATGATACGGTAGTAATTGGTACGTGCGAAAGAAAATGCAATCCTACGCACGGCCGACCGGTCGACTCCGTTGCGTAGTGCTCTAAGCGCTGGCTTCCGATCATTCGTCCAGGATGTGTCCGTGTTCGAATCCGATGAGGGTATGAATGATGTGTTGGTGTTACGTCATTTGCTCTCACTCTGCCGTACAACCAGTGGCCCCTAGATAAGGGACGGGTGACTTCTTACATATAGCCCATCGAAATGCTGTCGATCCCGTCAAACCCATAAACAAAGAAAAAAATTCTACGCAAGTTTGCCAATGTAATTGTAACGTTACAGGTGCGTTGTTGTTTGTGTCTGTTTTTTATTGCTGGTGTTACTCTGCGTAAAAATTATACAAAAGTCCGAAATCATTTACCGAAAGAAACTGAAATGCATGAAAATTCTACAAATATGATATAAATTAGAATTCACAGTATATCATCATCATTGTCAACCATTATCAATCCACTGCTGGATGAAGGTCTCTCCAAGTTTCCTCCACACCGGTCTGTCTTGTGCCAGTCTCCTCCATGTCACTCCCGCATACTTTCGAATTTCACCCACCCATCTTCCATGTGGTCTTCTTCTGGGTCTTTTCCTGTCCCTTGGAATCCAATCTAAAATTTCGGCTGTCCATCGATGGTCTGTCCCTCTGGCAGTATGTCCAGCACATTGCCATTTCAGGGATTTAACTCTGATCATGATGTCTTCCACTCTTGTCATTTTTCGGATCCACGAGTTCCTTTTCTTATCTCTCCTGGTTACACCAAGCATGCGCCTCTCCATGCTTTTTGAGTTGTCTGCAGCCCTTGTATGTCTCTTTTAGCTAAGGTCCATGTCTCTGCACCATACGTAAGCACTGGAAGGATACATTGATCAAACACTTTTCTTTTAAGACATAATGCTCTTGAAAATTAGGCTGTTTCTTCCAAAAGCTCTCCAGGCAAGTTTTGTACGCCGATTAATTTCTTCATCAATGTGAACCTGACTTGATATCTGCTGTGCAAGATAAACGTACGTGTCTGTCATCTCCAACTTTTTTCCATCAATCGATAAATCTTCATTTCTTGTAAAAGCATTGAACATCACTTTTGTCTTCTGACAGTTCATTTTTCATCCCAGTTCTTTACTCTTGTCAGAAAGTTCCTGGATCATACTCTGCAGCTCTTTTTTTTTTTTATTTGAGGTTTAACGACCACCGTGAGCAACATAATGGGCTATAAGCAGTCGCCCGTCCCTAATTTAGGGTCACTGGTTCCAGGGAAGAAAGAGAGCCAGTGCCGTAAGACCAACACAACATCCATGCCTCACCGGGATTCGAACCCGGACCCCGTTCGGACGAATGATCAGAGGCCATCGCTCAGACCACTGCGCCACCGGGGCGGCCCTCTGCAGCTCTGATGGGGTAGTTGCAAAAATGACTACGTCATCAGCAAAACAAAGGTTGGTTGGATAATCTCCATTAATTTTTATCCCTTTGTTTTCCCAGATCAGTGACTGAAAGACATTTTCCAATGTGGCATTAAAGAGCTTCGGAGATATGGTGTCACCTTGTCTCACTCCCTTTCCAATTTTTGTGTGTTGTATTTTCAAACAGACGAATCTTTGCACTTGCATTTTTTTTTTTTTTGATTTGAGGTTTAACGACCACCGTGAGCAACTCAATGGGCTATAAGCAGTCGCCCGTCCCTAATTTAGGATCACTGGTTCCAGGGAAGGGAGAGAGCCAGTGCCGTAAGACAAACACAACATCCATGCCTCACGGGATTCGAACCCGGGCCCCTTTCGGACGAATGATCAGAGGCCATCGCTTAGACCACTGCGCCACCGGGGCGGCCACTTGCATTTTCATAGAAGTTATTAATAATATTAATGTATGCATCTTCAATACCGCAGGATTTCAGAGCCATTGTAACTGCTGACGATTTCACTGAATCAAAGGCTTTTTCATAATCGATAAAAGCCATGCACAATGGAAGTTCATATTCCTTCGCTCTTTCAATTAGTTCTCTCCATACATTGATATGATCTATTGTGCTGTAGCCACTCCTGAAACCTCATTTTAAGATAAAGCTACAATGTCACCCAAACAACATTCAGATTTTGTTGTATTTTCAAGTCAGTTGACATTATTTACATGGAAACAAGAAACACAGCAATCTTACACACAAATAAAAAACTTACTGTTAAATATAAAATAATTTTACTATTAAGCATAAAATACACTTAACTCCATTAGATCTTCCAGGTATACAAGATACCCTTCCTCAGATGGAACCTAACCTTTAAAATCGTTAAAACTAAGGCCACAATTTGTTAACTCACCGGTGTATATATATATATATATATACACTATCTACCAACAAGTAATTGGACACCCCTGCAATCGACGATATCTGCGGCCCTGATACACGTCACGGCCGCCGCGTTAAATATCGTGTGGGAAACAACAACGCAACCAGTCGCATGCAAGATGCCACGCAGTTCGGAGCTCTCTGATTTCGAGAAAGGTGTAATCGTCGGGTATCACAGAAATTGCCGATCCATAAGTGACATATCCAGCGAGTTAAAGTACCCAAAAGCGACAGTGGCCTACGTGATTGGCAAGTGGAAGATGAGAGGTGACTGTCGGAATGTGCCCCGACCCGGCAGACCCACAAAACTGGGAGTTAGAGACCGACGGGTGCTGGCCAGAGAAATTCGGAAGAACCGCACCAAATCGATGGGCAACATCCACGAGGAGTTTCAACAGGCATCCGAGAGTGTTCTTTCGATGAATACCATTCGTAAGGAAGCCCATCTGCTCGGTTATCATGGACGTGCTGCCGCCCACAAGCCTTTGATCACCAAGTCCAATAGCGCTGCTCGGCTAACGTGGTGCAAAGAACGTAGACAGTGGACCGTTGAACAGTGGAACCAGGTTCTCTGGAGCGACAAATTAAGGTTCACCGTCTACCATTCGGATGGCAGGGTATGGGTTTGGCGTCTGCCTGGAGAACGCCACCTGCCGGAACAGGGTATGTGCCAATTGTAAAGTTCGGCGGCGGTGGAATTATGCTATGGAGGTGTTTCTCCTGGTATGTCACGGGACCCTTGGTCGCAATTCCTGGTAGACTCAACGCCGAGACCACTGCACCATTTTGGATGACCATGAGATTCCTACGTTGTGGCAGTATTACGGGGTGGACCCATGTTACTTTCAGGATGACAATGCCACCTGTCATGTTGTGAGGTCCACCATGGCTCGGTATGGTGACAATGGGGTTAATCAAATGGACTGGAGCGCAGAGCCCGGACCTTAACCCTATCGAGCACCTCTGGAACGAGTTGGAGCATCGACTTAAGGGGTGCCTCCACCGTCCGAAATCGGTAAAGGAACTGACCTGTCTTCTCCAAGCCGAGTGGTAGAAAATACCGCTAGCCGTCGTACAACGCCTGGTTGAGAGTATGCCCCGGAGGGTCGCAGCTGTAATCGCCACTCGTGGAGGCTCCACAAACTATTGAAGGTAAATAAACTTCGTTTTCCTTTGCTATCACAGGTGTCCAATTACTTGCTAGTAGATAGTGTATATCACTTGTGAGTTAATAAATTGGAGCCTTGATTTTAACGATTTTAAAGGTTAGGTTTCATCTGAGGAAGGGTATAATGTATGCCCGAAAGATCTAATGGAGTTAAATGTATTTTATACTTAACAGTTAAGTTATTTTATATATAATAGTAAGTTTTTTTAATGATGTGTAAGATGGCTGTGTTTCTTGTTCGTGAGTAAGCACGATAAAATAAAAGTACTTCTTTACATGGAGTTGACATTTTAAAAGTCTCATCTTTTTGGTTATAACCATTCCCAAAAATGCCTTTTGGAATATCTTACAGTTGTTGTTTTTTAATCAAAATGATAAGATAAGTCAGTTACTTTTTGATCTATTACTTTTAATCTCAAGGGTCAAAATGACTTTATTATTACTGCTGGAGTGTGACATCGTAGTTTCAGCACTTAGATCTGAAACATCTAAAAGTGTTATGTGTTTTTCATGTAATTTTGTTAGATAACTCATTATGTACATGGAGTTGACACTTTAAAAGTCTCATCTTGTTGCTAATAATTCCCAAAAGCCATTTGGAATATCTTAGTTGGGTTTTTTTTCATCAAATGAAGTATTAGAGACATCCGTAAAAGCTTGTTATAAGAGAAATGAGTTAATTTGACATTTTTTTTTTAATTTCAAGGATCAGGATGACTTTATCATTATACAGTGTGACATTGCAGTTTTAAATCTAGAAATTACTTTGAAACCACTTAAATCTGAGATAAAAAAATTTACTTCAAAAGTGTTACTGTTTATATGTGTATTTTTAAGTAATTTGTCAGTTAATTTATTGTTTACATTGAGGCTTGAGCTGACACTTAAAAGTCTCATCTTCTTGCTACTATGCAATAACCATTCCCAAAAGCCATTATAATTTGGAATATCTTAGTTTTTTTGTTTTTTTTTATTGATGGTTTAACGACCACCGTGAGCAACTCAATGGGCTATAAGCAGTCGCCCGTCCCTAATTTAGGGTCACTGGTTCCAGGGAAGGGAGAGAGCCAGTGCCACAAAACAAACACAACATCCATGCCTCACCAGGATTTGAACCCGGACCCCGTTCGGACGAATGATCAGAGGCCATCGCTTAGACCACTGCGCCACAAGAGCGGCACAGTTTTTTTTATCAAGATGACGATGATGGGCAAAACACGTAACAATATTAGCAAATAAAGGTAACTTGATCACGCTAGTTACGTTAAATGAAAACTTTTACAAAAAATTTCGTAAGTTGGAAGCTTTCGACCTTATCTTAGGTCTTCATCACGCCAATGGAGGACTAAGATTGTTGCCAGATTCTACATTTGAATTTTCCCTATTTTTTTTTGCCAAAACTTAGAATTGATCTCCATCAAAATGAAGTATTCGAGACATCCACGTAAGCTCATTATAAGAGAAGCCACTTAATTTTGACCTATTATTTTTAATTTCAAGGGTCAGAATGACTTTATTTATCATCATTGTTGCAGTGAGAAAAATGATTTATTGGGGAGAGACTGTAATTGATTTATTTTTTATTGTTTTTAAAAACTCATCTTCTCAGTAAAGTGGAATAATAGTTTATTTTGATATTTTTTTTCTACCAGTTTTTGAGTCAGGTCAAAATATTAACTGCATTAAACATCAAAGTCTATTAATAACCCTAAGGTAACCAATTATATAAGAAGATTACTTCAATTTCATTTTTGTGTACTTAAAAATTACTTTATTCTCAGAATATATCTGAAATGTTTACCTATTTTGTTGTGATTTAACAAATTATATTTTTTTCAGAAATGATGGAATGGCTCATTGGTGTGATCCCCACAGGAATGCAAATTTGCATTTAGAGATTTAAACCCCACCTACAGAGATGTCAGACAGTATCAGATGAATTTGATTTGGATTATAATGACTGCTCCTCCACTCTCAGAGATGTCAGACAGATAATTGGATAGCTTCCCCTACCTATAAATATGTCAGACAGAGGGATTCCTTTCCTTTGCCTACAGAGATGTTAGACAAGACAGTACCAAATGAATTTGTTTGGATTACGATGACTACTCCCCCCACCTGAAAGATAGATGTCAGACACATGAATTGGACAACTTCCCCTACCCACAGAGATGTCAGACAAACAGTATCAGATGCATATTTTCATATCTTCAGTAATGGATAATAAAAACATCAAACTAATTATGAAGTCATTTTTTTGGTGTTGACTTTCTTTAAAGCATCAAAAACAGAAGTTTGAAAGAAAATTGTCTATCATAAGGCAGCAAATGCCTAAATAATAAATATTGAAACTACGTTCCATTTGAATATACTAAATGTCAGAGTTTGTTCTATATTAGCAAAATTATGGTATAAATGAAAATTAATCAAAGTGTCTTGTGAGATCAAAATACCTTTATTATTGGAGTACACTGTTAACAGGAAAAAAAGGTATAAGTGTAAATTAGTCAACCTATTTCTTTTTTTTTCTAATTTACAGTGTGGTGTGAAATCAACATAGCTTAATCATTGGAGTACACTATTGACAGGCCAAGGAAATCATGGGATATCTACTTGAGAGAAAGATTAGATCTTGTGTGTGATGTGTAAAGTTTGAATTGTCTGTAGCATCTTTCATATAATACTAAGTGTTGTTAATAAATGTGTTGGAGAAAAAGGTTATAAATTCTTTCCTCCCATCTCAGACAACTCACTAACACATTTGATGTGAACATACTGACTGGTACATTCTTCCAGTAGTAGGGTTAAATTATTTTAAAAATCACTAACATTTGATTTTGATGTGAACATATTGACTGGTACACTCTTCCAGTGGTAGGATAAATGGTTTTAAAGACCATTGGTTATCTTATGGTTTCAAAGATTTTTACTCACAGAAAAACTAGCATAAATCTTTGAATTATGTTTACATGAAATGTGTTAGCATAAATCTTTGAAGTATGTGTACATGAAATGTGTTAAAATACTCCAACAGGCTCTTCTAATATTAAGGTAAATTTACTCACAGACAAACTAATATAATTTACCTCAATATTAGAAGAGAGTGTTGGAGCAGTTATGTTAGGAAAACTATAAAAATTTTCACGTGAACTACCGGTACACTTTTCCAGTGGTTATCTTGGATTTCCAAAGATTTTACTAGCCTTCTGTATTTTTATTACTATAATTGGGAATTTTGTAAGTTCATCTCTATTTCCTCAAAGAGCTCACTATCTTGTTACAGACAAAAACCATTAAAATTATGTGTTTGGAAGACTTTGAGAGAATTTATTCATCCCCCAAAAGAGCTTTCTTTATCTTGTTAGACATGCCAGGTAAATCATCCATACGTATACTAACATAATTCCTCGAGCATTGCGAGTCAATTATAAATAGAATATACAACACATCTCAGTGAAAAACTTTACCTGATATTCCTCAATAGAGACTGTTGGATCATTCTACATTTCACATCGTTACCTAAGATATGAAATATCCGTTACAGAATTTAAAAAAACTTATCTTTCCACTACCCTTTATATTTTTGTATATATACATATATTTATTTATTTATTTATTTGTTTGTGTATGTCTTTATTACGTTTATGTATGTAAATTTGTTTTATTTTTTAATCCGAAGGGCAGCGAACAACGAACGTGAAAATAACACGAAATCACTAAACCAAAGCTGCTCAGATCATATCTCAGAAGTAACATACGTGGCACAGGAAGATAAGCTCCACCCATATGAGTCGTCACTGAATCTAAATACCGCCCTTTGATTGGCCGAGATTTCCCCAGTACCGTATAAATGCAAGGTTTGCTTAAATGCGACCTAGAGGGCCAGTGCCAGTACTTTGGAAACAACTGCACTTGTTGCCAGCTCCCACACTACAATATCAAGCGTGTACCAGGACTGTATTAACCGTGGACAGCCATCCAGCAGAAGGGCTCACATTTTTTTATTGGAGTTTTAACGACCACCGTGAGCAACTCAATGGGCTATGAGCAGTCGCCCATCCCTAAGTTAGGGTCACTGGTTCCAGGGAAGAAAGAGAGCCAGTGCCGTAAGACAAACACAACATCCTTGCCTCACCAGGATTCGAACCTGGACTCCTTTCCGACGAATGATCAGAAGCCATCACTTAGACCACTGTGCCACCAGGGCGGTGGCTCACATGGGTTAGGGTACACAATAATTAATGTTAGTAAGGTGACCAGACGTTCTCCTTTTCTGGGGACAGTCCTCTATTTCAATGCTTTGTCCTCAATTTCGTAAAAACGTATTGAGGACGTCAAATGTCCTCAGTCTCTTAGTTTTTGCCCACAATTTTTGAAATTTCCCCCCAAAATTGAAATAGACAAAAATGTGTTAAAAAAAAAAAAAAAGGCACAGAATTCAATTGAATTTACCAAAAGCAACCGAATTTAGCATCAATTTCTTATTTAATTGCTAGGTAATGGATTCATAAAGGAAAGGTATAGAACTATTTTCCGAAGCGGATGAATTTTTTAATTAAGTTAGAAATCATGCAGTATTAATGGGAAACATGCCGAAGCATCGGACAAAGTCCTCTTGATAAATGTGGTGCTACGATTTCGTTTCTGTTTTAAATACTTCTTTTCTATTTTAACTGGATTTAACGAAAATATTTTTAGGATGGGAAATGAATCTCATTTTTCCTAGCATCCACTTTCTTGCAATTAAATAAGTAACTGATGTAAAATTTGGTTACATTTGATAGATTCCATTGAGAGTTCCACAGCTTTTGTTCAGTACATTTTTCATTAAACTGTTTCTTCAAGTGAGATTATTGAACTTGGAATATTCCTTCTCATAGAGATAACATACAGCTATTCCATGATTTCTGCTCGGTCAGCGTATAGTAATATTCTGGCTTCAGATATCTATTATTGTACAGAATCACAACGAAATTTCAGTACAAATTCAAAATGTAGCTTTGTTTGCAAGTACTGCCCCTACAAGTAAGATCTAAAATGTATCAGAAGCAATATTCTGCATGATAATATTTTATAGCTATTTTATACTTATTTCACGTGAAAATCATTCTTACGATTCACCGTATATTTTCCAAAGAAAGTGAACAATTATGGGACATTTCATAACATTCTTTGCTAACCTGTGGCTTTACTATAATGCGTCAGATGCTGTCCTCAATTATGTCCTTATTTTGAAGCAAAATTGTCCTTAATTTTGCATTGAAATTGAGGATAAATGTCATTTTGTCCTCAACTGCATTCTCAAAAATCTGGTCACCTTAATGTTAGCCCTTCAGCCACACGCGGTTGATCTAAAGGTGAGCGTCGGGTGTTACGACTGGTATCTTAGCAATGACGTATAAGTCACCCACCAGTACAACAGTGGTACAGTTCGACCCATTTTCTCATGCACCATGCCTTGCTTCGACCGGGTTCCACAGGCGGAAACCAACGAGGGTACCCAGAATAATGCCCTGTCATCGCAAACTATGCCTTGCATAGGCCAAAGAACATCTGCAATGGAATCCCAACAGATAGAAGGTCGCCTGGAGCAATGAGTCTCGTTTCCTGCTGCATCATACGGATGGCCAAATTAGAATATGGTGTAAACAGCATGAAGCCATATCCCTTAGTTGCACAGTTAGGGTTCAACAGGCTGTCGAAGGTTGTGTTCTGATCTGGGGAGCTTTTTCCTGGCAAGTTGGTTACCATCCCACAAACACTAAATAATGGATGCTGCAAGGACCTGTTAGCCGACCATCTCCATCGATATCTGCAGGTTTACCCAGACCATAGTGCCATCTTTCAACAGTACAACGCACCATGGCATCGGGCTGAGTGGTTGATGGAGCACAACGAATCAGTCACATTGCCCCGGCCCCCAAACTCCCTTAGTGTAACCCAATTGAACATTTGTGGGATATGTTAGAATAGGGTGTGAGAATTGCTGATCCACCTCAACAGAATGAAAGTGAACCGATGGAGCTGCAGCATCGGACAAAGGTCAAGCTACACATGGAAGATGCTCAACACCTTGCAGAATCAGTTCCTAGGTGTCTGCGAGCCATGATTGCACAGCAAAGCGGACCAATGCGTTGTTAGGTAAGCTAACTCAGTGTACATCCTCACGACATGGACTAACGGATCTCGGACACTGCTGTGTGTCCCGTAGCTCAAACTCTAGCAATATTATTGAGGTTGGACTTATGCATGGGCTGACAACTCTGGAGTAAAGCTTTGAATCAGCTCAGGTATCCTACTTGCATTCACCACACAGAAAAATCATTTTGTAATTTCAATATGTAACTAGGCCTAAATAAAGTTCTTTGTACACTTCTGGGATAGTTGTTTAAATGGCATTGTACAACATACACACAGTTTATTAGTTTGAACCCACCAGAAGTGCTCTGCATATCACTACTGTGCATCTATGGTACTTTTTGGTAAAAAATCATGTAGAATTGCCTGCCAACTGTGAATACATTAGCATCCCATCCAGTGGCACCCATATGAGTACTTTTAGGGGGAGGCTAAAAAAATCCTTACCTCCTTCAAGGCTGTCAACATTTTAGTAAATGTACAAAATACTAAAATACAACAAAAATAATTGATATAATCAATCATTAATATCTTATTTTTTTTAATTCTTAAAAAAAAAGGTTTCGTCTATTTTAGTGCTTTCAATTTATCAAAAAATTGGCTATACCAACAGCTAGGGAGAGGGGGCATTGGGTGCCTGCAGGAAATTTTTCAGGGGGGTGGGAGGGGGTCAAGTGCAATTAATTAAGGTTGGACTAATATGTAGAAAACAGTAATTCGTGAAAATAAAAGATTAATACTATTACTACTACTTACTTACTTACTTACACTAAAACACTACTACTCTACAACTACTATTATTATTATCATTATTATTATTGAGATGCCAAAATAGATAATAGTGGTTTATATCTTGGTGATATCCATGTGTGCAGATTGCTGTATGCTGATGACACTGTCCTGTTGGCAGAGAGCAAAAGGGAGTTGCAGAGTATGTTGCCCCAGATGTACAAAGTTTACATGAAATTCAAACTGAGTATAAATAAGGGAAACCCCAAAGTTATGGTCTTTGAGAGAGGAACTAGTAGCATTGAATGTAATGCAAGTCTAAATGGCACTGTGATTGACCAGGTGAGTGAGTTTGTGTATTTAGGAAGCATGTTTGACAGAGAGAACAAATTGGATGGTGAAATTAGTAGGCGAGTGAATACTTCATTGAAAGTCATAGCTGCTCTGGGAGGTTTTCACAGGAATGATTGGTTCTCTAGAGAGTCCCGCATGGCTGTGTATGAAAGTGCAATTGTTCCTACTCTGATGTATGGTAGGGAAACTTGGGTACTACAGAAGAAACATAGAAGTTGTTTGTGTGCTGGAGAAATGCGTTACTTACGGGGGGGTGGGGGCAAGACACTGTCTGATGTGTCAGGAATAAAGATGTGTTGCAGTTGTGTGATGTGAAGCAAAATGTTATTAGCAAGGTGGAGACTAACTAATATGATTCAGTGGTTTGGCCATGTTGAAAGAATGAGTGATGAGATGCTTAGTAAGAAAATCTTTTTAGCTCAAGTAGCAGGAAGGAAAGGCAGAGGAAAGCCAAGGAAGACATGGGTGGATCAGAATCAGGAGTGTCTGCATGAGAAAAAGATTACGAGTATGAGGTATAAAATATCTTGTTTACGGCGTGTAATAAATAACAGTGAAGCCCGAGTTGTATGTCAAAATCACTGTAAATGGAGAAGTTTGATAGGACAACAGTAAGTAAAAATATCTGGTGGTTTGTATTTCTTTTTAGAGCTAACCTCTGAATCTCGGAGAACAGCTTGGTGATATGTATGTATTATTAATTGATGCTGCTCTTGAAGAAAGTGTATGTTAGTAATAGTCATGTATTATCATGTACATTGGTAACTGTTTTCAAAATAATGAACAGTGTCGAGCAGGGCCACGCCAAGCCTTTTAAGTTCAGCACACACCACCCTGAGCGGAACTTGTTTGGGCATACTACCTTACGGTTAGCTAGGTTTTCCGCTTTCACCGTGCCGTTTTCCAATTCTAAATTTCCAATAAAATTGGGATATTAAATTAAGCGCCCCAAACTCCCATCTTTCCTTGTGGTCCAGTTCTGCGAGTGTAAAAAAAAGTAATAAATAAAATAAAATAAAATAAAGGGAAAATTAATTTTACAGGGGGGTCAAGTGACCCCCCTGTCGGCGTCAATGGGAGGGGATCGAGCCCACCCCTTATGGGCGCCCTTGGTCCCATTTAGTAATGAGTTTCACTGCACATCTTTGCATATCTGTTTCACAAGTTGTAACCCTGGCTTTTTTTATGTAATACATTCTGCTCTACAGCCCTGTAACAGGAACTTTTCTGCTCTGTCCGTGATATTCCACAATTTATTTTTTGTAAGTTCCAAATTTTGTTACCAAACGTATGGCAATGATGTGCTTATTATATTAGGAAGTGCACCAACTTCCCTGTAAGACTGCTTTACTCTGTGCCAGTTGGATTACTTGTTTCTGAGCAATTTCCCTGCATATAAGTATTACCGTGGGTGCATAACTTAAAAGACTTATGTGCTAAATTTACCAGAAGAGACTTTTTGTTTTCCAAGACTGGAGATCGAAAGCACACACAAAAGGAAGTTGTGTGGTTTGTTGACATGACCTCATTTGTCAAAGGTTTTTTAGATTTGAAATGTCATGTTGAACTTTGATGCCCTAATCAGACATGAAACAGTACTGATTTTACCTTGTATCTCAAGTTAATTCTATAATTCTCACGATACACCATTATCTCTCTTTAATTGAAGAGATCCCTCTTCTTCTGCCATACAATAACATTCCTTTGACAAGAGTCTTCAATTCTTTAACAAGAGTCAAACAGAAGAAGCCAAAAAATTTTAAACAAAATTTTTGTAACAATTAGTTGAATAGATATAAGATTACTTCCCCTTTCTGATTCCATTATTGAAAGTAATAAACTTTCCAAGGCTGCTCGAAACAGCAATAAATAGTGTTAATAAAATAAATCTTAACTTCCATACCCTTAAGCAAAGGATGTAAGATTTAAAAACACAGGTTTCTTCTGATTCAATAACAAACACAATCAAGAGTTATATCAGCAAGGAGGAGATGAGGTAACACTAGGAAACTGTTTGAAGCTTATGATAACATGACCCCTTAAAATACTGTTAAGTATTCTGTTACAAAGTTCCTTTGTAGAATATCAGAAATGATTTGAACACAATTGCACAGACAAGTTTGTTAAAAAGTGCCAATATTTTAACTCCACCTTGTATTTTATACTCAATGCAACTCTGCTCCATACTGACTCCCTAAACACATCACTATTTTGTTCTAATGCAAAGATAAGGTGACAGTGCTCAAGTGTGAACAAATGTATCTGGTGCCTTTAACTGCTGGTTTCTCAGTAGAATATAGTTTATATTCAGGCAGCATACAACAGAACATTGTTGCATGTGCAATTTCAAAAGATTTACATAAGGCTGGATCAAACTAGTTATTAAAATCAAAAACTGAGGCATTATAACTGATGATGAAACGAATGAACATTTAGAAGAAACTGCTTGTTATTAAAAACCCATTAAGCACACTGCTTAGCTTCTCTCCTTATTAGACCAGCAATTGTAGAGGAATAATTATATTCAATTACTCTACTTGTTATATAAAAAACTCTTAACTCAATCTTTTACCAGGTTTGCCTTCCACTTAAGTTTCCATATGGTGCAAATTTCAGTCATGCCAAAATCACATTTACTTTTTTCATGTGATTTTCTAAAGCCTTACCATTATTTTACCAAACAAAAACTCAAATTCAGAATAGTTTTCAATATCTTTAGTGAAATAATTGCTCAAGACTGGAAGATCTAATAAGTCCCTATATCTGGGCACTGCATATAATCCTTTAGTTCACTGCAGAAGAGTTGTACACAAAGAATTATTTACATCAACACATCATGCTATAATGAAATCAGTACTACCATACCTAGTTCAACTGCTTATGCAATAAAATGAAAGGAATATACAATAAAGTCAGAACACAATATAACCAGTAACATACTTCATGCTCGTCACTCTATCGACCCCAAAACAC
The DNA here is from genome assembly GCA_039090855.1 of Macrothele yani. NCBI lineage: Eukaryota > Metazoa > Arthropoda > Arachnida > Araneae > Macrothelidae > Macrothele > Macrothele yani. The sequence goes on from CM077016.1 coordinate 17,061,124, forward strand.
TTTCACTGGTTACTGTGATTATCACAGAAGGGATGTTCAACTTATGCAACATAATCCAGCCACTGTACCCAAACCAATTAAAACACGGAACCAAATTATTATAGTAGATTATAAAGACTATTATGAAAAATTGAATAAAGCAATCAAGGAGTTAAATAGTGAGATTGTAAACCATAATCCAACAGATATGCAAGTATCTTATTTGGCCAAAATACGAAATTGCAATTTGTTACCAGAATGTTGAGAAGACTCAAAACCCCTCATTGGAGCTAATGTACTATAACTGTAAATCTTGACAAAAATAAAAACGCATAAAAATGATAAACCTTTTAGGTTGACTGTAAGCAAGTCAACAGCACCTTGATTAACTTAGAAAAAAAATCTATATAAATATTTATCACCTATATGTATGATAGTATAACTTTCTTGGAACATTTAAAATATATTCAACCGGAGGTAAGCAATTAATATTTTCAGGCAGTCTCATGAACTCATCTACTTAACATACACTATATTGACAAAAGTCACCGGACACCTAGAAGAGAAACACAACATAGGATTTATTGACATCCATTAGTACGGTGTCAGTCAATCTTTGGCCTTAATGCCTGAACTGACCCGTCGAGACATGCCTTTGACAATATTTTGGAACACAGCGATAGGTATGCGCTTCCTACATAATGCTGCTGCTAACTGTTGCATAGTAGTAGGCCTTGGTTCCAAACTTCTTATGCAGTGCTCTAATTCATCATATAGGAGCTCTATGGGATTAAGATCACAACTATGTGCTAGCCAGTCCTCGCACAATATAGAATTATCATCAAACCACGCCATAACAGTCCTTACTTTATGGCTCGGTGCATTATCCTACTGGTACCAACAAGTCTCGGTTCCATAGCATTGCCACAGAGTTGGTAGGGCATAATTGTCCAGAATATCAAGGTGGACGTGCTGGTTAACAGGTTTGTCTATGATAACCAATGGGCCGGGACCATACCACAAAAAATACCCCCTTCCCCAGACACACACAAGTACACTGCCAGCTCCAAATTTGACCGTAGGAACAGTACACTGTGGTAAATAGCGTTCTCCCAGCTGCCGCTATACCCACACACGCCCATCAAACTGTTGGATCATGTATCTGGATTCATCAGTTAAAAGGATCCATTTCCACTTCTCTATGGTCCACAATAAATGTTCTTTACACCATGCTATATGACGAGTAGCATTCCGAGGGGAGATGAAAGGCTTATGAGCAGCCACACAACCACAGTAACACATGGAATGAAGTTCTCTGTGAATGGTACGTGTACATATTGAGGTTCCAGTATTTTTACACACCTGTACACTTAGGTCTTGTGCAGTACCCCATCGATTACTGTAGCAACTCCTCCGAGGCTTCGACGTCCTCTATCACTGATTTTCTTTGGTCTGCTGGTACGTTTTGCAACTTCAGGCACGCCATGTGTCTTCCACTTATTCAGTACATCCAAAACAGTTGACTTGGGTATGTTTAAACGCCTCTCGGTTTCTCTTATTGACAACCCAATAATATAACACACAACAATATTTCCTTTCCCAAAGTCAGTTCTCTCCTGCTCCAGCATTTTCACTCAACCTCACAGAGTGCAATATGATCGCGGTCAGCTGAAGGCTTGTTTTTATACCATTTGCAGCTGTACCACGCATCTTAACAATGCAGCAGATCTGTTCATTTGCTTATGAAGGGGTGCCCAGTGACTTTTGTCAATATACTGTATATTTATTACGTCTTTCTGTTTGAGTTGACTACCCCCTCAGATACATACTGAATATTTACATATTAAAACAGTAATGAGTAAAAATGTAGTACCCCTTAAACTTTACACAAGAATACAAAACCATAAGTTAAAACAAAAATTGCTATTCATTAACTCTAAGATGCATTTTAAAACTTATTTTTGTTTTAACTTATGGTTTTGTACTCTTTGTGAAAAATTTAGGGTTACTACATTTTGTACTTACTACCGTTTTAATAAGTACATATCAAGTCACACAAAAACAGAAAGACGTGCTAAATATATGTTAAGTACACGAGTTCACAAGACTACCTGAAAGTATTAAACTTATTGTAAGTACGTTATAATAGCGAGAACATTAAGTGTTATGCTCATTCTTATCAGGATGTAAGCAGTTTTTACATGGCAAGTGTGGATATTACCTCATATATATCCACACTTGCCATGTAACACCCTTGTACTTCAATAGAAATTATAACACCCTTATACTTCAATAGAAATTATAATCAATAAATTGAAAGAAATGAGGGAACTAAATACAATTAACTCAAATTGAAGAAATAAAAAGTATTCCAATGTATATTTATAAAAATAACTTCACATGTAATAGTGTCATATAGAGACAGAAAACTGGTGGTCTTATGGGTTCATGATTATCAACATTTTTTGCCAAAGTAATTTTGGCTGACATTGAAGAAAAACTTAAAGAAAATTCAACTGAAAAACCAATGTTATACTGTCGATATGTTGATCACATATTTATCATATCCAAAATGCAAGAAGAGTTAATACATTTGGCTAAAAAGTGCACAAAACTTTACCCAACCATAAAGTTAACATTAGAGGGTGAAAAGAACACAATTCACTTCACTTTCCAAATGTTCTTCTAATGAAAGTTAAAAACCATTTTGAAATTTAAAGTATATAAAAAACCAAATTATGTCCCGATTATGATTCCTTATGACTCTAGTCATCCTAAAACATGTAAGATTAATAGTTTATATGGTTTGATTAAAAAAGCATTTGCTCATTCACGTAAAAAAAAATTTTGTGAGCAAGAATTTTTTTTTTTGATTGGAGGTTTAACGACCACCGTAAGCAACTCAATGGGCTATAAGCAGTCGCCAGTCCCTAATTTAGGGTCACTGGTTCCAGGGAAGGGAGAGAGCCAGTGCCGTAAGACAAACACAACATCCATGCCTGACCGGGATTCGAACCCGGACCCCTTACGGACGAATGATCAGAGGCCAGCGCCTTAGACGGCTGTGCCACCGGGGCGGCCAAGAAATTTGTAAAATGGATAAAAGAAATATTGAAAATGTATGGTTACTCTACTAAATTAATAAATAGCTAAAGGTAAAATTAATAATTTCAAGGGAAAAATCTAATGATAATCTTATATATATATATGGGATCTCTTCCATATATGGGAAATATTACACACAAAATTAATAACATCGTTAAAAAACATAATGACAGACATTCAAAATAGCTGATATAAAGACGTACTAAATAATACTTTTAATATTAAGAATAAAATACCCACTGTAGATCAGGCAGGTGTGTTTATCAGGTTACCATACTCTGAGGAACATGAACAAAATAATAAAATATATACAGGGTGCATAAGAAAGTCCCTTTAGCCAGGAATAACTTGCGAACGGAGAGAGGTACAGTTATGCAAGTGAGATAACGGTATAGTAAAGCAACTACACCCGATCGAATGCAACCAATAGCAGCGCCCCAAGTCGTGAAATGCAGAAGTTAGCCATTGCAAATCGAAAACCAAAAGAGATAGAGCAAAATTTCCAGTGACAAAGTTGTAGAGCATCAATTAATTAGTACAAAACGACATTTGTTTCACACGGATAAGATAAATTGTCGCCTGAATACCCTAAAATGTCCAAAATCGATGCGCAACCTTTTATGTGAACGTTTGAAGGGAACAGGCATAGGTATGAGCAAGTCCACACAATTTATTGCATAAATGCGTACTTATGTCAATACAGTTTGATGACGTCAGACAAAACAAAAACAAAAAAAGGCAAACTGGCACACAGTGATAAAAAGTTCATGTCGAGTATGTTCCAAGAGTTCGCTATCGCCCACGATACACATTCGTATTCGTGAAAGTAACTCTGCATGCACATTCCTCAGCATGGAAGGTGTCGCACTATTTCAAGCATCTGTAACACGACGACGCAGATCCAGCAGACTTGTAGGCGCTGTTGCATACACCTGATTTTTTACGTAACCCCATAAATCTAAGCACGCCATTCTCACACAGCATATGTAGACCTAAACTGCTGATCAGGGTACATCCTGCTACTGGTTTATATATCATAGGTATGGTAAAACGTCATAATCTGCATTTGCATACGGCTACATTTGCGAAATGTGAATATGCAGCTTCGAATCGTCGCGCATCGATTTCGGACATTGTAGGGTATTCAGGCAACAATTTATCCTATCCGTGTGAAACAAATGTCGTTTTGTACTAATTAATTGATGCTCTACAATTTTGTAATTGGAAATTTTGCGCTATTTCTTTTCATTTTCGATTTTCAAGGACTAACTTCCTCATTTTGCCACTAGGGGAGCTGCTATTGGTTGCATTTGATCGGGCGTAGTCGCTTTACTATACCGTTATCTCACTTGCATAACTGTACCTATCTCCGTTCGCAAGTTATTCCAGGCTAAAGGGACTTTCCTATGCACCCTGTATATAGGTAGTACCAGAAACAGATTAAAAAAGGCTAAATCAACAGGTCATTAACTATCTAAAAAGATATGAGACATCATTAATCCAATAATGTTTGGACGAGCATAAATGTCCAGAATTTGAAAACATGAAATTAGTACACCCCAAAATGAGTTTGAATAATACTCAGAGGCTGTTGCAATAGAAAAGGAAAAACTTATTACTTTGTAATACCCAGAATCTGCATAATATCCCAGAGCCATGGAAAATGTTAGTTAAAAGGGAAACAAATTAAAAGAGAAAAAAACTGAAAAGGGAAAATAAATAATGGCTTGATGTGAAACATTATTTTTAATGAAACTGGTCATAGATGGTAGCACATAATTGTGCTCTGTAAGTGTGATGATGACATCGTTGAAGTATGCCCCAGCATCATGAGGAGAACCCAATTTGTTAGCTGAGGACTTCATATGCATGTGTCAACCATCAAGAGACCTCATGTAGATGGCTCTAAAGACGCACATGTTCGTGTGGAAAGCTGTAGTCAGGTCTAAGGTAAATTCGAAGGAGTGTTACAACTAAATTATTATGTAAATAGTGTAGATATTGTATAGGTTTTTAATTTGTAAATATTTAAATTTAATTTAATCAAAATTTATGTTGATTTGCATGAGTGGGCCCAGGTATGGTAATTTATTTTTAATTAAAAATGGTTTGGTTCTGAGTTTTAATTGGTTTGGGTACAATGGATGGATTATGTTGAAAATCCCTTCCATGATAATCACACTAGCCAGGGAATGTGTATTGTGGTCGGCAGAGTGACGAGCCTGAGGTATGTAAACAGTTTAAGTTACTGGTTACATTGTGCTCTAACTTTATTGTATATTCCTTAAGGATATAGTGTGTTCCATCGCTGTACTTAGTCTAAAGACTTAGTGTAGTAAAATTTAAAGTAAAACGAAGAGAAGTTATTTTACTGACATGTCTATTGTAATTTTAGTTATAACATATTCTTCCCAGGATAATTTATTCCACTAAAATTCCTTGAAAGTAAAACACTAAAAACACACAATAGATACTTTTCTGCCAAGTTAATAGACATGGTAATTTTTGTAATCTTTTGATGATGCCTATTAAACAGTTTATGGGCACATAAAACTGTTTAACAGTTAAACTCTTACACAGTTTATGGGCATATCTGGGTAATAATCAACTCAGAAATCTTTCAGGACTACACATGAGAGTAAATCAAAACGTAGAGGTAATTTGTGGGAAACTGATACCACAAGTAACAGCAACTGACCAACATTAATGCGTCAACAAGGTGGCACCTGCATGGTGCAATGATACATGTTAATCTGACTCCAATGGTGAGTGTGTAAACATTGATAATTCTGACTGTACCACTACTAAACAGTGTGTTGTAACTAAGTTTCTTTGGGCAGAAGAGGTCAGAAGTCAGCTGAAATTCGCGAAAAATTGTTATCACAGTATGGTAACAAGTGTATTGGCCAGAGAAAAGTGCTTATTAAACAAATAGGTACGTCTAAATCTAGCAAGAACAATAGGCCGACTGAAGCTCAATTGGGCACATGACAATGCTGCAAATTCAAGACCACATCGATCATGTGACCGCTTTCATTCACGAGTGACAGATTACTGTGCCTGCTGCAGCTGATATGTTAGACCTAAGTTATTAAGGTTCTGGCCATGCAATGGGGTATGACAACTTAGGATGCGAAAAATGTGTGACAGGTGGGTCCCAAAACAGTTTACTGATCAACACAATCAACAGCATACAATGATTTCCACACAACTTTTGCAGCATTACGGAGATCCAATTTTACTGGATAGAATTGTCATGGAACAAAACCACAGTAAAGCACTTTGACTCCGAAAGCAAGAAATAAAGTATGGAGCAGAGACATCTCTAGCAAAAAGGTTCAGAAGTGTCCTCAGGGTTCCCACTCCATCTTTCCCACAAAAAAAACAACAAGCACTTTTTAAGGACTTCCCCCCCCCTTCCAAGTTTAAAAGGCCTTAACCAATTTGCAAAAGGAACAATGACATATGCACAAATATACTTTTATACATGACTTAACTATGCAAATTGAAGTATGCTGATAAAGTTTGCAATATTTTCCCACATAATTTAAGTTCGTGAATGTAATAAATTCTAATTTATGCAATTTAAAAGAGTTCTGCTGGTCAAATAAGTTTCACTATCTGAGAAAATAATTACATACGCAATTAAATTTTATGTAAATGGTAAAAACTGTAGTTAAAATTATGAGTTCAAGATTTGAATTTTGCACATAATCATCTCATGGTTTAAATTGCAAAACCAAAATCAAAATTATATGTTCAGTATTTTAATTTTGCACTTAATTTTCTCATGATATACCTAAAAAATTATTATTTGCGTACACAAAAAGGGGAATACAAAAGTGAAATATCAGTATCAAGAGATGGTGATTATTGAGTGGAATCTGGACATGTTAAATTTACCCCACAGTCCTTCACTTTTACAGCAAATTGCTTATCTGATACTGCCCCATGCTCTCCCACAGGTTTTCAGCTAGCACCACATGGCATCAACACAGTCAAATAGAAGCAAATATTCTAGGCACTACATCATAACTTCTGAATTTCATGCAGCCATTAAGGAAAAGTATGAACTTTTAAGTATTTAGTCATTTTGGGGGAAGGGGGGACTTCTAAGCACCCTGAAAACAAAAAACTAAACACTTTTAAGGATCTGAAAGGACTGTGAGAACGGTCATCCTCTCTGTCAAAATATTTTCGCTAACCGGAGATCCAGTTTTACTGGAGATCCAATTTTTGAGAAATGCAAGGCCCAATTTTGGAAGATTATCAAGAACACAAACGCTCTACTCTGTTAAAAGTGCAACATATATACTTCAGACGAACTGAAACTGGTAATTTGTGACAAAAGAAGAGGATTGCTGACAGTGGCAGTTCTAGACAAACAAAATTAGTGTGTGTGTGGGAGGGGCACAAATTCCTGCATGTACCAGTAATTAAAATTAATATGTAATTTTAAAAAATCCAGTTATTGGGGGGCACCCCTGGCCTAGAACGGCCACTGATTGCTGACAAAAAGTGTTCTTTTGCATAACAATGTTTGCCCCCACCCCATCCATACAGCAGCTGCAACCATGGCAACAATTTCAAATCTCAAGTTTGAGGTTCTTCTACATCTACCTTACAGCCCAGAAGAGCCTACACTACTAAGCAATTTTAATCTTTTTGGTTGGCGTAAAGAAGCACTGCAATGTTGGTGATGATTAAGGAGAAGAAAGCAGTGCATACATGTTTTCAGGGACAGCAGAAAACCTTCTCTGATAGGATCAAGAAGCTTGTGGGCTGTTACAAAACGCACATGAGACTACAGGAAGAATAAATACACCAAAAACTAACACCACAGTTGTGTATGTTTCCTTTGGTTTTCAGTAGGGACAGCAGAATTGCTTTTACTTTTAGATTTATTCTTATTTAATACATGAAGAAATCAAGATGAGCGATTCAACACAAGGTTTAAAACTGAAACCCAGGGTTCATAAAAAAAAAAAAATTCCAGGACTTTTCCAGTAATTCATGAAAATTTTCCAGCAGCTTAATTTTTGCTAGAATCCTAGTACTCTGCTTTATCTTTTGCCAACTGGGTTGAAATTTACTATGCATTTAGAATTCTTAGGAAGTCCTATGGGCTCTACTGTTACAGAGTGTTCTTCACAGTGCGTGCTACATCTCTGATGAAGTGGCACAATTTTCCCATATGAAATTGCTCTGTGTATAACAGGGAAAAAAATAAGCAGTATTGCATTGCAGTTTTGCAATGCACATTAGAAATTTGCGATGCAAACTCGTATTTGAATCGCAAAACCACCATTCAAAGTTTAAAAATGAAATGTCCATTAAAATGTTCAATCCATAGAGCAATTCGTTGTTTATCGAAAATACGATTTTGCTTACACGTGAAAAAAATTCATGCATTCGTAACTTCACGAATACTTTATTTTATTGTTTGCTTTCAGCTGGAAAAAGCTTCCTCGTGTACCTCTAGCTGTGCAGTGATGAGGTGGTCATCGTCAGACCGCAAAGCGTCTATGATTGGATTCACGTTCCCGCCTGTCTTTACCACGAGTCATTTAAGGACAGATGCTCTTATTGCTATTTTTGTTTTGGTTTGGCCGCCACTTAATTTTAGGGGAATGTGAGTTTTGTTGTGTTACTCTTTGTTTGAAATCATGGCTACCAAAGTGAAAATATCAACCATGAAAATGTGGATGGAGGAATTAGATCCAAAAGATAGTTGGTTACACTATGATGTTGACACCGTAAAACATTTACGAAATATCAATTCTTCTTTTATTGATGGAGTTTCTGGATTCATTATTAAAAAGAACAATGTGGTAAAGCACACCAGATCAGATATTCACGGTGCCAGTGTCTCCAAGGCAGAACATAAAGAAAAATCACTCACTGATTTTTTATCAAAGAACATCTATTGGTAATTCAATGATTATTGCTTCCAATGCATCTAAAGCAAGAACTGGAAAATTAATTGATATAGCATATAGGATTGCCAAAGGGGAAATTCCATTTTTGAAATTTCTTAAAATTATTGAGTTAGAGAAACGCCATGGTGTTTATGTAGCGCAAACTTACAATTCGTCCGTGATGAGTGCTCAATTCACGGAGTGCACTGCTAATGTTTTCGAAACTGATTTGCGCAATGACTTAAGAAAGACAGATTATTTTACTTTTTTTATTGATAACAGTACATATGTTAGTGTATCTGAAATTCACATTATTTGTATCATGCATGTCAATGAAGTAGGAGATACCAAATTCCCATTCCTGGCATTAAAAGAACTGAAAAATACTGATGCTAATGGTATCAAAAATGCAATTTCAGAGTCCATTGCAGGATTTGGAGTAGTCTATTTTGAAAATAAATGAATTGGATTTTCAGCTGATGGAGCAAATATTAACATGGGACAGAGAAAAGATGTTGCAGCTCTTTTGAAGAAAACAATCCTTGTTTAGTGTAATAAGTCATCACTTTGAAGATTTGCATACTCTAAATAAATGTGTGCATACTCTAAAAGATTTTATGCTGTCAACATATTTTCAAGATGTACATAAAATGATTGAAGACATTCATAATTTTCATGAAAAAAGTGCCAAACGAATTAGAGACTTTTGTGAGCTCTCAACAATACTCGATGAATCAGATACACCAGCTTTGGGAGTTCATGACACCCGATGGGTTTCACATATGCAAAGAGCCAATGACACGCTGATTAAAAATTGTTTTGTTATTGTACAACTAGGAGAAAAAGCAGGATTACAGGCATTTTGAGAAAAATTAAGTTCATTAAAATTTGTAACTTAACTGCTGTTGCTTTGCAACATTTTATATTCTTTATCAAAATTATCTTTTTCTCCATTTGGATGATGTGGATATACCTTGTATTTTGAATGTATTAGAAAAATTGTATGATTCTATCGAAATTACAAAGAAAAAAAAGTTTTCGGCAGAACTGTCCACAATTTTACAAGACTTACCAAATGTATCAGCTTGTGATTACAGTGACTGTGATTCAGTGAAAACTGTAGAATTTCGTGGCATTGAACTGAGCTGTAATTTGACAGGAGATGTATTCTGAATAATGAAAATTGTAAATATCTTTTAAACCATATTGATCAGTGTGTAAATACACAGCTCGGTGACTTGCACAAAAATCAGGTTTTCAACGTTGCCAAGCTGTTAGAACCTAAGCTTTGGCCAACAGACAAATCTATTCTTGCAAATTTTGGTGATTTTCAAATTATTGTATTAACTGAACATTTCAGTGAGTTGTTGACAATGATAAAATTCACCTGTCAAAGCAACAGTTACGGAAATGTTTGAAAGAAAAGTATCCCAATGAATTCCCAAATTTAAACCACATGATAAATATCATGAAATTATTGCCCATATCCAATGCTAAGGTCGAAAGAGCATTTTCTGCGATGAAAAGAATAAAGACAGATTTCCGTAATCGGATGAGTTCTGATGCTTTTAACCAGCTATTGCGGATAACGCTGGAAGAACCAGAACTATGCGAGTTTCACCCTGAAGAAGCAGTGGAGGTATTTTTTAAAAAAGAAGCCCTGACGCACAAGTGTGAAGTCTTACGAGAAAAGAAAGAGAACAGACGCAGAACTTGAAGCTACCACAAGTTCAGGAGTACTCTTAACTGTCAAGTGACAGTAAGTAGCTGTTGCAATGGGCCAGGTAGCATTTTACCATATATCCATAGAAAGAAAATTTTTACTTTTTACATATCGGTTAAATTATTTTTAAATTTTACTTTTCATTACTGATTAGAGTATTTTCGATAGATATTGAAAGGTGCTGGTAATAGTTTTACTTGATAATAAATTATTAGTCACTTAAATAAAAAAAATGTCTCAAAAGTGCTCCACATAATTACTCAATTGCTCCGCAATGCTAAATTTGAGGAGCAAAATTTCTCTCCCAAAAATGTCAGTTACTTTTCACGCTGGTGTATAACTTATACGAAGCAATCTGAAACTTGGCATACTTATAACAACACAAAACAATTTTGCCATGGCACTGAAGATGTATCAAATGTGAGAGTACATACAATACAGGGACCCATATGACTTCAAAAGAGCTCCGAGATATGTTTTATATATGCGAGAAAATTAATGGGTTTTTTTCCCCTCTCCAGTAAACTAACTGGATAGGTCACTTTCTGTCATAAAATTTATATAGTCATCGTACAATTGCACATCCGACAAGCAGAGTAGCATATATATGCACTGAAAACAATTGAATTAGAGACAGCTGGCGTTATGCAAATGTGCGCTCTGGGCAGCCCTGTTTTTAAAGGAAACGACATGATGTATGCAGTGATCCGACAATATAAGGAGTGATGCAACATGAATCAGTAAGAGTCGGACGCAGTATGGGTAAGACAAACGATCTAAGCGCATTTGATTGTGGGCAAATTGTCGGGGCCCGACGAATGGGTCACTCCATCTTGGAAGTCGTGCAAGCACTGGGATTTTTACGAGCCACTCTGTCACAGGTGCACTGTGAGTACATCGAATCCGGTAAAACCATCCCTGCAAGGGCCAACTGCCGTGGACAACAGCGTGTGGAGGAGCGGGGTCATCATTGGCTAGCTGCCATTGTAACAGCGGATAGAAGGGCCACAGTGCAATAAATCACTCGGCAATTTAACGTTGGTGCACAAAAATGTGTAAGCAGCCACACTATCCAGAACCATCTCCTCGCTGTGGGGTACAGAAGCCATCGTCCCACGAGGGTACCGCTGTTGACCGCACATCACAAGGTGCAAAGATTAGCACGGGCGCGGGAACATTGCCACTGGACCCTAGACATGTGGGAAAACGTTGCCTGGACTGATGAGTCGAGATTCACGTTGGTACATGCAGATGGCAGGATACGAGTATGGCGCAAACCACATGAAGCGATGGATCCTTCTTACCAGCAGAGTACTCTTCAAGCTGGTGGGGGTGGCATTCTCGTCTGGGGACTGTTTATGTGGACTGAAATGGGACCTCTGGTACACGTGACATCGTCCCTCACAGGTCAACATTACCAGGATATCCTGGACTACCATTTGCTCCCGTTTGTGTGTCTTCAACATCCCACTGGGGACCTCATCCTGCAACAAGACAATGCACCGTTCCATCGCTCCCGAACTGTATCCAAATGGTTGGATGAACACTCCACGACATGACCTCGCTTCCTTAGCCAGCTAGGTCACCTGACCTCAATCCCATCGATCACATCTGGGATGCCATCGAGAGAGATGATCGAGGCTCTGACACCCCACCATCAAATCTTCGTGCACTGTGGTAGCTTGTTCAGGGGTCGTGGATCCGTATGGCTTCCCAACCCTTACGGGGTCTTGTCGAGTCCATGCCGAGACGAATCACCGCCGTCATCAGGGCGAAAGGTGGTGCTACACATTACTATACAGGTACCTCTAATTCAATTGCTCTTCAATGTATGATAAAAGAATATCTGCATACATAACCATTAAAACTAAAGATTTGCTGCAAGCCAGTAATGCATGATACACAACAGAATAAGATCATTTAAAGAAAATTAATAAAAAAAACAATAAATTATTATTAGAGATTCCAATTATGACAAAAGCAATATGTTATGGTTGAATGTGCAACAATGAAATGAGTTGCCCTGGTGATGTAGTGGTCTAAGTGATGGCTTCTGACCATTCGTGTGAGATGGGTCTGGGTTCGAATCCTGGTGAGGCATGGGTGTTTTGTCTTACGTCACAGCCTCTCTCCCATTCCTGGAATCATCCTTAATTTAGGGCAACTACTTATAGCCTATTGAGTTGCTCACGGTGGTCATTAAGCCTTCAATGAGAGACAACAACAACAATGAAATGACTAGATTCATATTTTGCCTTCTACCACAAATCAGGCAGTTAGATGAAATTTCATTTGAATAAAAATGTGCATTTTCCATTAGTCAATCAATTTTTCCTGTATGACCATTTCCATCTCGCTTCAGGCAGATGTGACCAACACGTGTCAGTTGACAACCTCCAATTTTTTTGAAGAAATTATGGTAGCTACTCCTAATAGAGGTATAAAGTACTGCAAAAGGATTTTTCGTAAAAAATTTTTTGCTCAAGCTACAGCATTTTGAAAATAGGCAAAAAATACACCTGTGACGAAAATCATGTGAAACGATAAATTTTTAAGGGCACACTGCTACTGAACTATAACAGGTAGAGACTCGAATTTCTTTTTATTTTGAAGCTGTTGAATTGGTCTTTCTTCAAATTCACAGAAATTGGTCAAACAAATGTTGTCAGATGGCAAAAAAAAACAAAAAAAAAATTATATTTATTACAAAAAATTTCAATTTTCCACAAATTTAGGATTTTTTTTTTTAAGAAAAAGACTTATCAGGTGGGTGAGTGTGCCAACCTGCACCCCTAATAGGGTTGTCTTAGCAGGTAATTTAATTTTTATCCTGTGATGCATGCAACTCATAAAATTAATTTTTAAAATATACAAAATTTTAAAAAGTCAACATTTTTTGAATTGCAATATCTCAAAAACCCCATTTTTTAAAATTTTGAACTTTTGTCCAAATAATGTCCTAATGGTAGGTAGTTTACTGGGGGAGTCAGGTTACTGGATTTTTGCCTTGAAATTTTCTTACATATTTTTGAAAATGACACTTTTTTTTCCAATTTCTTTTTTTTTTCCGATTTTTGAAAAATGGCACTTTTTTTTTAAATTTTTGAACTCAATGAAACAATGAGAACTGTCAACATTATTTAGTAAATTTTTAATAGCAGGAGAACACAATTCTCGGCAGGGCTCGCACTAAGCATTCACCAAGTCGCCAAATGTGACTAAATCTGAAAATGGCGAGAAAAAATTAGTAACAGTGAAAATGGTAGTGAATGATTTTATGAAACTTAGGCAGTTTTTGACTCATGGGTAAACTGCAATTTGCGGTAATTTATGGGATAAACTGCAGCGGATATGATTTCAAAGTTTAATTTTCCAAAGCTGTGGCACTGAAAATGGTACTGCCCGGTGCAATTTTTGTGGAGTAGTGTGAAACACCTATTAAATAGGCTGCTTGAGAGTCATTGGGGGAGTCAATGAAAATAAGAGCTACTGAAGGTGGGGGATACCGAGAAAGAAGAAACTCTTTCGTAATTTATAATGAGCGGATCCAGAGAAATGGGATAGCAGAGGTTAAACAGTCTGCATCACATAGTCCAGTGTTGGTGTTGCACTTTGACTTTGCTCAGAACTGATCTGTAATTCTACCTGATGAAGTGAAAGTTACTACTACTGGCAAACAATGTTCAGATCTCACTCTTTACATGCATTGCATACTTTCCAAATGAGGCTAAGTCTTTTGTGGTAGCATGCAATGATATAAGCCATGACACAGCACATGCTCTGTGTGCCATTCTCCTAATAAAAAGAGAAATTACTAAGACTTGTCCTTTGGAAGAATTTAAAACAATTGTTTACATCTCAACTGGAGCAGCCGGGCACTTCACTTTAAAAACAAATACCACTTCTGTGAACTTATGAAGGGGGACCTAAATGTAACAAGGAAGTGGATCTTCTCAGCCACAGGCCAACAATGCAAGAGTGCATGTGATGGTGTGGGTGGTCTGTGCAAACATTTTACTACTAAATTCAACTTACATAAAGAAGCTTCACAAGCTATAAGAGATGAACCTTCATTTGTTGAAACTGTCTCCCCCTTGTTCCCAAAGACTAAAATTCTACTCCTCACAATTTATGAAGTTCAGTCATATCGAACCAGCAAAGTAAAAGAGTGGGATACAGTAAAATCTGTTGTTCGAATACAGTCACAGCATTCTTTTTTTTTTTTTTTTTTTTTTTTTTTTGATTGGAGGTTTTAACGACCACCGTGAGCAACTCAATGGGCTATAAGCAGTCGCCCGTCCCTAATTTAGGGTCACTGGATCCAGGGAAGGGAGAGAGCCAGTGCCGTAAGACAAACACAACATCCATGCCTCACCGGGATTCGAACCCGGACCCCTTACGGACAAATGATCAGAGGCCATCGCTTAGACCACTGCACCACCGGGGCGGCAGTCACAGCATTCCTGGTTAGTACAATGAAATAAACAATCAATGGACAGAACAGTCCAGCACCCACATAAAGCAGTGCAATTTTCTAGCCAACAAAAAAAAAGAACCCATTTTCTGTGAATGATTTTCAAAGAGGAGAATTTATAGGATGCATTTATGACGATAACGGGTGGATGGATGGGACAGATTACAAACATATCTAAAGAATTCAAGGACATAACAGTATCTTTCATGCACCCTCATGGACCAGCCAGAGGTTTTTGGTGGCCAGAAGAATCAAGAAAACAGACAAGTGTCCAGTGCCCTTAAAAAATGTACTTCTAAAGGTGAATGCCCCAACTCCTGTTGGGTGTTCTGCATGACTCCATACCTTTGATGAGAAGGAAATCAATAAAATCCAACAGCTTTTCTCAGTTTGAATAATTTGTAGTTATGATGGTAAGCTCATAATATTTTTTGAGGCCTTTTTTCTTATGTAAATAGAAATTGAATCTTAACTGCAACTGAGATAATGTATTGTATATGTATAGACTATGGATTGAAAAAAATTAAACATGTACATAAGTGACAATTATTAAAAATCATAAAAATGACTTTAAAATATAGATTGACACTGCAATTTGGAATATATACTCAGGTAAACTTTCCAGAAATATCTTTCGAAGTTTTTTTTTTTTTTAATAATAGCCCAACCGTGAGGTTGACGCAGGAGAGAAGTGCATTTTCAAAAATTAGTAGGAAAATTCCAAGGCAAAAATCCAGTAACCTGATTCAGCCAGTTAACTACCTACCATTAGGACATTATTTGGACAAAATTTCAGAATTTTAAAATATGGGGTTTTTGAGATATTGCAATTCAAAAATGTTGATTTTTTGAAATTTTGTATATTTTAAAAATTAATTTAATGAGTTGCATGCATCACAGGATAAAAATTAAATTACTGCGAAGACAAAACTAGTAGGAGTGCAGGTTGGCACACTTATCCACCCTATAAGCCTTTTCCTTAAAAAAAAAATCCTAAATTTGTGGAAAATTAAAATTTTTTGCAATAAATGTAGATTTTTTTTTGCCATCTAGCAACATTCCTTTGATCTATTTCTGTAAACATAAAGAAAGGCCAATTCAATGGCTTCAAAATAAAAAAAAATAAAGTCTCTACCTGGTATAGTACAGGAGCAGTGTACATTTAAAAATTTGGCATTTCACATTATTTTCATCACGGGTGTATTTTTTGCCTATTTTCAAAATGCTGTAGTTTGACCAAAAATTTTTTTTATGAAAAATCCTTTTAGCAATACTTTATACCTCTATTAGGAGTAGCTACCATAATTTTTTCAAAACAATTGGAGGTGGTCAACTGACACCCCCTGCCTGAATTGAGATGGAAAGGGTCATATGTGGAAGCAAAGAGAACAAGCATTTTTCCTTTTGTTTGAAAAGAAGTTCAAAATTGGAACTCTCATCGCCATCTTTTGTTACTCCACAAATTAGTAAGCAGTGCAGTTCTTTAAACTTTAATTTCACTTGAAATAGAAGAAAAATTGCTTGCTCTGTTCATAGAACAAAGTGATGCAATCAAACCAAATATTTTGACCATTTTTTTTTCACTGCACAAAATTCCAGGATCTTTTACAAAAATATGAAAAATCAAGGACTTTCCAGGCCTGGAAAAAAAAGAGAAATCGAATTCCACGAATTTTCGAGGAGCCATGAGAGCACTGGAAACCACACACATGCACTGGGAGTCAATGATACTGTATATATATTAATGCCAATATTCTAACAACTAATAGCAAAGCCATTCCAAAAGGTACAAGTTAAACAAAAACCTGTCTTAAACGAATTGCTGAAATCAATTTAAGTGGTTCTCTACTGTACCATCAACTGAAAGCTACTGGGGAAAGTGTGGGGATTTTGTCATTATTACTCAAAAGTACATCCAAAATTATTTGGGCAGCTATGTACATTTATCTCATATATCATCATCACCATTGTCAACCATTATCAATCCACTGCTGGACGAAGGTCTCCCCAAGTTTAATCCACAACGGTCTGTCTTGTACCAGTCTCCTCCATGTCACTCCCGCATACTTTCGAATTTCATCCACCCATCTTCCATGTGGTCTTCTTCTGGGTCTTTTCCTGTCCCTTGGAATCCAATCTAAAATTTCGGCTGTGCATCGATGGTCTGTTCTTCTGGCAGTATGTCCAGCCCATTGCCATTTCAGGGATTTAACTCTGATCATGATGTCTTCCACTCTTGTCATTTTTCGGATCCACGTGTTCCTCTTCTTATCTCTCCTGGTTACACCAAGCATGCACCTCTCCATGCTACTTTGAGTTGTCTGCAGCCTTTGTATGTCTCTTTTAGCTAAAGTCCACGTCTCTGCACCATACGTAAGCACTGGAAGGATGCATTGATCAAACACTTTTCTTTTAAGACATAATGGCATATTGCTCTTGAAAATTATGCTGTTTCTTCCAAAAGCTCTCCAGGCAAGTTTTGTACGCCGATTAATTTCTTCACCAATGTGACCCTCACTTGATATCTGCTGTCCAAGATAAACGTACGTGTCTGTTATCTCCAGCTTTTCGATAAATCTTCATTTCTTGTAAAAGCATTGTACATCACTTTTGTCTTCTGAAAGTTCATTTTTAATCCCACTTCTTTACTCTTGTCAGCAAGTTCCTGGATCATACTCTGTAGCTCTGATGGGGTAGTTGCAAAAATGACTATGTCATCAGCAAAACGAAGGTTGGTTAGATAATCTCCATTAATCTTTATCCCTTTGTTTTCCCAGTTCAGTGATTGAAAGACATTTTCCAATGTGGCATTAAAGAGCTTCGGAGATATGGTGTCACCTTGTCTCACTCCTTTTCCAATTTTTATGTGTGTTGTATTTTCAAACAGCCGAATCTTTGCACTTGCATTTTCATAGATGTTATTAATAATATTAATGTATGCATCTTCAATACCGCAGGATTTCAGAGCCATTGCAACTGCTGATGGTTTCACCGAATCTAAGGCTTTTTCATAATCGATAAAAGCCATGCACAATGGAAGTTCATATTCCCTCACTCTTTCAATTAGTTCACTCAGTACGTGGATATGATCTATTGTGCTGTAGCCACTCCTGAATCCAGCTTGTTCTCTCGGTTGAGCCATGTCCAGTGTCACCTTCAAGCGGTGTGAAAGAACTTTAGTAAAGATTTCATAAACCACTGATAGGAGGCTGATAGGTCTGTGGTTCCTGAGATCCTCAATGTCACCTTTTTTATGTAGCAGAATCATTATAGCATTGTTCCAATCCTCAGGAATTTTCCCTTCATTAAGGAATCGAGTGAAAATTTGGGCGAGTACTGTTTCGATTTCTCCACTTGCTTCTTGTATGATGTCTACAGTAATTCCATCTTCTCCTGGAGCTTTTCCCCGCTTCATGTTCTTGATTGCATGTGCAACGTCTGCTGGAAGGACTGGAAGAACTCTGGTACTGGTACCTTTCATGATGTCTGGAGTACATGTATCATCCCTTTCATATAATTTGGAGTAGAAATCTTTCACTCTTGTCAAAATTTCGCCTCTATTTCTTGTTACAGAACCATCTTCTTTTCTCAGTGCCATAATCTGTTTTTCCATTTACTGAGATGTCCCTTTGCTATCTTTAGGTTTTGGTTGTTTTCAATTGCTTTCCTTACTAGTTCACAGTTGAATTTCCTTACGTCTTCAGTGATACTTTTTCGTACTGTCTTGCATAGCTCTATATATTCCACTTTGGAAGTCACATCTTCTTTAGTTGTCCTCATCACTCTTCTTTTTTGCATCAACATTTTGGTTTTTCCTGATAATTTGTTCACATGCAATTTGTTCTTAGACCCAGCTAATTTTGTTGCTCTTTCCATAAGAGCTTTGGTTACTTTTCTGTTAACTTCAGAAATATCCACTTCTTCCGATGTTAGGCCTTCTAAAGCATAGAATCTGTTCTTCAGTTCCAATTTGAAGGTATTATGGTGTTTTTTAAAGTTGGTTATGTCAATACATTTTGTTTGTCTTATGAGCTTGCTACGTTCGAGTTTAGTGTTGAGGTGCATCTTACATCTCACCAATCTATGGTCACTGCCTGTGTTGAACTTGTTTAGCACACTGCAGTCTTCTATGACGAAATTATTGTTACACATAATAAAATCAATTTCACTTGTCGTCCCATTTGGATGTCTCCATGTCCATTTCCTGTGTGGCTTTTTCTTGAAAAAGGAGTTCAAGATGAAAAACCCTTCTGCCTCTGCAAACTCTACGAGAGTATTTCCACGCTGGTTTCTGTTGCCGTGACCGAATTTACCTACTGAAGTTTCATTCTGTTGCCGTTGCCCTATTTTTGCATTGAAATCTCCCATAATTATCTTCAAGTGCTGCTTACCTTTATTATTTAGATCACGAATTTCCTGATATAATTCTTCAATTTCTTCTTCAGCATGACTTGTGGTGGGTGCATAAGTTTGAATAATCTGAGCCTGGTATCTTCTCGAGAGTTGGATAACAAGTCGTGCAGCTCTGTCAGAGGAACTTTCAACTTCTGCAACTTTATCCTTCAGTTTCTTGTTTATTATAAATCCAACACCACTAGTTCTGCCAGTATCTGTCCCACGATAGTAGAAGAGATGTCCACTTTTCAGTTCAATGAGATCTTCTCCTTTTCTCCTTACCTCACTTAGCCCGACGATGTCCCACTTGATCCTTTGTAGTTCCTCTTCCAATTCAAGAAGCCTTGAATCAGAAGATAGGGAGCGTCCGTTATACGTAGCCAAGGTCAGCATCAGATGGATATATATATATAGCTTTATATATATGTGTGTGTGGGCATGTTAATTAAACTCTCCTAGCTGAAAGACAATTTTTTCCATAAAACAGAACTATAAATGCTCTCAGCTATAGAGCTGATTATCCAGTATTGTTGATACACCAAACAATTTTATGTTATCACCAAGCCTGCCAACGTTAGCCAGAGGACTCTATGTAGTTACTAGTATTATTACATGGAATGCTGGCATACGTAGCTACTGTTTCCGAACACGATAAAGTAATTCCTTACATTCTACTGGGTTGTCGGAAAAGTCATGACGTATTTTGGCACCCGATGGCGGTTGGGCGGTTTTGAAAGTACTAGAGACATGTGCAGCTCTGTTATCGCTATGGCATTCGACAGGTGCCAGTTCTAGCTGCAGTCTAAAAGGAATAGTGAACGATTTGGTTGATTTGCGGAGATTTGACATCAAGTTGAAGATGGAAGACCAAGCTGTGCATTTCCGCCATATTTTACTGTTTTACTTTCGTAAAGGGAAGAACGCACGTCAAGCTTGTGAAAAGTTGCGTAAAGTGTATGTTCAAAATGCTCTACAAGAACGTCAGTGCCAGCGGTGGTTTGCAAAATTCCGTGCTGGTGATTTTGACCTCAACGATGCTTTTCGGTCCGGGAGGCCAACCAAGGCTGATGACCAAATCAAGGCACTGATTGAGTCAAACCCACGTTACACGACATGAGAGATTGCAGACACATTGCACATCCATCATTCAAGCGTTCACAACCACCTGAAGAAGTTGGGATATGTAAGCAAGCTTGATGTGTGGGTTCCTCATGAACTCAAAGAAGCTCAATTGATGGCGCGTATAAACATCTGCGATATGCTCATTAAACGTGAGGAAAACGATCTTTTTTTTTTAAGTGACTGATAACTGGTGACGAAAAGTGGATTGTGTACAACAATGTGCTGCGCAAACGGTCTTGGTTCCGACATGCTGCTTGGCCTCAAACGACATCCAAAACAGACATTAATCAGCGGAAGGTTCTGGTCTCAGTGTGGTAGGATTTTAAAGGTGTCGTGTTTTTCGAGCTCCTACCATGGAACCAAACAATCAATTTGAATGTGTACTGTAGGCAATTGGACAGTTTGAATGAATCCATCATCCAGAAACGTCCAGAGCTCGTTCATCGTAATGGTGGTGTGTTCCATCACGACAACGCGAGACCACACACAAATTTCATCACCCGCCAAAAATTATTGGAGCTTGGGTGGGATGTGTTGCCACACCCAGCATACTCGCCTGAGCTTGCACCGTCAGACTTCCACTTGTTTCGCTCTCTTCAACAGTCCTTGCTTGGTATAATGTTCAATTCACATGAGCCTGTAAATCAGCACCTTGTACAGTTTTTTGCCACGAAAGACAGGTTCTATGAACGAGGCATTCTGCAGCTCACTGAAAGATGGCAAGATGACAAAAGGTTATTGAACATATGGGCATTATACCATTAATTGATCCTTGTTCTTTCTATCAATAAATGACCTTTGCAAAACATGGCTAAAATACGTCATGACGTTTCCGACAACCCAATATATAGCTTTGTTTCTCTCTCACACAAAGTAAAATTTTATAGCTATAATTTAATTTACTGCTGCTTTTTCATCTGAGTGAAGGTTCTTATTTCATGGAATTTATAATATTCACTTCTCAATGGCTCAGTGCAACTTTTTTTTTTCTTTACCTAGTGGTAACAGGTATATCTGGTAAATTTCGATGTTGGGGTAATAAGCATATCACTTTTTCTCTGACGCAATACAGCAAGGCCACTGTTTAGAAGATTCCTCCTTAAATTTCTGGCAATCCTTCATTGTCGTTTTTTCTGTTTCTTTTTTGTTTGTTTGTGTGTGTATGGCACTGAAGCTCATTCCTCATTTTGACGCTTTCTTAAGGAACGATCCACCTCTTTATGAAAAAGAAACATGCACTACAAAACAAAAAGGCACCAAAAAGAAGTGGAGGTAAGTCATGGCTGAGATTATGACCATGCGGGTATTGCCTTACCACATGGGCATACATTACAGGCGTAGCTCCCAAAATTGCAGCTTATGAAAATAAAGAGCATTTATATATATCATGAAATAACAGCAAAAACACTAATCTTGAGAAACGAAAGGAAAATTTGTAGAATCCGTAGTTTCAACAATGTGTTCTGTAGTAGTAATGTAGTCAGACAACTGAATCTGTAGAAACTACAGACATTCTGTAGTAATTGGCAAGTATGCATCTTTTTTTTTCTTTTCATTGGAGGTTTAATGACCCCCGTGAACAACTCAATGGGTTATAAGCAGTCGCCCGTCCCCGATTTAGGGTCACTAGTTCGAGGGAAGGGAGAGAGCCAGTGCCGTAAGACAAACACAATATCCATGCTTGACCGGGACTAGAACACAGACCCCTTTCAGATGAATGCTCAGAACTTCAAAATATCTTTATTGCCATAAAACCATATAAACAATATTTACAGTAAGTTCACCGGGAACACTTGCCATTTTGGCATATTTTACACGGAAGACAAAAAGACTCAACAAACATACAGTATTGCGAAATTACAATGACAGAACACAGAAACGAGATCAATTTAACATTCTCCGTCTACCACAGAAAGCCAAAAAAAAAGAAAGCATCAGGTAATTCACAATAATGAACATTAAAATTAAACAAAACACAAAATCTGTAAAACTGAACATTGTCAAAGGCCGCACAAAGTTAAAAATATTTAAGCATGTCATTCATGAAAAAAAACATCAAGCCAGGAAAAAAAACCTTGCTCGTAACATGTACGCTACCACTAACAACATGATATACTGTTTTTTTTCTGCCAGGCTGTAAAACTATATTTTACGACAGACATATTAATTCATTAAAAATCATGAACCAAAATAAGCGTAAACCTTAACTCTAAAAAACCTGCTTAAAGCGGGTACGCTGCTTCTAATACAAAAATAGGCTCTTCTGTCTGTCTGTAAGTACCTCAATATTACATAAAAGAAAAAATATCGCTAAGTGAGACTATGAGCAACATAATTCGCAACGAAAAAAAACATTATACATACGAATCAGTTTCACTTGAAAACAAAAATCATCTACTTCTCAATCTATAAACACAGACGTTTTTCATCAACAAGTTGCGGAAAAAGTAGGTGAGTAAAAATCTCGTAGCATTAGATGCAACAAACAAACAAAAAGGACTCATCATTCAGATGTGATAAATACAAAAATTCAATGTACAGGATATATTGCAAATGTTGCGAAATTCAAAGGGAAGAATCGTAAATTAGAAGTACAGAAAACTGCATGACATTACAACAAATGAGCATTACATTATCTTAAAGAAACCGTCATTTTCATACAGAGAAAGTACTTATTGCTAGACAAAAACTAAATAGCTAAATTAGTCTGTCACTTTAACAATAGGCTTGCAAAGACAAATACTACAACTGAAAAAAACTTCAGACATAGTAAAATTCTTATTAACCACTATGGGTTCGATAATGCAGAAAAAAGACCATTATGTTATCGCTAGACAGTGCAAGCAACTTCAAGCATTCAATTTTCCCCAACAATAAATACAAAATTCAGTTATAAACGCGAATGATTAGGAAAAACCTTAACAGCACATGACGGTGCAACGTAATAACATGAAATACTCTCACGTGACACTCAATGAAGCAGAACAATTCATAAGACACTAACTTTATGAAATTGAACAGAGAAACGTAACTAGGTAGTCAAATAAAACGACATATTACCCAACAGTAATTTATGGAAAAAGAGGTTATGCCGAACACTTCGTCGGGCAACTAACATGCGTAAATATACAAAAATACTCACAACATAGTGCAAAAAAAACCCAAAAAACCAAAAAACGCTCCAGTACAATACGAAGGCAGAGACCTGACCACAACAAAATGTCGAGGACGTTACACGGTTAGTGTTACAATATCATTATTCGTATTAAACCAGATATGACTTGGGGACCACTTAGCATGAAAACTGTCAAGACTGTTACTCGTCTTTGTAGTATCATACTCGACCTGCAATATCGCAGTCACAGACTGACGGTATCTGCGACAAAGAAAACGTCTTGCCACGTTATAACGTCTAAGGGTAGGACAATCGACACTAATATGATAGTACTGATAAATTGTATATTTTGCTTGCAATATGAGAAAAATGCATACAGAATTGTGTGATGAAGCAGATGGGTGATGTGAGCGAAGAACATTATAATGAAACATGGTATGTAAAGAAGCACAAACATTCTGAAGCAAAAGAAACATCAATGAAAACAAAGGCTGTAAAAACAAGCACATCGAGTAAGAGTGAAATACATCTCCCTCTGTATTGCAAAAATAACATAGTGACGATGTAAGATGCCGAAAACGATGAAGGGTGCGTGGGGTTAATAAGCGACTATGTAGATGTAACCAATGGATATCCCTTGCCTTTGGAGAAGCCAAGGCTGTTAGTGGATCACTCCATGTTGCTGGTACTTCTGCCTCTGGCACGGAGGGAATCGGCATTGGATCGGTAAAATATGTAATGAAATGCCTATAAATGAGTTTAGCAGATACTTGATGTGGAAGAAACGGCTGGTCATCTAGATAAATAATGAACGGGAGACTGAGTGAGGCTGATGAGTTCTGAATAAGGCCATTCTGATTGGCAAGTTGTGGGTAGAGTCTCTGAATGCAAATCTGGATATGCCGAAGTTGAGCACGATGAACAGGGGTATCTGCAAACAAGGGAGAAATGCGAGAAAGAGGTTTCCAACGGAGATCAATGTCAACGAGTTGAGAGACCTTCACAACTCCACTGGCAAACCATGAGGAGTAGTGAAGGTACGAAGAGGTAGAAGAGTAGATAGCAGAGGAGAAGAAGAGGGGTTCTGCAAGGAGGTCATTAGTAGTGGAAGGGGGGAGTCGGACAGGATTCAGGGAGCGCCAAAGGGTAAGTGCAGACTTGTAAGTGTCAGGGAAATGAGTGGGAATGAATGGGAACAGGTCCATTCGCAGAAAAGTTTGAACTGTAAGGTGGGGACTCCGGGGGAAGAACAGAGTATCGATAATGGTTTGCGTTGAAGAAAGAGGCGTTGAAAAAATCTTAAGAAAGTTATGAAGATGAAAGGCTTGAAATTTTCGAGTGATATCAGCAAGAGAGAGACCACCATACGAAATCGGAAGAGAAAGCGTGGAGCGATGCACCCAATGAATAATATTCCAAATGAAGTCCACAAACGTTCTCTGCAGATGATTCAGCAACAAAGGTGGCGGAAGGTGAGCAATCCAGCTGTGAAACAATTTCGGTTGCACAAACACATTTAGTAGCATTGCCCGACTAAAAAATGAAAGAAAGGGTTTGAGCTGACGGAGAGGCGCAAGTCTTCGATTAATTCGATGAACGAGGGGGTTCCATGCTGCAGCAGCAACCGCCTCCGGTTTTCCGAAGTGCACACCAAGAAATTTGACTACGTTGGAAAACCATCGGGCACCCCACGGACGGTCACCACGGGTCGCCCACGTTCCCGTCCATAAACCTGAGCATTTTTCAGTGTTTAAGGCTGATCCAGAAATTACGGCATATTCGTTATATGTTGATAATAAGATTCCAAACGAAGATTCTGTTCGTAAAAATAACGTCAAGTCATCGGCATATGCAGTCAAGACAGTATGATGGTGCCGGGTGCACACAACTCCACGGGGGACAGAAGAAAGAAGTCGGAAACGGAGACAGATTAGAAGAGGTTCAAAACAGAGTGCAAAGTTGACCCGACAGGGGACAGCCCTGCCGGATACCGTTAGAATAAGGGATAGCAGAAGTAATAAAAGTCGAAGTACGAACCCGAAAAAAAGAGTTTGAATACAGATTAGAAAGAGCCTGGCAGAAGAAGGGAGGGAATCCAAAGCGTTGAAGGACAGTAAAGATATAAGTATGGTTAATGGAATCAAAAGCCTGTCGTTGATCAATATTAAAAATAGCAAGGGGTTCTGCTAGCTGGGATGCGAGAGTGTTAAGATCACGGATCGTGGTAATATTAGAAGCGATAGAGCGGGTGGGAACAGTGTAAGTTTGGTCAGGATGAATTAAATAGGATAGAACAGGATTCAGACGGAGTGCGAGCAGTTTAGCAAAGATTTTATAGTCGGTATTAAGTATAGAGATGGGTCGCCAGTTAGATAAAATACCAAGATAGCCAGATTTAGGAATAAGGCGAAGCAGAGCAAAGCTGAAAGCATTGGAAGAACTTGAAGACGAAAAAAGGAAAGTATAACAAATGAGGAGAAGTGGCATGAGATAAGGAAGGAATGTTTTGTAGAATTTTAAGGAAAGCCCATCCTCTCCTGGTGAGGAACGATCATTTAAACTGTAAATCGAATTGCGGATTTCTTGAGGGGTGATCTGAGCATTTAGAGAGGACACATAGCATTCAGGAACTTGCGGAAGGTCTTGCAAAAGTGGTGCAGAAGAGGCTGGCTGTGTTAATGTACGTTGAAAACGTTGGCTATAATACGCATGAGTTTGAAAACATATAACATATGGGTCAGTAGTTACTGAGCCATTAGAGAGGGTGAGTTGTACAATGGTATTATTTTTTTTCCTTCGTACCTCGAGGGAACGGAGACTGCGAAAAGGATCTTCTTCGAATCTGAGAAATGAGTATTTCAGACGGGTCAGTACATTTGAAACAGAGGCTTGAAGACATTCTCGTAATTTCGTTTCAAGGAGATCATAATCCGATGAGGTTCGTGGGATTCGCTGAAGCGCGCGCCGGAGACTGTCCACAGTCATATTACGCCGGGTTCTGATAGTAAAAGAATATTTCTTCGCAAAAGCTACAACAGATTGTTTTGTCGAGATCCACAGAGCCGCTGGGTCGGAAACAAAAGACAATTGAGTAACAGCTTGAGTGATAATAAGAACAACGTCAGTATTAAAATCAGGATCTTGAAGACATGAATCATCTAAAGACCAAACACTCGGCCGTGGAATACCAATAGACTGAAAAGAGAGGGAAAGAATAACTGGCTTATGGTCTGAAGAAACAGAAGGTGCGTGATTAACTGAAATAATAGACGGACGAATAAAACGGGAGACATAAAATCGATCAAGTCTGGCTGCAGCACAATTTAAATGAATAGGGGGAACCAAGAAAACTCTCGTTCAGTTGGGTGTAGATATCTGAAGGCATCTTGGAGGTCAAAGTTGAAGACAATCTGAGAGAGCTGAGAAACTAAAGAATGACGGCTTTCATGTGAATTATCTCTATCAACGTAAGGTTGAAGTGTACAATTAAAATCACCAGCAAAAAGAATAAGGTCTGAGGGAGGAATATTCGCAAGAACGGCAGCAACATGAACCAGGAGATCAGTAGCTTCATTATTATTTTGAGGTACATGAATATTTAATAGATGAATTCGACTGGACTGAAGGCAAAACGAAATACATTGAAAAACTCCCAGGCGGCTCTGGGACTCGACAATATTCTGTAATATAGAGTGAAATCGGGAATGAAATGCTATTGCAGTTCCGGACCCAACATGTGTCCTGTAATTATGATAAAAAGCATAAGGCCAGCGGCGCCAGCGAGCAAAATTGATTCCTGCCGAACAGTTAGTCTCTTGCAACATTAGAACATCCGCCTTTAAAGGTCGGACATCTTCAAAAACCAATGCGTTTGCTGCTGACGCCGCTAAACCTCGGCAGTTAAAAGAAACAAATAGTACCTTAGAGTTCATTTTGGTGGCTGCAAAACCCCCTCAACTCGTATCAAGCATTGTTAATAAATAACGAATACGTCGACAAAATAAGTGCACTTTTGGTGTGGTAGTCGAGTGCTTGTGGAACAGTTCATGTAAAAAAGATAACTGTGAAACCGATTCCGGCACTTTAGACAGATTTTTCTGAATGCAAGGAATTTTCATGATGCTAGTTCTCTTAGGAACCGCATACAGAGAGACTAGTTCGAAGTAAGATAATGGCGTAACTGGCACTTCTATATCTTTAAGATATCTATCAAAGTCTTCCGCACACTCTGGATATGGTTCAATATCAGAATGTGTCGACGTGGTGTCACTCAGATTATCAGGTATTTCCATGTCAACCTCCTGATAGCTCACACTGGTTTCAGGCTGTTTTAGGGTTGAAGTGGAAGAGTTGCTTCGTTCAAGACACGGCGACTGAGAGGGACCACCAGAACGTGTCGCTTTCGAGCTGGACCTGGTTTGTGGTCGACCTCTCTTTTTCTTAGGAGATGTCGGGGTCAAAGGTCTCTTACACGTAGTTGTAGAAACTCGTGTTCACCCGACGGTGGCAAGGCAGGGTAATCTTCTAATTGATAACCACTATCAGGTACTTCCACAGAAGGGGATCGCTGAGCTGCAGAGTTATGAATAATAAGACTCTGAAATGTGCTGTCTGTACTCAACATAGCATCATCTACTGATTCCAGGTTTGGTGTCTGGGCAACTGAAGGCTCAGAACAGAATGATGACTCAACGGCTCCAGGATTTGAAGTAGAATTATTCTGCACATTTCTGTGAGGACACGAGGTCACCCGATGCCCTTCCCCTTTACAATAAAAGCACTGCATTCCTGCAAATAAGTCAAACGTGTATTTTCTTGAGTCTGTAATAACCTCAACGGAGGTAGGCCTGTCCTTCAGAGCCTGTTCCGTAGGGAAAATCACCCTATACTGACGACGTCCTCCTTGCACATAGGCATAGGGGGTGTTTAAGCCTGCAGCAGAGAGAAATTTTGTTGTACCTACTACTCTGCCGATGGAACTAAGCGCATCTACTAATAGTTCATCAGGAAGTCCCGAGGGAACGGGTGTCAGAGTGACGGTAACAGGGCGCTGAATAGAAGGTGTCGGTTGCAGATGCACAGTACCAATGTCTACACCACATTGAAGAATTTTTTCAACAGCAGATTTTAGGGTAAAGCGCACTTCGATTCCCCCACCAAAACGGATGGCTGATTTGATGGATTCTCTGGAAACAACCATTGAAATTGCATCCAGGTACCGAGGGATTGGGGTGTCCTTTAGGGCAGGAACATAAACAGTGAAAGATAAATTTTCTGAGAAACGCTTACCTAGAACAGAGTCATCCGGAACTTTCAGTCGTAAAACTTTATCCACACGTGTAATCGTATATTGAGAGTCTATTGAAGCTGCAGAAGGTACATTCGCAGGACGGACAGCAGTCGCATAGGTGCTGAGAGGGGGTGGGGGTGGGCCCTCGGCTCCGACCACTTCATGCACAATTTGTTCCACAACACTTAACACACTTTCCGAAGAATGACAGATCACAGTGGAGGTATCCATTACTGATATATCCTGGGAAGCAGACACACTGGTCGTTGATATAGAAGATTCGAGTAGAATAGGCACAGAAGCATCAGACGTCGACTTAGACGCTGAGGTCGTAATCATCTTGACTACTAACACAGAACTTAAACTAAAACCTAGTGTTGCGGCTTGCAACACTAAAAACAAAAGAACCCACCTTCAACAGTATGCTTGAAGGCATAGGTACTCTCCTTGATTAACCTTGTAACACTGAAGTGAGTAACTGACCTAGTCACCCACGTCGGTGGAAAATACACCAAAAAAATAAAAAAATAAAGGCTGTCCCAACGAATTTGTAGGTTCAACTTAAGCATACAACATTCACAAAACTAAATAACATAAAAAACCTAACAGGAAACTCCCAAAAACAACTAATATCACTCAAAGTGCAGGAGCACAAGTAAACGTGACCGCCCGATCAGAAGCCATCGCTTAGACCACTGCGCCAGGTATGTATCACTCCTTGATGTGATGTTACTTGTAATTTAATGCAATCTGATTTGAGGTGATATGGTGATACCATACAAAAATTTTAATTTAACTAAGTGAACTAAGTGATCAAATTTTTCTTAAATTGAAAGTCATACTTTTTTGAAGGATTTAGCTAGAAAACGTATGTTTCAGTAATATTTCAGAATTTATCTAAGTCAGAAAAGATGCTTTTAGGTATTATTACATAATCTGGAAAAATTGTATTTTGGTTTAGTCTGGAAAATTGGACAGGATAGTGTGTTACCAATAACAAAACTCATTAGTTATTCTATACACAATAAAATGTTCTTGCGCAGAAATATAAGAGTTCACCATAATATTTTATTAATTACTGGATAAAACTTAATTGGTCATACATACATTCATGCTCAGGGTAAAGAAGAAGTATCTTGCCTTGTAAGCTATTGCTCCTATGATATTTAATCCATTCTGAAATGACAATGTCTATTTTTTTTTTTTTTGCCTTAGCCCATAATCATTAATTCAAATGTACAGATAAATACAGTTCAACAGTTTCATAAACCTGGTGAGCACATGAGTTTTACTAATACAGCAACACATGTTGTGTACAATTGCAGTTGAGTTTTTCATTCAAACCAGCTTGAAAAACAATATTTTAATTTACTAACATCAGATATCAGATTTATAAAAAATTATAGGCAACGCTGTGGTTGGGAAACAGTGGACAGTATGAATTAAACATTCAGGAGCTGAACTGCAAATCTGGTTACCACTGAAAGATAATGTTTGTATGTTACATACAGATGCTTAATCAAGTCAGTGAGTTTGAGCCAGAGCAAGGTTATGACATGGTCTGTGTGAAGAAGGATGGTTGACATGATGAACTGCAGTGTATTTGGAATCTAAGGCACAAACAACAGTAACAGACACACACAAAGAATCCTGTTTTACATAAGTGACAATAGATTGGGACAATCAGCACATTCATTGCATGGCTATTAGCACCAGAAGCAGCAAGACATCTTTCATAGCATTCTTTGTCTGTGCTTTGTAACGTTTTCAATTATTTACCAAGAAGTTAGCACAATATGTTTTGGTGATCCTGCAGCCATTTGAAATGTAATCAGTGAGAGACACACTTTGCTGATCCCAAAAAACACAGAGCATAATCTTTTAGCAGATGTTTGAGCTGCACCGTTTTGGGAAGTGACTACGGATGCTTTCACTGTTCTGTGTTTCCTCCATAAAGATGTGCAAAGGTGTAGAAACCACCTGGCCATTACTTTACTTATAAGGAAGTGGTTGTGAATGATGTTTTCCACAACACTAGCACTAATTTTGACCTTATTAGCCAACTCACCGATTATTATTTTTTGAATAAAGCTCATGTTGAGAAATGGCTTCCTAGTTTCTTAATTCAATTACTAATCTAAAACAACTATTATGGGAATTTTACTAGGAAATTTTTTCATTTAAATTACAAATTTTCGGAGAAAACTCTTCTCCTTCTTCAGGCTGTCTTGTTGTTGTCACTTATTCCTGTCACTATCACGGTTACGGTTAACCTTGACGGTTTAGGTTATTTTTCAACAAATCCTGCCAGATGTTAGGCAGGAAAAATCCTTTGCAGTAATTGATGATGGAATTTTTATTTTCCTCAATCTCTATTCCTTCTTTCAGCTTTCTTTTTTGAAAATTGCTTTGAAAACTGATGACTTTAAGGGAATTCCAATCCATGCTGTGCCCAGTTTCTCTAACATGTCTATCTAATCCAGCCTTGTTGGAGCCATTTTTTATAGCTGCTTTATGCTCTGCTATACGAGTTTCTAGTCTGCGACCTGTTTCACCTATGTAAGATAGTCCACAACTACATTTTACTTCATAGACTACTCCTTGCATTTTTAAAATATCTTCTTCTCTTTGAACTATTTTAGGGAAAATTTTTTTTAACTTTTTTCCCTAAACTTGGAGCTAGCCTAATATTGTACTTCTTACTAATTCTCTTTAGACTCAAATAAACCTTTGTGATAAGAAATTTTTCTAGTGAATTTTATTTGTTGCTTTTGCGGGTTCTTCGTACCATTCAAATTCAGAAGCTTCTCAATTTCTTCTTAAGGATAGTTATTCTCTGCGATTATTACTTTAAGTTCTTCTTTATGGGCTTCTTTTTTATCTGCTGTAGAAACTATTTTATTAATTTTTTCTAAAAACTGACTTGCTACATTTTTCTTAATAGAAACTGGATGATAGGAATTGAAATCCAGTAGTCTATTAGTATTCATTGGTTTTTTATACCAACTAGTGAGGAATTTTTCATCTTCATAATAGATAGTAATATCTAAGAAGTTAATTCTTCTTTCTTTTTGAAGTTCAATAGTGAACTTAAGGGAATCATCTAATTCATTGAATGAGTCTAAAATTCTTTCTGGAACAATTTCTGAAAGTGTAGTTGCTGTGAAAACAGACAAAAGTAAGTTGATTACTATTATGGATAAGAAAGATTATCTAGAAAAGATGGAAGAACTACTAAAAAAGCCTATGTATGAAGAAGTAAAAGAAAACCCACTACCAGATTTGATTAAAAAAGTCTCAAAGCTTATTTCACTTCAAAAAAAAAAAAAAACAAGCTTCCAGAAAACTATAAACAATTCTCAAAATTACAGTTCAGATTACCTCAAATATATGGAATAGTCAAAATGCATAAAGAACACCAACCAATTAGACCAATAATAGACTCAAAAAACTCTATTCTTTCAAATCTAAACTACTTTTTAAAGTCACACCTTCAGAATCTTTTAAAAGAGCCACCTAACTTGATAAAAAACTCAATACAGCTAAAAGAAAAACTAGAACTTCTTCCTAAATTAGATTCTCCTATTATGGGTAGTTTAGACATAGTGTCTATGTATACTCACATTAATATAGATCAACTTATAGACTTTATAGCGGAAGACTTGGCAGATCTAATAGTTTTTCACAACAAAGAAAAAAACATATTAGTTGGAATTTTTGAAATGCTTACCTTCTCTTTGCAGAACAACTACTTTCAATTTGGGAAAACATTTTTCATTCAAAAATCGGGGCTAGCTATGAGCTCCCCACTCTCCCCACTCTTAGCTAACTATTATGTGGGAAAACTAGAAGAAAAGATACTAGTACAACCCACATCATCATCATCATCATTGTCAACCATTATCAATCCACTGCTGGACGAAGGTCTCCCCAAGTTTCCTCCACAACGGTCTGTCTTGTGCCAGTCTCCTCCATGTCACCCCTGCATACTTTCGAATTTCATCCACCCATCTCCCATGTGGTCTTCTTCTGGGTCTTTTCTTGTCCCTTGGAATCCAATCTAAAATTTCGGCTGTCCATCGATGATCTGTCCTTCTGGCAGTATGTCCAGCCCATTGCCATTTCAGGGATTTAACTCTGATCATGATGTCTTCCACTCTTGTCATTTTTCGGATCCACGAGTTCCTCTTCTTATCTCTCCTGGTTACCCCAAGCATGCACCTCTCCATGCTTCTTTGAGTTGTCTGGAGCCTTTGTATGTCTCTTTTAGTTAAGGTCCACGTCTCTGCACCATACGTAAGCACTGGAAGGATGCATTGATCAAACACTTTTCTTTTAAGACATAATGGCATATTGCTCTTGAAAATTATGCTGTTTCTTCCAAAAGCTCTCCAGGCAAGTTTTGTACGCCGATTAATTTCTTCATCAATGTGACCCTCACTTGATATCTGCTGTCCAAGATAAACGAACGTGTCTGTTATCTCCAGCTTTTTTCCATCAATCGATAAATCTTCATTTCTTGTAAAAGCATTGAACATCACTTTTGTCTTCTGAAAGTTCATTTTTAATCCCACTTCTTTACTCTTGTCCGCAAGTTCCTGGATCATACTCTGCAGCTCTGATGGGGTAGTTGCAAAAATGACTATGTCATCAGCAAAACGAAGGTGGGTTAGATAATCTCCATTAATCTTTATCCCCTTGTTTTCCCAGCTCAGCGACTGAAAAACACCCTCCAATGTGGCATTGAAGAGCTTCGGAGATATGGTGTCACCTTGTCTCACTCCCTTTCCAATTTTTACGTGTGTTGTATTTTCAAACAGCCTAATCTTTGCACTTGCATTTTCATAGATGTTATTAATAATATTAATGTATGCATCCACATACTTCTGCTTATATAGCATATGATACAACCCACATACTTCTGCTTATATAGCAGATACATGGATGACATCTTATTTATAATAGATAGCTCAGAAATTGTTCCAGAAAGAATTCTAGACTCATTCAATGAGTTAGATGATTCCCTTAAGTTCACTATTGAACTTCAAAAAGAAAGAAGAATTAACTTCTTAGATATTACTAGCTATTATGAAGATGAAAAATTCCTCACTAGTTGGTATAAAAATCCAATGAATACTAATAGACTACTGGATTTCAATTCCTATCATCCAGTTTCTATTAAGAAAAATGTAGAAAGTCAGTTTTTAGAAAAAATTAATAAAATAGTTTCGACAGCAGATAAAAAAGAAGCCCATAAAGAAGAACTTAAAGTAACACTTGCAGAGAATAACTATCCCAAAGAAGAAATTGAGAAGCTTCTAAATCTGAACGGTACGAAGAACTCGCAAAAGCAACAAGTAAAATTCACTAGAAAAATTTCTTATCACAAAGGTTTATTTGAGTCCTTAAAGAGAATTAGTAAGAAGTACAATATTAGGCTAGCTCCAAGTTTACAGAACAAAGTTAAAAAAAATTTCCCTAAAATAGTTCAAAGAGAAGAAGATATTTTAAAAATGCAAGGAGTAGTCTATGAAGTAAAATGTAGTTGTGGACTATCTTACATAGGTGAAACAGGTCGCAGACTAGAAACTTGTATAGCAGAGCATAAAGCAGCTATAAAAAATGGCTCCAACAAGACTGGATTAGATAGACATGTTAGAGAAACTGGGCACAGCATGGATTGGAATTCCCTTAAAGTCATCAGTTTTCAAAGCAATTTTCAAAAAAGAAAGCTGAAAGAAGGAATGGAGATTGAGAAAAATAAAAATTCCATCATCAATGACTGCAAAGGATTTTCCCTGCCTAACATCTGGCAGGATTTGTTGAAAAATAACCTAAACCGTCAAGGTTAACCGTAACCGCGATAGTGACAGGAATAAGTGACAACAAGAAGACAGCCTGAAGAAGGAGAAGAGTTTTCTCCGAAAATTTGCAATTTAAATGAAAAAATTTCCTAGTAAAATTCCCATAATAGTTGTTTTAGATTAGTAATCAGATTATTATGTTAAGATCTTCCATGATTAGTACCTGGACTTTCATCACTGTCTCCTCCAACACAGAAGTTGTTGGTTCCACAGAAGGTACATACTTAAGCACCTGAAACAGATTTCACTTAATCGGATCACATATATTGAATCACATAATGACAAGTAATACATACAAAAGTATAAATATACATGATTGAAAATGAGAACACAATTTCATAATTTAATACACCTTTCCCAGATGGCACATGCCAACAAAAATATTGCTTTTAGTGGTGCTTCTAAGATACAGTAGTTTGCTAATAGAATAAATGCTGCCAAAATGGTTTCTTTACAATGGCATAAGAAAAAATGCAGACTTCCACGATTTCCAGCAATTTTGTCAGTGAGTGATAAGTCTTACTATTTCATGTGTATGGGTGTTATATGACAGCACTTTTGAAAATTATTGAAGTATTCATACACGAAACTAAGAAAAAAAGGGCTGAACTTTTTAACAATGTGAAAAAATATGTGGTGAGAAAGTATGGATATAAAAGCAGCACCCTGGAATTGTTCACTGTAGTTTCTTTATGCAACTATTAAACTGGAGCACACCACTGTATTCACAATATAAAAATTACTAAATTCAAAAAGAAATTAAATAGTTTTAAATGACATTGCTTCAAACACATTTTTCTTGTTCTGTTTTGTTGTTGCACTTGCTATAGAACATAAGCTCAACTTTCCTCTTGTGACCAAGCCTTGCTTTCTTTTCAGAAAGTTACACAGCCATATTTGTCTTTTGACTCTGCAACTGTACAGCATCCATTGCTCAATTTTTCTTTCTGCTGATATCTTTCAATTCCCATTTCTTCACTACAGATTTTACAACTTTGTCACTTCTGTTTTTGGAAATTTCCCCCACACTTTTTAAGTTGAAATGCAAACATTTATGGAGGGAAATCACATTAAATAACAACACAGGACAGTGGAAACATCATACAGTGGGAAAAAAATTACGATTATGGAAGAAATCTTTGCTTTGTCTGATTTCCTTTTTCAGATCCCCTCGCCTCGTTTTCAAGCTGAAATGCAAATATTCATGGAATAGAATGACATTTAACAACAATACTGGATAGTGGCAAGATTGCAAGAGAAAAACCATGATCATGGAAAATATCTTCACTCCATTTAACTTTAGTTTTTGAAAGTTTTGAAAGAAGAAATACTGTCCCCAGATGGAAAACGACCCAACAAAAAATTTCTGCTCACTTCTGCATTGATCTCAAAAATCATCCAAATGAAAATGAGCCACTTGTTCTGAAAATGAGAAAGAGACAATGTTTCCTTACATCTAAACAAACTTCAAAATTTTAAAGAAATGCAAATGTCAGGTACTCAAATAAGTGATTGTCATACAACTGTTTCACATTGAGTATTCACCCCAAAGCGACTATCTCATTGCCTGTTTTGCAGTCTGTCTTATTCTTAAAAAATTTAATTGTAGCACACCTCTACAGAACAAAATACTTCAGTTTTTGAATACAAAGTGTACTTTAAAGTGATGCTAGGCTGAAATTCTGTACAATTTTTTCTTATTATGCTGAAGTTCCTGAACCAGATACTCAGCGGCCATGGCCTCTGCTCTGAGTATTTTAGTAGATATGCCATAAAAGAATGGGCATGTTGCTGTAGAGCTCAGACCAAAAGCATGACCCACTTGATACTAGAATATTCTTTTCTCTCAGCTTTTAGGGATGCCCAGATCTCAGGAGCAAAGAGGACCACGGATTTAGAAGCTTTGATAGAATCCACCAGGAATTGAGAGGAAATCATCACACTACTGAAGAGGATTAGGGAGCAAGAGGAAGACTTATTTGTCATCCCAAGAAGAGGAGAGACAGAATCAGAGATGGAGACTGTGCCTTTCAACTCTGAATAAAGATGCTAAAAGACAAAAACATAGTAATTACCACAATCAATTCATTGTATCATACCACTGTCATCACACTTATTCTAGTTTGTACACCCCTAAGGGGTACGTAACTGATATTGTGTTAGAAAGTGTACCTGTGTTTTAATATTAATAAAGGGACAATTGTCCCAAGCAGAAAAAGAGAAGCTGCAAAAGGGGCCAACAACATTCTCAGAGGTCCTCAAACTTCTGGCTAAAGCCAGCATGTTGCAAAGCAGTGTTGTGGCTTGTGGTCGTTTGGTGGTGGTTTTGTAGGGGCGATTTCCTAGGCTGGTCTCTCATCCGGGTGTTTGACCTGAAGTCTCATGGCAGGATTGCTCTCGCAGCGCAATCACATGAAATTTCTTAAAGGAGTCCCATTACACTTTGTAAAGCCAGTCACTTTGTGGAACAGTAGAAGTCATTAGGTAATGAATAGTAAATACCGAAAATCTTCCCTGGAGGTCCATTACTATGTGGAATGGTTAACACACCAAGCATTATTTTGGGAAAGGCAATACATTTTTCTGCTGACCTGAATCCCCAGTCTTGTTATTTTATTCCATACATTATTCTTCCAATAAATTTTCATAAATATTTTCAAATTGATAATATTTACTAAACTTAACAGTTTCCTGTGCAATATCCACTGGCTTCCATAAATTAAGGGTGAAAAAACCCCAGAAAAATCATATCCCAAAAAAATGTGATAAAATGTTATGGAATTTGGTGAAAACAAACCTGTATCATATTGTATGTTAGAGAAAGAACTTAAAACATTTTCTAAGAAACACTTCATTCCGACAAAAATGACCACATACAGAACCAGGTGAACAATAGGGTGTCAAAATGAAATAACCAAAGTACCTCAACAGGGAGTGTGGTCACCCCGCACAGCAATGTTTGATATGATGTTTATGATAGTGTCTAGGAGCTCAATTGGCAGCAACAACTTTTATCCATGCAACGCTTCTTTCAGGTCTTGCAGAAGGGGGTTGATGGCAGTAACATTTCACCCTAGAGCATCTCAAACGTGTTCGATCAAAGTAAGGTCAGGAGATTTGGCGGGCCTCTTCCAAAACTGACAGTGGAGCTTTCAGCAGGATTCCACACCTGCCCACAAGGCCAAGTCAACCCAGGAGGGGCTTCAGGCGAATTTGCCAGATTTCATTTCTCCAGCTGATTGACCTTCAATTCAAGTAGCCCAGACCTCAACCCATTGGACTACAAGTTGTAAGCCACACTGGTGAACATAGCCTGCAGAAAGAGACACCCCAGTATTGATAGTCTCAAAAGCTCTTTGGTGTGGGCAGTAACAGCTTTCCCTGTGGAGATCCTGCGTAAAGCTATTGATGAGTGACCACAGAAACTGAAGGATGCCATTTTGAAAGGTGATTGGTGCCAGTTATTCACAAGTGTACTACTTACATCATATCACAGGTATATTAAAACATCTTTAAATTTCTTTTGTTATTTCATTGAGTACGTTGTGATACTATTTATGGTAAAACTAGTTATACAGACAATGGTTTTCCCTAGAAGATATTATTGTCTTGTATAAGAATTTTATCTCCTATGACACCTTCATAAGGGCAAACATAGGGGTCCAGGACACCATTCCTATAGTGTTGAGTATTGATAGTTCCTCTTGGAAGCACAGAGGTCTGTGCGTCCACCTAATGAAATGCCATCCCAAACCAGCATGCTACCTCAAGTGTCCCTTTCACGGGTCATACAACGGGATGACAGCATACTCCTCGTTCTCTCCAGATCAGAGCATGCATGAAATAGCTCTGCAAAACAAATCTGGACTCATGAGAAGAGTACTTAACCTTTATTGGTTTTCAGTCCGAAGGACATGAAGTGTTGCCCAATTAATGCATTTCCCCATGTGACATGGGGAAAGGGTACGTGGAGTACTAGTCACCTAGCATAAGAACCCCTCAAGGCCTGCTGACAGTAGATGTAGGTACCACTGTCCCTGTAACCACAACAAGGGCAAATTGCAGGGTAGCAAGTGTCGAACAGTAGACCCTGCTTCTTCGCGCAGTTAATAGGAGAGATTGGTTATCCACGTATAGCGTAGCCCAATGCTTTTTTTCACTGTACCTTCAGGAAGCTAATTGCGTATTTTGAAATTGGTTCTACAGTCTGTGGACCACAGGGCTCACATGCAGCCATTTCGCAACTTCCAACTGACTTTGGCCTGCCTCTAGTCTTTCAATTGCTCTTCACCTGAGTTCATCTGTTAAATGATGTTTTGCAGCCATTACAACAAATCTGCTATCTCAAAACAGTTTTTTTACACTCCACCAATGATGTGACGCACATTTCTGCACTTTTACGCTGTAGCTCATTTGCATAGTGATGCCATCGCCACTCGCTTGCATATGATACCCTGACTCTGGATGACATTTCACATCATATATTCAAGTTTCATGCATTTCCAGCTGTTCTTCACAAACAACTGATTTTTCAGTTTTTGTCTTAATTTATGGAAATCAGTGCACATATACACCGATGAGCCATTACATTATAACTACTCCCAGCCTAAAGAAATGAGTGCACCTGGAGGCCGAACGGTGGTGCAGGCGAAGTTCACAGAGCATTACATATACAACCTGAGGACCGGTTTTTAGTTAGTACAGTGTCTGGAATCAGAATGGGAAAAGCTGCCGATTTCTCGGAGTTTCATAAAGGACAAATTGTGATGGCACTGCGCCTCAGAACTACGATCTTGGAAACAGCATAGCTTGTGGGTTGTTCATGTGTTGCTGTAGTGAGTATGTATCAAAAGTGGTGCACAGATGGCCAAACGACAAACCGTAATCCAGCCATGTGTCATCTGCAGCTCATTGATGGCAGAGGGGAGCAGAGACTATCGCACATTGTTCACAGCGACCGCAGAGCCACAGTGCAACAAAAATCACTCGTAGCTACAACAGTGGTAATCAGGGTAATGTGTCACAGCACACAGTTTATCACAGTCTTCTGCACATGGGCCTGCGTAGCTGAAGACGCAGCCGGATCCCCAAGCTCACTGCACGCCATTGCCAGCATGGCATGAAATGGGCCCAAGATCATCGAGATTGGACTGTGGATGATCAGAAGAAAGTATCCTAGTCTGATGAATCGAGATTCTTGGTGCATCATGTAGATGGCCGAGCGCAGATACGCCGATTACCAGCGGAGGCTATGGCACTTGGATGCACTGTTGGGCGGAAACAGGGCGGCGGCGGTGT
The DNA here is from genome assembly GCA_039090855.1 of Macrothele yani. NCBI lineage: Eukaryota > Metazoa > Arthropoda > Arachnida > Araneae > Macrothelidae > Macrothele > Macrothele yani. Next base: position 17,101,407 of record CM077016.1, read on the forward strand.
TATTATGTGGGCGATGTTTTTTTAGGACACTTCATGCCTCATTATCCCATTAGCACAATCCCTGACAGCTGTTAGGTATCAGACTATCGTTGAGGACCAAGTTCACCCATTCATAGCAACTGTGTTCCCTGCTGGTGATGGCCATTACCAACAAGATAATGTGCCATGCCACACTGCTAGAATTGTCAAGGAGTGATTCAAGGAACATGCTGGTGACTTTCTGTTAATGCCCTGGCCTCCAAATTCAAATGCCATGAACCCCATCGAATATTTGTAGTTTGACTGGGATAAGCGAGTTCACGCTGAATCACCACCACCCCAAAATGTACGGGAACTGGAGGACCTGCTGTTGACATTATGGTACCAGATACCCCAGGATACCTATCGCCACCTCATCAAATCGATGTCTCGCCAAGTTGCCACTGTTTTACGGGCTAAAGGGGGTCTTACAGCTTATTAGGTAGGTGGTTATAATGTAATGGCTCATCGGTGTATAAGCAGGTGTTTCTAGTTGATGAAACCAAACAGAAGTAAATAAAGGAAAGACACTGCAAAGATACAAATAGTACAGTTTACATTTTGAATCTTGCATTTCTGATCTAATGCATAATGCATCTTCATGTTTAATACAAAAGAACTACTTCAAAGTTTTCCTTTGCTCAAGAATTCTATTTATAAAAACTAGCACTCACAACCAATGAGTGCTGACAACTTTATTTTGCCACAAACTCTGCCTGACATATTTTAAAATTGTTTTTGTGTTTGGAAATTTACTTAAAAAAAATAATACAACTGCACTAAATATTGCTCAAAATTTATCTTCTAAAGTCATGTTCTGCAAGTTGGCTTTTTTAGCAGCCAAATGAATAAACTGGCATGTACAACTTTGAGCAACTAATTTTGGTTGTATTTTCCTAAGAAAAACAACTAAACTTTTTAAATGCCCTGTCATAGAGTTGGTATCATCATAAGCAAAAGACAAACAATTTTTCCATGAAGTATCCCTTTCTTCAAATTTAGCACTTAGAACCATAAATATGGTTTCTCCTGTATTATCAGTACAATCTAACTTGGAAAGAAATAGAGTACTAGCTTTACCTTTCAACTTCGCTAAAATCCAACACAACAAAGGAATATAGCTTTGTATCACAGGAATTTGTACTGCCATATCCGTAGATTAATAAAGTTGACTTTTCCAAATAACATTAACACCTTTTCAAGTGAAGTTTGTTATATTCCATGTAAGTACAGTCGTGTTTTTTTATAATTTTAGCATGGATACATGGCACAAAATAGTGAGCGTGCACGATTAGTACCTGCAATGTGTGTGCTGTGCTCCATAATGAAGGAAGTAAAAAGCATTTCCATATTGGCCACACACATTTTCAGTACCCCCCTCCACCAAAGAAACTGGAAAATGGTTTTGACATAGCTTTTAATTTTCTATAGCTTTTATGTGTTTTTTAACTTTATATGTCAACAGCGAGCATCTTTCCCAACATACACAATAAAGAAATTGCATGAACAGGCTCCACAAAAGACATGTCCCCCTGAAGCTGTATCTCACAAAGAAAACAAAATCTTTTGAATAATCATCTAATTATCCATATACAGTTATGAAATCTTAACTTCTTTGTTTTTGGCTGATTCACAGTAAAAATAGGATAATTTTAATCCACACAAGCTATGCACTTAAAAACACCCAAAATCCCAATACTGAATAAAACAAAACCTTGTGGTAGCATTAACTTGTTTCATACATATGAAACAAAAGGATATCAGGGTGCAGCTGGATGAGCAAGATTTTGCTTCCCTATGGCTTTTTAATTCACACATCACAATTAGCTAGCATGATTACGCCCATACTTAGATGATGGAGCAACAATGTGTCCATCAAACGGTGAGTTGCTTCCCAAACAAAGGAGAGTTAATCATACAGAAGCCTGAAATGTTCAACTTCTGGTGTTATGGTAACTGTTTTTAAGAACAAAAATATGCTCAAAGGGAGGGTGGAATAATTGGAGGGAGGGAAAGGAATTTAGGAATTGCTTTGTTGAACATCCAAGTACATGATGATCAGTTGAAACAAAAGGTGGTTGAATCATAAATTATACCCTGCAGGGTCAGATTTTTCATAATTTTTAATCATGTTTGTATTGCCAGAAAGTTGATTGAAAATCTAGAATTGTGGAAAATCCATTATTGGAAGTCACCAAGAATTAAATGTCTATTTAATTGATCTGAATGTTAAACATGGACACACTGTGAATTAGTTAATGGTCATTGATGGACAATTACGATGAATATTATATATTTGTGCGACTCTTACATTTTGTAGTTAATAGCCATTTCTGGTAGAAGCACAAATAAAAATTCCTATGTTAGAAAGGTGGAAGGAGCATGTAGCCTACCAAATACACTGCTGGACAATTGCTAAAGACGGATCATAAACGGCTATATAGCGCATAAAAAAGTAAGTGTATTTGGATGCCAAGTGAAATAAAATAATGTCAGAAAGCCAGGACATTACAAGAAAGAATATTTATATATATCCAGAAGGCTTTGGAGCGTGTTCAAGGGACAAACAGGCCATTTTGTGCAGAATATGTAAACGTGAAAAAAATGCAATTACCGTCCGCAGGCGTTCCGGCGTAAGATGTCAATACGGGATATGGCCACCATGGAGGGCGATGCAAGATTCCACACGTCGTGTCATGCTTTGCACAACATTATCAAGCAGCTGTTGGGGTAATTTATCCCATTCCTCTGTCAGTGCACGGATGAGGGTGTCCTTGTTTATTGGAGGGCATTGGCGACCAGCAAGACTCTTCCCCAAAGCATCCCACACATTTTCAATGGGATTCAGATCTGGAGAACGTGCTGGCCATATGAGGCGTTGAATATCCTCGCTCTAAGACACTCCTAGACAGCGACTGTTCGATGACATGTTGCGTTGTCGTCCATGAAAAGGAATCTATCACCGACAGCACCACGGAACATGCGAACATGAGGTAGCAGAACATCATTAATGTATCGTTGGCCAGTCATAGTCCCAGTTGGAAGCACATAGAGGGATGTACGGCCATTGATCATGATGCCAGCCCATACCATGACACTACATGTCGGATATCGGTCCCTTTCCTGTAAGTTTGCTGGACAATATGCAGTACCATTATCACGCCAGATCAGTTGTCGTCGACAATCAGACGATAGACTGTATCTACTCTCATCTGAGAAGAGGACAGCAGACCAGTCGTTATTAGTCCAATTGCGATGTTGATGGCACCATTGCAAACGGGCGGTACGGTGATGTCTGGACAATGGGATGCACACAACAGGACGGCGGGCGTATAGTCCTCCTTCATGCAAACGTCTAACAACAGTTTTTCGGAGACAGTTTTTCTGCTTGCCAGTAGCAGCCATAAACTGATTTGCTACCTCACTAGCTGTGCTGCGCCGGTGTCTTTTTGTTGATAGCACTATGTACCGATCTTCTGCAGGTGTTGTACTGCGAATACGACCTCCCCCGTGACGTTTGCTACACTCTCCATTTGTTTGAAATGATTTCCAAAGCCTTGAAACAACACTGTGGCTGACGTCGAACTCCCTGGCAACATCTGTTATTTTTCGCCCTTCTTCAATCTTGCCAATAATACGGCCACGCGTAAAATCATCTAGGTGATGTCGGGAAGACATACTGAAAATTGCAAGTTCGTCAATTGATTCTTTCCCTTTAAACTTTGTGTTTGAACAACAACGGTCAATACGCGTCAGATCCTTTATATCTCTTATCAGCGCTATGACGTCACGAACAACTTCGGCAATCCAAAATTTGCATACGCACAACATGTCTTACTGTATCCCGCACTTATGCTAATTTCCACATTTTCCCGCCTTCCATTTTATGGTTGCTATCGTTGCTATTGTCATCCGTCCTTAGCAATTGTCCGGCAGCGTATAAGCAGACTGGAATAGGTTCCAGAAGACTACTAAATTTTTGAAATTGATACTAGAACTTTGAACTTGCACAACACTTGACAACAAAGAACTGAGAACTCCAAGAACTCCACGATTGAACTGAGAACTCCATGATTGATCAGCAGGCCTCTTAACCTAATTCTCAAACTTCTAGATTTTTACTCTACAGCATAATCAGGAAAAGGGCTATTCATGATTTATGCTGGAAAATTCACACACTGTACAAATAGCCACAATGAAAAACCTTTCTTTCATTCAGTGTTCTGATTAGCACATTACTTCCTGAGCAAACCACCATTCAGCATATGTTTTGACATAAAATATTTACAAATGTAGCGCAGGGAAACCTTTGCGTAGTCTCTATTGCTTTGTTTGTTATTCATGTCTTTTTTTTCATTCGTAACTTTTGATAAGCAGTGTATCCTAGCAAATGCTCTAAATTACAAAAATACAGTTACAGGGTTCCCACTCTTTTTCTCTCATAAAAAAATAAGCACTTTTTAAGAACCTATTGACATTTTTCTTTTTTTTATTGGAGGTTTAACGACCACCGTGAGCAACTCAATGGGCTATAAGCAGTCACCCGTCCCTAATTTAGGGTCACTGGTTCCAGGGAAGGGAGAGAACCAGTGCCGTAAGGCAAACACAACATCCATGCCTCAGCGGGATTCAAACCCGGACCCCGTTCGGACGAATGATCAGAAGCCATCGCTTAGACCACTGCGCCACCGGGGCGGCTGAAATTTTTTTTTAAGGACCTCAGCAATTACACTCGCATTAGCTTAATATACATATAGAAGAAAATGTATGTAAATACACACACATAATAGCTTTATAACCTATCTTTCACAGACTTGACACCAACTTTTTGTTTCTTAGTGTCTAGGCTCCAAATATTAATTAAGTATAGCATTACAATATGAACTTTTTCAAGGGCATGGGTAAATATTAATCTTCAAAACAGTGACTTCTGAAAACATGGTGCACATTACAGTAACTGGCACATACTAATAAAGTAAATATGGTATACGTTAATAAAACTCAAAATGAGTCATTATAAAAGCAAAATGCAACTTACCACGAAATAAAGCTCCTACATCACAAGTCCCCTGTTTCTGATGTATAGTTGTAAGATATTTCACTAAGTCTCAAAGTAACCTTTTACTAACTTGACAGAAATGAATAACACCAAATTCAGGATAATACCACAAGTAGCCAAATCAAACACCAAATTTATAACACTGCCTATGTAAAAAATCACTCTTGGGCATATAGAATTATCCGGGTAGCACTTAGCTGTCATACTGAACACACAAGGAATTCAGAGTTAGGAAGGGCAGGTCAAAGACTTTCCAGACCCCTCCTAGTAAGTTAGTTCCAGGAACTAGATATGAAGTGTGGGGGAGAAGGGTCAGTACAGTAAGCTTATAGCACCTGTTGTGAACTTCACTCCAAATCTGTGCTTGCTAATATTTTTTTTTTTTGGGGGGGGGGGGCAGTTAAGTTCCTAGTTTGTGTCATTTTAACTTTTTTAATTATATTACATATAATATATACAATGAAGAGCAATTCAATTAGAGACAGCTGGCGTTATGCAAATGTGGCGCTGTGGGCGACCCTGTAAACGGAAACATGATGTATGCAGCGATTTGACGATATAAGGAGTGATGCGACGGGAATCAGTAAGAGTCGGACGCAGTATGGGTAAGACGAAGGATCTAAGCGCATTTGATCTTGGGCAAATTGTCGGAGCCCGACGAATGGGTCACTATCTCGGAAGTCGTGCAGGCACTGGGATTTTCACAAGCCACTGTGTCACGGAAGCACCGTGAGCACATCGAATTCGGTAAAACCATCCCTGCAAGGGCCAACTGCCGTGGACAACAGGGTGTGGATGAGCGGGGTCATCGTCGGCTAGCTCGCATTGCAACAGCAGATAGACGGGCCACAGTGCAAGAAATCACTCGGCAATTTAATGCTGGTGCACAAAAATGTGTAGGCAGCCACACCATCCAGAACCATCTCCTTGCTATGGGGTACAAAAGCCATCATCCCACGAGGGTACCGCTGCTGACCGCACATCACAGGGTACAAAGATTAGCATGGGCGCAGGAACATCGTCACTGGACCCTAGACATGTGGAAAAATGTTCCCTGGACTGATGAGTCAAGATTCACGTTGGTACATGCGGATGGCAGGACACGAGTATGGCGCAAACCACATGAAACGATGGATTCTTCTTGCCAGCAGGGTACTCTTCAAGCTGGTGGGGGTGGCATTCTCGTCTGGAGACTGTTTACGTGGACTGAAATGGGACCCCTGGTACGTGTGACATCGTCCCTCACAGGTCAACATTACCGGGATATCCTGGACCACCATTTGCTCCTGTTTGTGCATCTTCAACATCCCACTGGGGACCTCATCCTGCAACAAGACCATGCACCGTGCCATTGCTCTTGAATTGTATCCGAATGGTTGGATGAACACTCCACCGACGTGACCTCGCTTCCTTGGCCAGATAGGTCACCTGACCTCAATCCCATCGAGCACTTCTGGGATGCCACGAGAGAGATGTTTGAGGCTCTGACCACCTCAATCAAATCTTCGTGATCTGTGGGAGCTTGTTCTAAGGTCGTGGATCCGTATGGCTTCCCAACGCTTCCGGTGTCTTGTCGAGTCCATGACGAAACAAATCGTCGCCGTCATCAGAGCGAAAGGTGGTGCTACACGTTACTAGAAAGGTATCTCTAATTCAATTGCTCTTCAGTGTATATATCCACATGCACATATATACATACATATACAGTATATGTGTGTGTAAATTTAAGTTTTGCATATCTGACTCTGGTTTAAGTTTAGATTCATAAAGAAAAAAAAATCAGCCTTTTTCAAAATTTTGAAATCCCAGTGCTTGTACATTGATCCTTAGTACTGGCAAAATCAAACAGAATTTTTGGTATGAACTTTTGTTGAACTACTTCCTCTAATAGATAACATTCAGGCCAAGAAGATCCTTCTCAAAAAACACATGTGCAGCTCAGGCAATGTATGACATGTGCAATGCACACACACACACACACACACACACACAAAGACACACACACAGTCACAGTGAGTTTTCATTCCTGTTAAAATTTTACACGAATTCAAATTCAATCAGTTGAAATAACAGTTTTCGTTCTCTCGGTAAAAATAAATTATATATGAAAACTTAAATTCAGCTCGTATGGGTTTGTTTTCACGGTTATGTTTCGATACCTGACAACCACCGCTCATGTGAATTTTATAACAAATCATCTGAGTTACGACTTTTGTAAATGAATTCGTAACTCACGAATTCAGATTTTTTCCTTTTAACTGATGTTAGTGTTAGGGTTCGTAAGTTTTTAGCAAATCGTTTTTCTTGTAACTGCTGGGTGTTAAATATTTGAAACTGAAAAGGAAAGTATTTTAAATTGGTCATTTCATTTTAGAACACAAATTTCATAATTGCATATTTTTGGAGCACTCTTCCACCCTAACTTGGTAGTTTACATGTGAAATAATTTCACTTTAAAATATTCGGAATTTGAACATTTGAGGTAAGAAAACCTGAAGTTTAGTCGCCATCATTACACGAAATAAATGCTCTTTCATGCAGTTTGATATTTGCCCTAAATAAAAATTGCGCCGCAAACGCACAATTAATTGTACCCCTAAAACGAGACCTACAATGGAAATTAGAATAAGGATCGTTGTCTTTTCTTCAGAGCAGATTTCACTCACGTCACTAGGGGCTGTGTCTTTGCCCACGTGATGCTGTTACTTTCAATTCGGGGCTTCAGACGCTACGTGAATTGTCAAGAGGATACAATCGCGCTTTTGCGGTGCACTTTTCATTTAGATTTCCTTGTCTTTCATTTTACATGGCCAACAAGGTCGAATATCTGAACGGCGTTTCAGAATGCAAGTTTTCATGACCAAGGTTTTGTGTAATACAGAAAAGTAGTAAATTTATATTAAATATTCTTACATCATAAACGAGCACCAGGTGTGTGAAAGACAAAGTATTATTGTACAACTGGCGTGGAAATATAGCAACCTGAAGGGTATTTCGATGTTATCATTCTGATATGCACACTTAGATCTAAAACGAAAAGTTCCTTGTTACGAAATCCTTTGTAATAGATTAAGTCCCTACGTTTTGTCTTTGAATGCGTAAATGAAAAATAAATAAATAGCTCCTTTTTTGGTGTATGGGACGAAACGTTTTTCTTGAGAATTTCGGGACTTGACTTATACATCACTGCGATTTATCTATTGATTGGTTATTGAAATTTTTTAAAGAGAAAAAAATCGTGACTTATATTCGGTGGTTGTCTGAGCACCTTAAACGCAATATGACGTTCATAAAAAACTATTCGGGACATGTACGATATATAACATTACATTTCTTTAAAATTTGCTTAAAAACTGCAAAAACGAACATTTCCATTCCACAGAATAATTTTTGAAATCGCCGTAGTCGATTGGATGTGGAAGCTGTTATACGTTAATTACATCCGCTTAGCGATTACGTTTCCAGTAGTGCTTCCGAATTCGGCCTGCTTAATTCCTTTACCGCCCCGGTGGCGCAGTGGTCTAAGCTATGGCCTCTGATCATTCGTCCGAAAGGGGTTAGAGTTAGAATCCCGGTGAGGCATGGATATTGTGTTTGTCTTAGGCACTGGCTCTCTCCCTTCCCTGGAGCCAGTGACGGTAAATTAGGGACGGGCGACTGCTTATAGCCCATTGAGTTGCTCACGGTGGTCGCTAAACCTTCAATAAAAAAAAATAAAAGAAGTCCATGTAGTGTCATCAAACAAAGATCTTCGCTCTTTGCACGTTTATAAGTGAGTCACGGAAAAATTCTCATTGGCCGCCACCGGGAGTCGAATCCAGAGTCTCCAGTTACGCGCCGGATATGCTTCCGCTACACCACATCGGACTCGAATTTCTCCAGACTCACACACGCTAACTGCCAAGCAAAGTTGGCAGACTGCTTCTTGGAGCCCCGCACAATGCTGGGGATTCACCAAAGATGGTAAGCAGCAACTGAAGAAATAATTAGAAGGCGAATGAAAAATTAATACAGACATTTAACGTGGACAAGGAACATCAAACAAAGGTCTTCGCTCTTTCCACGTTTATAAGTGAGTCACGGAAAGAATAATTATTAATTATTCATTCGCCTTCTAATTATTTCTTCAGTTGCTGCTTATCATTTTTGGTGAATCCCCAGCATTGTGCGGGGATCCAAGAAGCAACCTGCCAAATTGGCTTGGCAATTAGCGTGTGTGAGTCTGGAGGAATTCAAGGCCGCCGTGGTGTAGCGGAAGCATATCCGGCGCGTAACTGGAAGATCCTGAGTTCGACTCCCGGTGGCCGCCAATGAGAATTTTTCCGTGACTCACTTATAAACGTGGAAAGAGCGTAGATCTTTGTTTGATATTCCAGGTCCAAGTTAAATATCTGTATTAATTATTCATTCGCCTTCTAATTATTTCTTCAGTTGCTGCTTACCATTTTTGGTGAATCCCCAGCATTGTGCGGGGCTCCAAGAAACAACCTGTTAAATTGGCTTGGCAGTTAGCATCTGTTAGTCTGAAGAAATTCGAGGCCACTGTGGTGTAGCGGAAGCATATCCGGCGCGTAACTGGAAGACCCTGGGCTCGACTCCCGGTGGCGGCCAATGAGAATGTTTCCGTGACTTACTTATAAACGTGGAAAAAGCGAAGATCTTTGTTTGGTGTTCCTGGTCCACGTTAAATGTCTGTATTAATTATCCATGTAGTGATTATAGATCAGATGTCAGCACGTAAGTGCTCACACCTTTTAATTCTATATTTTCTTTTTAGGCCCTACTTGAGAGTTGTCGTTTTATAAAAGGAAAATGTTCAAAAACTTACCGCTACAGTACACCGACATTAGTCCTGATGCAAAACACAGCAGAACTAACAAGACAACCCAAGATGGGACGTAACCTCCTTTTCAGTAAGGATCGAAAGGAAAGGGGTGAGCTCTTACGTTTTTTCATCTATTGGCCTTGTGATAACTACTTATCCGCCTAATCCGAAGCTTTAAGGTAGCATCAATCAGCCAAAAAAAAATTAATAAAAGTACGAAATTCAAATTCCTACTGAAAGAAAAAATGTGAAAATGTCCTGACTTTCTCTTCCTTTTAGTATTGACGGCAACATAAAATATGTAGTCAGAGAATTTCGGAACGTTAACTGTATTTATTTCAGCATGGTCTTATACTCAGGATCGTCTCATCAACGAAGGATGATAACGAAATTGAGAAAGTTAACCCATTCGACAAGTACTCCATATCGACTTTTAAACCGAAAAATACAATAAATGGGCAATTCTACTGTTACAGTTTCCGCGGAAATTGCTGTCCTAATCCGTGAAGAAAAGGCATTCCACAAACTTATTTTTAGTCGTACAACTCAATGTCATAATACCACAAAATATTCAGAAATACCGATTTATCGTCTTTATTCAAAGGTAAAAAAACAACAACAGAACAAAGCCTTCAGTAAAAAATAATAGATCGTTTGATCGTTCGGGAGAAAAATTAATGTTCCGTTTAGTTCCATGTTTCTCCAGATCCATGCGATTACAAATGCATACATTCTATTACACAATTCTTAACTTCATGAGTAGATTCCAGTGATTTGTCTGTTAATTCACATCACCAGCTGCTGCCACAGATGCAATCATGATAAATTTATGTGTGAAGTAAAACGTAACCTGAAACAATTTATATTATATATGTCATTAATTTAATGTAGAAAGAGCTAAAAACTGTTATTTTAATTGATTAAATTGGAATTCGTGTAGATTATTTTCACATATACGCACTCACACAGACACACTACCTTATCAGAAGTAACCAGACACTAGCCTATCCACAAACTTTCTATAAATCGAAAGAAATGTATATCGAATTGGCCACTCTTTGCTTCACTCCGCTGGGAATGCTTCCGTCCAGATCTTGGTACATTACTACGGGAAACGCTTTCCATTCTGCCACTTAATCATTAGTTAAGTCGCACACCGATATCGGGTGGTTCGGTCTGGATTGCAGTCAGTATTCCAAGTTTTCACGAAATATTCCATGCAGTTGAGATCGGGAACCCTGTAGACGCGTCAAGTTCTTCCACAACGTCTCATCAAACCGTTCCTGCACGCACCTCGCTTCGTGAACGGAGTCAGCGTTTGTGGGAGAACAAAGACTCTTCATCGAACTATATCCTTAACGTAGGGAATACGGAATTGTCGATAATGTTATTATAGGGCGAAAGGTTAATATTTTCAAGAAATGGATATATGTGGCCCAGCCCAAACCATGAAAAACAGCTACAGAACGTGATGTATTTCCAACTAAATATCACAGACGGCACAACACAGACGGTGAGGTAGCCTTCACCTGATGTCCTGCACATCAAGACCCGTCCGTTGGACAGCCTGATGACGGAACATGATTCATCACTGTATAGAAGGAGTTTCCACCACTCCAAGGTCTCCTGAAACTGAGCTTTACACTACTATATCGCACGCTTGGCTTTGATCTTCTTGATATCTCGAATTTGTGTGGCTGCTCGACCATGAAATCCATTCTCTTCAGCGTTCAACAAACATTATTGTGTTGCACCAAGTACCGGCGATTTTTTCGCACCACAGGTTTCAGCACATAATGGTTCCGGTCGCGTATTTAATAAGTGTATATAAGGATTGGCGATTGCAGCCATTTCGAACATCCGATTGGTTCGGAGCTGTTTTGGTGATTGATTGCAGGCGAAGTCTAGAAGAAGCACGTGACGAGAACATCTATACATTCTACAGCAGGAAGTTCTGCTTTTAAAGGAACAGTAAATTAAAAAAATAAGGTGTTCGAAAACACGAATTTTTGCTGACATATTATCCGGATGACGTGGGGATGCTCATAGAGCCGAAATTTGTTTCCCTGCGGTCATTGTGAGCTGAAAAAACAGACGACAAAGTTTCTGATGATGACGTCACATTAGACAAGCTGTCAGGCCACTTGTCCCACCAGCGGCATCTGTGTGTACTCGGCGCAGTAGAGGTTGTGAGGGAAAGTACGAGTTAATTGGTGTTAGGAATTTCTCTCCTTGTGTTGCACGTGTCCTGTTTGTTAGACACTGAGCTTTCTGCTGCAATTTACGCAACTGGAATGAATTTTAAGCAGTTTACGGATTTCTCTGAAACCCTTGGTTTACGATCACTCAATAGCACTACTTTTTACAAGGTGGTGAAATTTTTAGTTGGGCCAATAATCAAGTTTACGTGGCACAGTATGAAAAAACAAATTAATGATGATTTAAAATTATGCGTTTCCGAAATTAGGGTGAGCGGAGATAGAAAGTTTGATTCGCCAGGTTTTTGCGCCAAATACTGTAAATATTCTTTTATGGATATTCGCAAGGGAAATATTGTAGATTTTATTGTCGTACAAAAAGGTGTTTTTGATGGGGACCTAGAAAAGAATGCGTACGATTTATTTCCCTCAGGCCTCTATGAAGAAATAAAGATATTCGTTTTTTATCAGATGGACATAGAAGCATTCCTCTTGAAGAAAAAAATATCCCCAAATTGATCATCACTTTGATGTGTGGCACATGGCCAAAAGTTTAACTAAAAATCTAAAAACTGCTGAAAAGAAAGCTCCTGTACTAGAAGCATGGCGGTCCAGTATAACCAACTATTTGTGGTGGTCAGCTCAAACGTGTAATGGAGATGCTGAACTGCCGGTAGAAAAATTTCTATCTGTGACTAACCTATCATACAGTAATAACAGTAGAAATAGCAGGTAAACTACCTTTTTATCTAACTATTATTTCTAGAGGTATATATCATATTCAACTATTGCGGTGTTTTTATTTTTGTTGGGGGGGGCTCATTAATGGCTTTGCACTTGGGCAACGAGAAATAGTCATACAGTTGTTTCTCCCATGAAATTAGGGGAAACTAAAAAAAGAAATAAAATATACACTTAGTTCAATGGAAAGTACCTTTATATACTCGTATACGGACAGCAGCTGACAAATCTTTAGTGACAGTGGAAGATAATCGAGTTGGGCTGTGTCATTTCTACAGGGCTGACCCTAAGGCGTGGGCGACATGAGCTTGCGCCCACATGAAGGACGGCTGGCCGGTAGGTAGACTACCCTTATTTTGCTTTATTTTTTTATATAAATATATATATTATGTTTATATGATAAAAATCTGAAATATACTGTTTCATAAACTACATATTATTTACCCCTTTTTCTTAGTGAATCAATCGCGTTTGTTTCATCCGTATTATTACATAAAAAAGAATACTTAATTGCAATATTTTATAGCAGTTCTCATTGTATGCCGTTTTTTAAGTCAGTATATTTACCCTTTCTATTTTTGAAGTCTCTATCTTTGTGTCTATTCCTGGGACTGAGACAGCATACTTGATTACAGAACAGTTTGCTGACATTCAGTTCATATTAAAGCATTTGACAAAATCATAATTGCCGGAAGAAAAACAAAGCATGTTTACCGCAATTTCAGTGCCTATCCTGTACTATGTTCTTCTTTTTGATTATTTACAAGATAATTTGAAAAAACGTTTATATAGTCATCTTTTCTTAGAAAAAAAAACAATTCACGCAGGTCTGTAGCTAAAGAAAAAATAAAGGTAAGAAAATGATTTTTTGTATGTATGTATCAGTTAGAGGGAGTGATGTATTAATTGTTCATTTGTTTCATGAGAACATACAGTGTTTACTGAGGCATAGAAGTACTTGGTTAGAAAAATAGATGAGATAAAGTGTTGTCTTATTCTTTCAAATTATATGTAGGAGTAACTTTCAAAATCAATTTATTGAGTGTGAATACGGCACTTTAATTAATAATAGGTATAAAGAACTTTGCATGCCTGAGGAAAAGCCGTGATAGTTTTGTAAACATGATATCTGTGGACCCACTTTTCTATTTTATGCGATATTCATTTTTCATGAGCTTACGGGATAAACATATTTTTCAGTAAAACAATTTGAGAAACAGAATCGGGTGACTAAGGGTATTATAAAGGAACGGTAATTCGGTATATTTTAATTCGTATTGCAACTTCACGTATCAGGTGTTCGTTGTATGTAGTACCGTATTTTCTATTTCATAGCGGATTTTCATCGAAATCAAGAATTTGAAATTGAAATTTTGATCTAGAAATTTGTTGGTTTGCATTCGCACTCGAACATTCCATTTGCGCTATTTATACGATATATTATGCGTTGAATCAAACACTGTATGTACCTTTCCAATAGCTATGGATATCCCACAAACTCCTCGCGGTTACTCATGGCGTTGCTATCTCAATTGCTGCTCGTTGCTTCAGAAGGACTGGCATTGCATTTGCCAGTCAATTCTCCTCTAAAGTCTTTGGTGGGTACTGTTCTTTTTTTTTTTTTGATTGGAGGTTTAACTACCAACATGAGCAACTCTATGGGCTATAAGCAGTTCCCCGTACCTAATTTAGGGTCACTGGTTCCAGGGAAGGGAGAGAGCCAGTGCGTAAGACAAACACAACATCCATGCCTCACCAGGATTCTAACCCGGACCGCTTTCGGACAAATGATCAGAAGCCATCGCTCAGACCACTGCGCCACTGAGCGGTGGGTACTGCCCCAAAACGTGCATTTCCGTTGAAATCTTGATGTCGAATGTTTTCACGATTACAATACTTTCTAAAGGTAAACGAGAACTTTTTTTAAACACAATGTACTGAAAAAATTTAAAGAAAGAAAAAAGAACTGTTAGCCAATGTGACTCAGAATGTTTTAATCATTTCGTTGGCTAGTTAAAACATACCCTTAAATTGAGAAAATATTCTGATAGTTGGAACTCGTAGATCTGAACACGATATTTACCTTGTTCCTGGCATATGAGTGAGATCTTTACATCTGTCTGCCTGTAGTAACAAGAAACTAATGGGCAAAAATACGAGATTTAAAATAAGGGCTGAACTAACATATTAGAAATGAAAATCAGGAAGTCTTCGTGCAGCTCTACTGAAATTTAAATGTCGGCAAAATTCTCTAGATTTTTATTAGAGGAGTGTCATTTATTACTGATATCATCTATTATTTATCATTTATTACTGGTCATTCTAGATATTTATTTTAATTTACCCTTAACTTCATTTTCATTGGTGTGAACCAGGTATAATAGCTCTCTTAAGATTCGTATACGAATCGATTGTGTTCTAGTTTTTCGGTGCCAGTTTTCCTAGAACCGAGTAGGAAATCGGCATGTTTGGTTGGTACAACATGTAATTTAGCAATTCTCATTTTACCCGTATTAGGTGAAGCGACTAAATAGAGGAAAAGTACTCTAATCATTTAGAGGAAAATAGAAAATTGGGATTTCAGTGGGGATGGAAATGCGTTTTTTTTTTAATTTCATTTTTGAAGGATTTTGAATTATTTGTTTTATCCTAATTGCTAATGAAATCCAGAATTCTAATATAATAAAAAGAGAAACTAAATAAAAATGCGTAGACTGTAAAATTCAGATAACTTCTCAATCCCTGTTTTTTTAGATACCTTCGTACATAGAGTGCTATCTTAATGGGTTGGTCTCGATCCTCGCATTAATCAAAGGACACTAACTTAATGTTTTAATCGAAAGGAAGAAATAAATTTTCTGAGAACTTTAAAGTGTAAAATAAGTATTTGGGAATTTTCCATGTAAGTTAGTTTGAATCCCTTCCCCCTCCGGCTACATGAAGGAAACATTCTCCGTCGTCATTTGTGATGTACATTCCACTGTCGCTTTTCAATATTTCATTTTTCTGTTGCTTGTTGTGAAAGTTTTTGGAAGTATTCCCATAGGACGTATTGTTTCCTAATGTGTATTCTTACAGTATTCTTCATCGAAAGACAAACTGGCAATTTGTGTAGTTTTTCATTGAATTTTTGGAAGATAATTCCATAAATAATGCTATCACTATGTATAATACGTGCCTCAAGAAAAATGTGCGTGTGTGTGAGTGTGGAAGGGGGGGGGGAGGTGAATATAACAAAACACCTTAATTTCATCTAAAGGCCGACAGACGTTCACCTTGCCCACGCACGAACAATATCACCCTGAATTTCCAGGGCAACAAACAAAACCCGAACACTGTTTATTTGATTCACGAAAACATTCCCTAATTTTACTCACAACACAGGAGGTGATTACTTTTCTGATTTTCCGCCCTACAGGTATCCAGGCATTGGCCCAATATACGAATTGTTTGTATGCAACGTGTCTCCATAGTTTGTTACATACAAGTTCATATTTTTTTCTCGTATTTTTGTGCCCGAAGAATCATTTGATAACGACTTGCCTGTACAGTGTGGATGTTTAAAACAACACTCTCGAATGATTCGTGGTTTATTTTACATTAGGAACTACCTTTTATTTCCATCATTTGATCACTCTCGTTGAAACAGAAACACTCAGCGTCTGTTGATATTCTCTCGCAGTTATCACATTGGCAACAGACAAGATTACGTTTTCTACCCTCGAATTCGTTTTCACATTCCTTGTTAAACATTCGTACTGTACCGGCAGAATATCATGGTTTAAATGAATAAGGATTTATACCAGCCATTTTACAGATTGGTAGGATCTACTGCGCTGCACAGAACGATAAACAGAACCGACTGGAGCCCTCCGCATGCTGGACGTCCGGTCCTCTTGTCTAGTGGGACGTCACTGCTGGTTTTAAACAAGTTAGTAAAATCATGTAAATCATTCATTATGATAAGACATACCAGAAATCATTACTCAAGTTATGAGGATAACGGCTGTGGAATAAATCTCGATCCTGTATCCTGACCTTTGATCCAATTTCGATGATATTCAACATAACGGGTTCTGTATACCTCCGAAATAACATGATAATGTTTTGTTGTAATCGAAACATTTTTACGTAAGTTTTGACGCATAAGGGCTATGGAATAGATCCGGTTCCTGTGTCCTAACCTTTGACCCCATTTCGCCCATTTTCAACAGGATTCGTCCCCAAGCCCCAACAACATACTAACATTTCATCCAAATCGAACAATATTTACATGCGTTATGACGCATAATGGCGATGGAAGTTATTCCACTCCTATGTCCTGGCAGATGGGAGTTATCGTGCGGACGGACACACGCGCACAACGCGTGACGTAATGAGGCAGATGAGATTCGCGATCATCTGCGCGCAAGAGAGTGACATCATAAAACTTTAATAGGATCCACACACAACGCGTGACGTAGTGAGACAGATGGCGTTACCGCGTGCCAACATCTCAATCGCGAGAGTGTGACGTTATAGGATTTATAAGCACGGGTAGCATGACACTAAAAACGTGGTAATTCGGGGTGGTTATTTAACCCAGTAAAGGGATTTTACTAAAGTCGAGATCAAGCTAAATCGATTTCTAGTACCAGAAAACGGTAGGTTAGCGACTTTCATCAATATCCTTAGAGCTGTTTTCAAATTAAAATTTACATACATACAAGAATTGCTCCTTTATTAGTATAAGATAAGGATGATAAAATGGATCCCGATCCTATGTCCCGACCTTTGACCCCATTTTGTCCATTCTTAACAGGGTTCGTTCCCAGGTAATCCCCTACCTCATACCAAAATTTCATTGAAATCGAAACATTTTTATGCACGTTATGACGCATAAGGGCAATGGAATGCATCCAGCTCCTATGTCCTGACCTTTGACCCCACTGCACCCATTTTCAATAGAGTTCATTCCCACGTGGTGCCCTAGGACATACTAAAATTTCATCGAAATCGAATCATGTTTACGCAAGTTATGACGCATAAGGGCAATGGAAGGCATCGCGCTCCTGTGTCGTGACGTTTGACCCATTTGTTCCATTTTCAGTAGGGTTCGTCCCCAGATCGTCCTTTACCACATACTAAAATTTCATCGTCATCGAACCATTTTTACGCGAGTTACCGTGCGGACAGACAGACGGACAAAGCTGAAGCATATTCGCTTCTTCAACCTGTTGAAAAGCGTAACAAGTTAGTAAAATCATGCAATGCATTGATTATGATACGCTTTCCAACATACTAGAAATCATTACTCAAGTTATTACTCAAGTTATGAGGAAAATGGCTGTGGAATAAATCTCACTCCTGTGCCCTGACCTTTGATCCCATTTCGATGATATTCAACAGAACTGGTTCAGTATACCTCCAAAATAACATGATAAAGTTTTGTCGCAATCGAAGCAATTTTACGTAAGTTATGATGCATAAGGGCTATGGAATAGATCCCGCTTCTGTGTCCTAACCTTCGACCCATTTCGCCAATTTTCAATAGGATTCGTCCTCAAGCAGGTCCTTACAACATACTAACATTTTATCCAAATCGAAACATTTTTACGTAAGTTATGATGCATATGAGCAGTGGAATGGATCCCGATCCTATGTCCTGATTTTTGACCCCATTTCGTTCACTTTCAATAGGGTTCCTTCCCAGGTGTTCCCCTACCACATACTAAAATTTCATCGAAATTGAACGAATTTTACACGAGTTATAGTGCGGACGAACATACGCACACAACGCGTGACGTAATGAGGCAGATGGGAATCGCGACCATCTGCTGGCAAGACTGTGACGTCCTAAAACTTTAATAGGATCCGCGCACAACGCGTGACGTAATGAGGCAGATGGCGTGACCACGCGCCAACATCTAATCGGACGACGCCATGATATTACACTAAAGACGTGGTAATTCGGGGTGGTTATTAACCCACTAAACGAATTTTCCTAAAGTCGAGATCAAGCTAAATCGATTTCTATTACCATAAAACGGTAAATTAACGACTTTCATCAAAATCCTTAGAGCCGTTTTCAAAATAAAATTTACATACATACAAGAATTGCTCCTTTAAGGTGAACGTCAAGTAATTTTGCTTCCTGTAGTTCGAATGGAAAAATTTCTGTACACATTTTCTTCCCAAATAATGCGTTCCCAAGGATAAAAATTTCAACATCGATTAAAATATCTTTATTTTATAACTTGCAATACTTAATATTTTCTAAAACAAATGTGTACTTGTGTACTTTAGCGTCCTAAATTATTTCGCAGGAAAAAGTTCACCGTGTGGGAAAAGTGCGACGTACAATTTTTTAGCATGCAAAATATTGGGGAAAGCTGCAGAAATACAGTAATTTAAGAGAACTTGAAGGAATTTTACCGAATTATTTACTTGCGAGTGCGATGGTGTGCAGCGTCGGTGCGGGAAGTATAAGCGATGCTAACGGCGACGACGTGCGGCTTCCATGCTTCGAAAGCAAGCAAGAGGTCGTAGTGAATGCGCGGAAGAATACAATAGGAGTGTGGTGTATTATTCTGAAGAGTGTGATGGGTGCTGTAATCCAGCGCAAGTGGAAGTAGTTTGAAACTGTTTTCTTAATTTTTGTAAAAGAAATGTGCGGAATGTCGTTATTATTAGTTTCACAATGTCACCGAATGGAAAGAAATTAAGGAATGTGAATGTTTTCATGTGCCACAGAAGTGTTGAGTCAGAACTTTTGGTTCCGGTTGAACCTCAAGTTTTGGTTATGGTTTTGAAGATGCACAGGGGCAGTTAATTTCTTGAAGCACTTCATTTGTAATTGTGCTGTTATTCTGTACATCGTAGTTCACATTTTATAGTCCTGAAACGGATATTTTTGAAAATAAAGGAGTTCCTTTAATTCAGAAATCATACTACGGCAGGGAGGCCAAGTGCTTCTTGTCGTATTGTGCCGGATAAAGAAATTTTAAGCCCTGACGAAATACGAAATTAAATATGGAGACTCACGACTTTGGAAAGAGCCACTAAAACTGTTGAAAAAGCTACTGACACCGCTTGCAGTGCCGCGTAAACCCGAACTCTTTCCTTCAGCGTATTCCTACAAGACGCTTGTATCACTACGTACTGCTCAACCGCTTCCTGTTGTATTATTCCGCCCGTTACTTGCCTTTCTCAACGAAGTTTTACATTCACCGGACTACACTTTGTTACCGTCACCGCTCCGTCGTACTAGGCCCACCGCACGTACTTTTCCAAACCATCGTACTCCTGGGTAAATCGGCAAAATGCTTTCCTGTTCTCTACAAAAACTATATTTTTGCTCATTTCCCCATTATTTTGCATGCTTTAAAAATTGTACGTCGCACTTCTCGCACACAGTTAAATTTTTCCGACGAAATAATTTTGGACGCTAAAGTACACATTTACCCGTTTGGGTTTCTTTTCTTGAAAGATTCGTTCGTTAATTACTCAGTTTGCGGATTTGGTCTTTTCGAACGAACCGTTCGCGAACGACACATCTCTAGTCGTGACCATTGTCTTCAGTCAACCTAGATTCCTCCTGTTTAGGGAACGATTTGTATCTATACTAGGGGAGAAGTTAACCTGACTATGGAGTTAAAGTTAGGGGGCGTGTACTTCCACTGTATTATATAGTTCCAGTTTGAAAGCCGTGTTCGAGCTTGAACTGAGACCTAAGAAAGCACATGAATTTATAGATGTTCTAAATTTCGTACGTACACACATTAAAAAATTGAAGATCCAGCTTTCTTTGCGTTTCTAAAAAACACAAACATTCGCATTTTGGCGGAGTTATTGTCACTTCTGTTTAGTTTCAGAGAGGCTAAACAGTTAATGCGGATGATGTTTACTGTGACTGGGAGGGGAGTATTGTTAGCCGGACTCAGGTAGATAATGGCCTGGCAGTTATTGTAATAAGCTTCGTCCTTCCTTCGTGGTTGCTGTTTTAAAATACTCATTCGGAAATCGTTTTATGGTGGTCGGCGAAGTTAAGAAGGTGTGGCGATGGAGGACGACACGGTGATGGAACACGGGAAGTTTCCATTTATCTCGCCTTCAGTCACCAGTACGGGGAAGCGTCCTCAACACATGGCACCCCATTAGTGCGCGGAGAAATACTGATAAACAAGAGATTTCATGTCGGTAAATAGGTTTCACAACCTTAACAGTGTAACAGGCTAATTTTGCCCCGAGTATAGGGAAACGATTCTGAGTCGGGTCCTTTCGTTCGTTGATAGGTTCCAGTTTAGTACCCGATTTCTAAATTTAAATCCGTTTTTAATTCTCAAGGGAAATTTGTTCCTCGGTTTTCTTAGGTTAACGGGAAGATTATGGTGCAAAATTCAGAGACGAAAAATTTAAAAAAACTGTGACGTACATCCTTTTTGAAATCAGAAATGATGTAAAATAAAAAAAAATCTCATTGATAGAGTCCTTTTTAAAAACGTTTTACGTAAAATTTACCTGTCTATGCGGTACGCAGAAATCCAGCCCGCGGCGACGATGACGTAGTGACTGCCGTTAGAGCATATGCCACGTCTGCCCCTGGTCTCAGCGGAAGTATCCCCGCAAAACAGGTTAGGCCTAGCAGTGCAGTGTGACCGCCAGCTTGACCGTGGCCAACGCTTGACTAACTGTGGTGAGCGCGGAAGGATACGTGACCGTGACACACATACAGCAGTACGGGATGGCTCTGCTTTCACAAGCAATGGAAGGGTCTTTTTTTTTACTTTATAATATTTGCTATTCTTCAGTGGTTTGTTTCAGGAATTTGTAAATCCGTGAGAAACATAGACGTTTGTATATGTTCTGTCCTCGTCAGTGGCGTCTAAAGGGTGGGCCACCAGGCTCTCGACCTAAATACGGGCCTCAAAATGGTGGCAAAGTTTATTTATGTCCGATTTTTTTTTATTTCGTTCATAATATGAACATACCAAGGACATATTTAGAGAGGGCCCAACATGAAACAATTTCGAAGAATTGCCCCCCCCCCCCTCCCGGAAGTATTTAATATTTTAAAATGTTTGGTTAAAATGTGACTTTCATTAAAAAACGCTTTAATTTAATAAAAGTGCGTCAACTTTTATTAGAAAAAAATGCTTTTAAATCTGGGAGTGTTCTGACCCCCGACGCCTCCAGTGATTACGACTATAAGAATCGGAAGTTCTTCTGCCTTTTTGTTTGCGAACCGGGCTCGTAGTTTCGCTTTCCCGAACAGGCGGGAGGGAAGCTAACGGAGGCGCCGCATACTGGCATTTTTTACCGGTGCGTCGTGCTGTCTGGAATCGTCATAAAAAGACCCAGAAGATCACGTGGCAGACGGGTGGATTAACATGAGCACGATGGAATAAAAAATGCCGACCTCAGATATTTCCACCCCACCTTGTCTACCTGCCACTTGTAAGACCGTCTGTTGCTAAAAAAAGTCGAAATACTTATGAAACATCTGAAAGTTGTGGTAAAAAAATGGAAATGCCGACCTCGGAAATTCCCGATTACGGGCCGTTCCCTCTCGCGAATGTGGCGCCATCTAATGGGTGAATGAATAGTTCACTAGTGACACGTTTTATCGAATGTTCGTTTCGTATCTGATAGATGTCGCAGTGTGCCCGAAAGGATATTGCTCACGAACTTTTGCATAACGTCTGCCCGTTAATTTTGTAAACGTCACAGTGATTTCGCTTTTTCCTCCCATTCGTTTAGAAAGAATTCTCCCAATCCTTTCTAACTATTTGATGGTTATTTCTCACACAATTCGCGCACACACATACTGAACAGAACAGAACAGAACTCCATAAATATTATACTATTAAATAGTTTCAGTATGTGTATACTATTAATACTCCTAATAGTATTAATAGTATACACATACTGAACGTGTAACAGAAGTGCATAAATAGTATTTTAGTATTTATAAAGTAAAACATCTAATTTATTTCTCCCAAAAGGGAAATTCGAACTACAAACTTTGGTACGCTTTTCGTTATTTCTCGCTGGACGGCCCCTAATTGGAAGAAATATCAAAAAGTTTCCATAATACAGCATTTCACAGTTTTTCAACTGTGCACGTATTCTTTTGGTGAATATTATTATTTTAAAAAATATTAATATTCACCAAAAGAATATTTCCGTTTTTCTTGTTCATTTGCTAATGAGCAATTACAATTGCTTTTTTAAAATACACGTCGAACTCTCGTAGTTTATATTTTTGCCCCTCCCCTTTTTTGCTATATTCCACCTGGCAATGGAAGAGACATGTTCCTCCCACGTATGATCACTTCACGCACTCTCCCCCCCCCCAAATTGTGAATTCCGTTTCCGTGATACAAACTAAAGATAGGGATCCAATTCAAGAGAAGCAGTGGGGATTGTGGATGACAGTGTGGTGGAGTCCGAACTCTATCCCATACTGCGTGCTTAGGTAACATATCCACTTCGAGTACGCCCGATTGCCAATTTTTTGCCGCTGTGATGGGAGAAGTTTTCTACCACTTCCTTCCTCTCCAAGCTGACAGTATCGGCTAAAAATGCCAGGCTCTTGACTGAATAACTTCTCATATCAAATTTATTTCTAAAAATGCTCTGTCGTTTTGAAAAACTTCTTTTACATAGCAATTTCGCCCAAAAACTGTTGACCAAAGAAAAGTGGATTCTGAACAGTCCTTGTGTTGCTTTTTGCTCTTAACACTAGGCACTATTTTTTGTAGCGGAAATAGATGTTTCCGTCAGCTACAACAGCAAGGAGCAATGGCGTCTGATTCAGGCGAGGCCGTGGCTGCACCAAAAAACATTAATCGCTGACGTTATAAAACTTGTTTTACATAGTAATTTTGTCCAAAAAACTGTTAAGCAAAGAAAAATGGATTCTAAACAGTCCTTGTTGTACCTTTTGCTCTGAACACTAAGAGCCGCCCCGGTGACGCAGTGGTCTAAGCGATGGCCTCTGATCATTCGTCGGAAAGAAGTCCGGGTTCGAATCCCGGTGAGGCATGGATGTTGTGTTTGTCTTACGGCACTGGCTCTCTCCCTTCCCTGGAACCAGTGACCCTAAATTAGGGACGGGCGACTGCTTATAGCCCATTGAGTTGCTCAAGGTGGTCGTTAAACCTCCAATAAAAAACACAAAAAACAAAAAAAAAAAAACAAAAAAAACACTAAGAGCTACTTTTCGTAGTGGAGGTACCTGTTTCCACCAACAACAGCAAGGAGGTGACGTCTGACTCAGGCGAGACTGTGCCTGCACCAAAATACTAATCTATCGCGGCGTCCTCTGGCAGCGATCACCGGTACTTCTGCATGTCCCAAACGACACGGCTCACCCCGGACAATCAAGAGTCATCGTTGCCGCTGACTGGATTTTTGATGCCCGGTAAGACGTAATTCTGATTCATTCAGGGAAACGGCTCTTCTGCGGAATTGAATCTTTCCAAGGTTCATTCGCCAATGACTCACATTGTTAGTTGGTCACATGACCTCAGAGATAGCCGTTCGTTTCAGGCTGTCCTCTTTCCGGTGGGCTATGATGCTCGCGCACTGCGACCTCTATGATCCAAGGAAGTTTTGTTGCCCAGCAACTCGGTTCGGGTCCAGACATCAACCGAACAGTTTGTGATACACGGTTTCCGATCGCGGAGGCACCAGTGCAGTGACCGAAGCTTCAGAGTCCTCCACTCCCTTCCTAACCAATAAGCAGATGCTCCTAAACATGTTGGGTCAAGAAACCCTGTAGCGACAGCGATTTAATTTTCCATGAACCTCCGATCACTCGCTGCTCAAAGAGGTTGAAAAAAATATAATGGACAAACACAACATCAAAGTAACAAATATTGTTTTAATATGTTAAATATAATTTTCCGTATAAAATAGTGTACTCATTGCGCACTGTTTCTTAAAAAAAAACTATTTAATCATACTAGCTAACAGTATTCTGACATTAAAATTTTACATTTGTGTCTTTAACGAAAGTTTTCTGTCTACAATAAATCGATTTGTTTTTATATTATGGGTTGAATCGATTTTTATCCATTTCATTGGTTTGGAGGCACGGTAATCCTCATATTTCACAGTTTAACTCTGTCAAACTAGTTCCTACTTCGTACTTTCTGAGGATGAGTTATAGTACCGACCGCGAGGCTATTATCTACATGTTTCAATAATTTGCGTGTCTTTTTGGTACACAAGAAAGCCAATGAAAACCGTACACTAGCGTTCAAGGTCATCTAATTCCGAAATAAGGACAATCGTGTAAAGCTGCTTTTTAGCGATTTTTCTCAATGCAATAACAAAATAGGAATACGAAAGGTAGTGTGAGGTTCGCAGGTATTGGTTTTCGGTTTGTAAATTTTAGGGCATGCAAGCCAAAAATAAAAGAAAATTTTGTTATTCTCCCAACCGTGGCCTTCTATGCTATTTATGTGTCGGTAGTAGCGTGCTGCCATCTATATGCTGCTCGAAAAGATACAGCGCGTGATTTGGGTAATAGTTCCATTTCTTGATGTTTTTTTTGTTTGATCATTAGATGGACCTTTATGACTTATTTTCACGGGCGAACTGATAGCCCCGCCAACCCCGCATTGCGTGGAGGGGGGCTCATGGCTAAAAGGGCCTCTAGCTTCAGCAAAAACATTTTACAGAATCTTTTGCGAAAACTTATCATGAATAAAGAAGTAAACAGCAATTCTTTATGGCAGCTTTGAAAGAAGTATTAAAAACAAAAGTAATTTTTTGTTTTGTTTTGCGGTTAAAATTTATTAAAACTGGATGACGGGAAAACAGTTAATTAAGAAGACCTGAGGCCCCATTTTTTTATAGTCGTAGCAACAATTTCTATACATGTATACAGGGGTGCCGACTTCACCAAATTATTAAGAGGGCAAGCGTGAAAAGATCATATGTGGGAAGGGCACGTCTCTTTCACTGTCAGAAGGAAAATAAAAAAAAGGGGGGGGGGATATTAACTACGAGGCTTGACGTATATTTTAAAACGCAATTGTGATTGCTCATCAGCAAATCAACAAGGAAACAGAAATATTCTTTTGCTGAATGTAATTGTTTTTAAAAATAAAATTCAACTTGTGATTTTATAGAAATATCTAGAGAGAGATTTTATATCCAACCAAAGAGAAAATGGGAAATCAGCTGGGTTACTTAAACAAAGAAAAGGAACCGCCAAAAATAAATAGATAAATAATATATATTTCATTTTTGATAATTGTTTTGAACATTTATCACGTATCACGAGAACATGCCAAAACAATACGGGACTGGCAATCAAGTCACTTATCAAATGACCAATGCTGAATAAATATGGGGAAAAGGTTTACTTTCTCTTTTTTTTTTTTTTTTTTTTTTTAGAAATAAATCATTTTGGCTAATAATGTTGAGCTTGATCTACCTTATGAGGCTATGAGCTTGATCTACCTTATGAGGCTAAAGCGATTATTTTATTAAACAGGATGAAAAATATTGGGTGGGTACTGCCCCCCAGTAAAATTATTGGAGGGACAAGATTCCCCTTGCCCCCTATAGTCGGCGCCTATGCATGTATAATAACAAGATAATGTAAAAGGGATATCAGTTCTAATCAATGAAAAGTTTAAAGCAATAAGGATAAAGTGTTAGGTATTACAGTTTTTTGCACGTAACTGCGCATGCTTCAGAATATGACTAACTCAAAGGTGTTATTCGCAGGAAAGAACAGAGACCTGCGTCTCTTTTTCTTATTTTTTTCTTTTTCATTAAGGGTGAAGAGCAGATTTGTGCTATAATTATTTTTATAACAGAGTCAAGAGAAAAACTTTCACTTTGTGTATAATCTTCTAGCATTATGCAATGTGTGTTTTTTTATATTCAAGAGTAAATAATTTAAGTAGTTTAATTTTTTTCGTGCTACGATTCTTAATTAATAGTTATTTTTTTGCTTACTTATGCTCTGTATTTTCGTATAAATCGAAAAAGATCATTAGACTTTGTCACATGAAAATTATGTGTTTGTATGTATGATCACGAGGCATTTCAAAGAGGCTGGCCTTAGTTCTCTAAAAGAACAAACCTTTTATGAAAAAATGTGTTTTGAAGTGCTTTCTGTTGTTATAAAATTAGGACAACTATTTCAATTGCAACGTGCACATTTGTGTTATACGCAGTAGAGTGCACTAATTTTGGTGTTGCGAAAAATACCTGTAGGTTCCAAAGAATTGGAATTATTAAAACGCCTATAAATCTTAGTTAATAATATGGAATTAAAAATTTAAGTAATTGAGTACTAATATATTTTCTCAAAAGAGCTTCGAAAAAAAATGTGCGGAAAGGACTTCGAAAAAAATTTTTCAATTTTAATTTTCTTATGCTTTTATTCCAGTAGAGCTGAGTTCGGGCCCGAATTTTATATTGAAAGACAGAGCCCGGGCCCGAACGTGCCTGAAAACTGGCTAACCTGTTCAACCATTAATAAAAAACATCTCCCTTTCCACACTTCCATTCTCTCCTCCTCCTCCTGTAATTAAACAATGTATTTCTCAAATAGGGAGTGGAGAAAGGACCTCTACCTATTTTTACAGTGTAACTGTACGATTTTCTTTGACCATTCGTTTCCACCTGAGTGCTTCGGGCGGCCGTCCGTCCAAAATAATTCTGCGATGCTGCAATTGTATGTTGCTCAAATAAGGCTAATACTATCGCGCGAAAATGCGCTGAAATATGTATGTTGCTAAATAGAATTAGCACAAAGCTACTGCTTGGAGATAGGGGAGTAAATTATCGTCGGCAAGCTAGCAACTATCCAATATTTATAGTTCCTGAAAAAGCTTTTTCTTCTCTGCAGAAATACACTAATTCACGGCTTATGTCATTTTCTACCCAAGCCCAGAATAAATAG
This sequence comes from Macrothele yani, assembly GCA_039090855.1. Classification (NCBI taxonomy): domain Eukaryota; kingdom Metazoa; phylum Arthropoda; class Arachnida; order Araneae; family Macrothelidae; genus Macrothele; species Macrothele yani. Next base: position 17,129,159 of record CM077016.1, read on the forward strand.
CCATCTCGAATGCGTACTCTCCAATAAGAACCAATTCCCTTTACCAACTATAAAGTGTCTCATATGCTAAATCATATGAAATCACATTTATACATAAAAAAAATTCATTCTCCCTCCCTCTAACAGCCAGAGCCTGAACTGCAGTAAATATTCCACAGCCCGAGCCCGAACCACAGTAAATATTCTACAGCCCGAGCCTGTACCGCAGTAAATATTGTACAGCCCGAGCCCGATTCGGGCACGAGTTCTGCTTCGGGCTTTCGGGATCGTGGTCAGCCCGTCTCAGCTCTAATTTCTGGTACGCCACTGATAATTGCGTCTGCACACCAAAACATTTATTATGACGGAAGACTTTTATTTCCTCAAAAATGGGAAAGTGTCTGGGAGAATAAATCAACTGCTTAGGTAAATTTAAAATCAATTGCTTACATGCAACCGAAGAACTGTCTGATGATGGGAATCAACTCCTGAAAGCAGTATTCCTAGAAATAACGAGAGTTGCGTCTGAATAATTATTCCAAAATATCGTATGCCAAATGAATTTTTGATTTCCTTTTATTAGTTTGCGTTTGAAGGGACGCAAATTCATTCTTTGCAATACTGATTCCAGACGCTGACTGTCTCTGTGGACTTTCCAGCGTAACAAACACTTGAATCATCACAATATCAAGAGAAATGTGAGCATCATGGAACCACGTTCCAAGTATCCGGGAATATAGCTGATCCTTCCCTGAAACGTATTTCTTCTGACACTTGAAAGATCCAAAAAGATGAGATATATCCACCCTAAAAGTCTTTGGGCCACCCACTGAACATCTTGAAGTTAGAATCAATCTTTGGTATGAATACTACCAAATGAACGTAGCATCTTGTTGCCGATTTCATCAAAAAATCTCTGCCAATTCCACATCTTGGAACATAGTAAAAGACGCTGGAAACAAAAAAGAAACGGGCTCCAGCTACGCACAGTGTTGCATTCGCAGAGTTTTCCGACGGGGGGAGGGGGCTAAAACATGTTGACCGATTATATATATATAATCACAGTTTTGTTATATATATATATATATATATTTTAAGTAGAGTACAAAAAAAATAGAAGGATGACTTCGCACAATACGTCAAATGAAATGAGAAAACTCCCCGTCTATGTACGATATTTAATAAAATACGAAAGATATTTACAGTTAAAATACCCCACTAGTACTTTCGGGGTGACATTTACCCCATCATCAGGTGGAACAGAGGCAATGTAGTACTCCTTTATATATTAGTGCTACGATGCATTATGGGTATAAGTCATCAAACGTATGGGTCGTGACCTTTGCCATTATAACAGTGTGAAGAGTATAATTTCACAAGTTGTTAGTTTTGCATATCAATACAAGGATTCGTTGCAAATACAAAGTTATGGTCAATTTATATATTCTTGGAATTTGTAAATATATATTACTATAATTTAAAGTTCAGGTTAGTAATATGCTCTTTCCAAATTCTTGATATGTTCACAGGCAAGTAGTCATAGCAGCATTTGTCCCCTAAAGCTTCGATGTACATACTTTCAACAAAATGCAGCGAATGTATATATGCTGGAGTGGCCAGTAGTCTGATGTTTTCCTAGTCTGGTTGTAGAATTCCGTTAACCACATTCCTGTGTTATTGCTGTTGGTTCGGATATCGTATTTGTGTTCCTGGACACGGATACCCAAACTTCTTCGTGTCGAGCCCACGTAGTTGTTAACATGTTTTTCGTGTTGAGGGGTCCAGCAGTGGAATATTATACACACCCATTTGTTCATAATATCTGTTTTTGCTCAATCCTTTTAACTCATGATAGGAGGTTCTTCGAGCGCGTGCCGAATTGTATATTGTGTTTTGAACAGATACGAGATAGTGTGTTAGTGATATGGGGGTGCTGGTCCAATGCTCCTACGAATCGTTTATTAGGCCTATTAGGCTATATGTTTATTAGGCCTTAATTTGGAAAGAGCGCATTACTAACCTGAACTTTAAATTATAGTAATATATATTTACAAATTCCAAGAATATATAAATTGACCATAACTTTTTATTTGTAACGAATCCTTGTATTGATATGCAAAAATAACAACTTGTGAAATTATACTCTTCACACTGTTATATTGGCAACGGTCACGACCCATACGATTGATGATTTATACCCAAAGTGCATCGTTGCACTAATATATCAAGGAGTACTACATTGCCTCTGTTCCTTGGGCCGCGGGTGGCCTAGTGGGCAACGTTCGTGACTGCCGCGGAAAGGACCTCAGGTTCGATCCCAGGCAGGTACGAACGCTCGATCCACTAATATCCGCCGTGCGTCGGATGAGCACGTTAAGCCGTCGGACCTTGAGTACTGGCCCTTGGTAAAAAAAAGGGCGTCTTCCTCCCCCTTTCTACTTAGCTTCCGTGTCACTTTCCTATCGGGTACTCTAGCCCAAATCTCCTAGCTTCCTATTTCTAAGAGTTGTTTAAGACCTGGGGTCAGACACTCCCTTCCTAAAATCCTCTACATAGGATCATGATAATGATCCTCTGTTCCCCTGATGATGGGGTAAATGTTACCACGAAAGTACTAGTGGGTTATTTTAACTGTAAATATATTTCGTATTTTATTAAATATCGTACATGGAAGGTCAGTTTTATCATTTCATTAGAGTACAAAAATTTTCTTATGCTCTTATATCGAAATGGAAATTCCAAGAAATCTTCACATATGCACAAGTGAATAAAAATGTTATACCTTTGCTTTAATTCAGTAATGGACTACGGGTTTCGCCATGGAGTGGTGTAAAATATTGGGGATGCTAATAAAGGTGAGGATGCTGAAGAAAATCCTCCCAAGTCATTAGGAGTGGAAAAAAAGTTCTTGCCTTACTACAAGCGTGTTTCTGATTGTTAAGGAATCATTACAGTGTTACCTGAAAATGTATGGTGTAAGCCTTTCCCCTGCCATTTGGTTTCAGCCCCTTTATATTATTTAGGTTAGCAAATAGTAGAAGAAAAAAATCAACTAACTAACCGTTTCAATGCGAGTTTGAGGTGGCTCGCTCTTTTCCTTTTTTTTTTTTTTACAGAGACTAAACCATCACCTCCAGAAACAGAAAGTTACACATGACAGACAAGAGAAGTTACACATGACATAAAACAGAAGTTACGCATGACAGAAAACAGAAGTTACACGTGACAGAAAACAGAAGTTACACATGCAATTAGGAACATGAAACGGGGGAAAACTCCAGAAGAAGATGGAATTACCATGGACGTTATGAAAGAAGCAAGTGGAGAAATTGAAACTACACTCGCCCAAGATCTCACCAGATGTCTCAATGAAGGAAAGAGTCCACATGACTGGAAGAAAGCTACAGTGATCCTGCTACATAAAAAGTTGGCGTTGAGACAAAAATTGCTACGTTGACAATGCTACAGTGATTATGCTACATAAAAGAGATCTAGGGAACTACAGGCCAATTAGCCTCATGTAAGTGATATATAAAGTCTTCACTAAAATTCTTTTACATCGCTTGAAGGTAACACTACACATGGCTCAACCAAGAGAACAAGCTGGATTCAGCATTGGCTACAGCACTGTAAATCATATCCATGTACTGAAAGAACTAACTGAAAGAACAAGAGAATATGAACTCCCATTATGCATGGCTTTTATTGATTATGAAAAAGCCTTCGATTCTGTGAAACCATCAGCAGTAACAATGGCTTTGAAATTCTGCGGTATTGAAGATGCATACATTAGCATTATTTACAACATCTAAGAAAATTCGAGTGCAAAGGTTCAGATATTGGAGGATACAGCACTAATAAAATTGAAAAGGGAGTGAAACAAGGTGACATCATGTCTCCCAACCTCTTTAATGCCTCATTCAAAATGTCTTTCAATCATTGAACAGGGAAAACAAAGGGATAAAGATTAATGGAGATTATTTAACTCACCTTCGTTTTGCTAATGACGTAGTGGTTTTTGTAACTACCCCGTCAGAGCTGCAGAGTATGATCCAACAACTCGCTGACAAGAGTAAAGAAGTGGGATTAAAAATGAACTTTCAGATAACAAAAGTGATGTCCAATGCTTTTACAAGAAAAGAAGATTTATTGATTGATGGAGAAAACCTAGAAACAACCGATACCTACATTTATCTCGGGCAGTAGATATCAAATGAGGGGCACATTGATGAAGAAATTAATCGGCGTATAAAACTTGGATGGAGAGCTTTTGGGAGAAACAGAACAATTATTAAGAGCAGTATGCCATTATGTCTTGAAAGCAAAATTGTTTAATCAATGCATTCATCCAGTGCTTACGTATGGAGCAGAGACATGGACCTTAACTAAAAAAGATATACGAAGACTGCAGACAAACTAAAAAAGATATACGAAGACTGCAGACAACTCAAAGCAGCATGGAGAGATGCATGCTTGGTGTAACCAGGAAAGTTAAGAAGAGGAACTTGTTAATAAGGAAAATGACAAGAGTCGACGACATCATGACCAGAGGGAAATCACTAAAATGGCAATGGGCTGGTCATGTTGCCAGAAGAACGGACCACCGATGGGCAACTGAAATTTTAGACTGGATTCCAAGGGACAGAAAAAGACCCAGAGAAAGACCTCTTGAGAGATAGATGGATGAAATTTGAAAGCATGCCGGAGTGACATGGAGGAGACACATAATTGTGGAAGAATCTTGAGGAGACCTACTTCTAGCAGTGGATTGATAATGGTTGACAATGATCATGATCATATATCAGATAAATAAAAGAGTTGATGTACGTCGTTTCTAATCTACTTGGGGAAGGGGCTTAGGCCCCAAAGCCTTTGCTATGGCTGCGCCAGTGAAAAATTCCTTAAGGCTTCTAGTGGCGAAAGGGAATTGTTTTGAGAATTCCATTAGAAGACTTTTGTAGGTCTACAAAAAATTCACTGCCTTCTAAGTCACAGCAATATACACATTTAGCATGCCATGAAGTGTTATGAAGTTGTTTCGTAAGGTTTTCTCTTACATTCTTCTTAAATTGTTATACGAGTAACTGCAGAGTGTAATGAAAAAATAACGAACTTGTTTGAGTACCTGCAATCTAGCCTGTGCAGCTCTAAAGAGAACTGAGATTCGACAAAGAAATTTTAGCCCGCAGTTACTTCCAATAACACAAGCAGCCATTGCAGGAATAAAACGACCTTAAATTTCTTACAATTCTGTCACAGCTTTCCTTTAACTTCACTTTAAACATTCGTGTCACACGATTTTATTTCCTGAATTCGCAAGCCTTTATTCTAGGATCTGAGAGGAGAAATGTGGACTTGTGGCGAGAGTGAGTTTTACGTCTGGTCAAGCGATTTTGAACATCAACTGCTCAACCAAATTACTTCATTTGCATTTTTTAAATATCGGAACCATTCAAAGATTCAAGAATACGTCATTTCAAGGTGTGGCAGCTTGTGTACGGTATTCCTGCCAAAACTAGAATGTCTCAGACTCCCTCATTGTGTGCCTCTAGATGGCGATATCAGAACACAATAAGCATTTCTGTGAAAGAGGGAACATTTCTTGAATAGATATCATTCTTTCGAAAGGATGTACGTTTTTAAGTAGGTGTTTTTCTGAAACAGAGGTAAACATTTATAACCCTGTGCTTTGAATTGTTCGCATGCCACAGAATACCTATAGATGGCGACACAGCAAACATGCAGCGAGAATGCACATCAGACTGCAAGAAGGTTAGACATCTTGGCTCCACTACCATCTGCGCATCGTCGTGTGGCGTTTTTTACGATGTCAACAATAACTGTACCGCCAATGTCCTTCTACTCTGCGGTATCGCGCAACATTAATTCTGCTTATGGCAGAAAAATTCCTTGTAAGGAGAACGGGAAGTACTTCTGATATGCTAAATGTATCCATCCGCGGCATTTTCCGACATGTATGAGATCGTGGCTTTTGTGATTTAAACCAGGGATTATTAATTTGTGGAGTTGAGTAATATTCTCGTACGTCCCTGCCACTCTTGCGGGAGATACAGCTGAGCATAAAACTGGGGAACTGGCAATATAAATATATCAGAAATAGAACCTTCCAAACTAATCCAAGGAAAAGTACCCGAATCCATATCCTATTGTCTAATCGTTCTAACCCAATGTATCCAAGCAAGTTTGCAAAGTGAGTTCAGCTCAAAGACCTTGGAGCGAATAGACTGACAAACCTAATGCTAGCCCTTCTAAGACAACGAGCAGCAATTGAGGCCGCAGCGCCATCTTTTACCCCGATGAGTTGGTGAGAAGTGCATAGCTATTAGAAAGGTACATACAGTGTTTGATTCAACGCATGATATATCGTATAAATAGCGCAGGAGGAATATTCGGGTGAAAATGCGAACCAACAAATTTCTAGATCAAAATTTAATTAGCAAGTTCTCAATTTCAATGAAAATCAGCTATGAAATAGAAAATACGCCGCTACATACAACGAACACCTCATACGTGAAACTGCAGTAATGCGAATTTAAATATATCGCACTATCGTTCCTTCATATTAACCTTAATCACCCGATTTTGTTCCTCAAATTGTTTTATTGAAAACATTCTGTAGGATTGCTTCAGGGAAAAATGCATCGAGTGCGTCCAGATTTTAGTATGTTATTCAGAACCAACATTAGGAGGATTTTGATGGGCGACTATTGAATAAGTAAATTTAAGAAAAAGTCCGATTCAGTTAGATAAAAAAGGGCCTGGGGCAGCCTGGCTTTGAAATAAAGTGGTCTGGCACTGCCAGGCCCCGCCAAGCCTCAAATACACCCCTATGTGGACCCTTTAAGACAAAGCCTATCATAGCTATCAAGAGTAAATTTTATATTTAGGAGTTTTGGGAAATAATACAGGGTGTCCATAAATAAAGTATGCAACTTCAGTGTGCCATTGAAAAAACTACAATGAATAACAACTTCCTTTTAATGTCCAAACACATGGTAACTGTGAAAGTGTTGTTTTAAAATGTCAGTAAGTCTCCACGTGCTCTCCGTTGGTTGATCGCATAATGTCTAAGCGATAGTCCAGTTCCTCCCACGTACGCTGCAGAATGTCAGGTGTAACAAGGAGGAAGGCTGCAGTAATGCGTTCTTTGAGATTAGTGACAGATGTAACCTTTTTCTTGTACACAATGTCCTTAATAAAGCCCGAAAGAAAAAAAAACGCATGGGGTAATAGCAGAAGAACGGGTTGGACATGCCATCGGACCCCGAAGTCTAATCCAACAACCTGGAAAATGGTAATCTAAGGATCTGCGTACATCCGAAAACCAGTGCGGGGGCCCTCCATCTTGCTGGTAAATGACGTCTTGAATATCGTGGAGTTGTGGAATTGCGTTATTCTAACATGTCCAGGTACGATATGCCAGTAACCGTTGTTCAGAGAAGAAAAAGGGCCCTATCACTCTGTCTTCCATTAGGCCAGCCCAGACATTAACCTTCCGGCTGTCTTTCTCGTGTGCCGTGCCCCAGATCTGGCAGTTTTGTTTATTCACTCTGCCAGAAACATTGAATGTGCACTCATCGCTGAAACAGACAGCGTCAGGAGTGTGGGGTCTTCGTCAATGCTACACTATTTACCAACAAGTAATTGGACACCTGTGATAGCAAAGGAAAACGAAGTTTATTCACCTTCAAAAGCTGGTGGAGGCACCACGAGCGGCGATTACAGCTGCGACCCTCCGGGGCATACTCTCAACCAGTCGTTGTACGCGGGCTAGCGGTATTTTCTTCCACTTGGCTTGGAGAATACAGGTCAGTTCCTTGACCGATTTCGGACGGTCGGGGCACACCGTAAGTCGACGCTCCAACTCGTCCCAAAGGTGCTCGATAGGGTTCAGGTCCGGGCTCTGCGCAGGCCAGTCCATTCGATTAACCCCCATTGTCACCATACCAAGTCATAGTGGAACTCGCAACATGACAGGTGGCATTGTCATCCTGAAAGTTACATGAGTCCACCCCGTAAAACTGCCATGGCGTAGGAAGCGCATGGTCATCCAAAATGGTGCAGTAGGTCTCGACTTTGAGTCTACCAGGAATTGCGACCAAGGGTCGCGTGCCATACCAGGAGAAACACCGCCATAGCATAATTCTATCGCCGCCGAACTTCACAGTTAGCACAATACATTCCGGCAGGAGGCGTTCTCCAGACAGACGCCAAACCCAGACCCTGCCATCCGAACGGTAGAGGGTGAACCTTGATTTGTCGCTCCAGAGAACCTGTTTCCACCGTTCAACGGTCCACTGTCGACGTTCTTTGCACCATGTTAGCCGAGCAGCTCTATTGGACTTAGTGATCAAAAGCTTGTGGGCGGCAGCACGTCCATGATAACCAAGCAGATGGGCTTCCATAGGGATGGTGTTCATCGAAAGAACACTCCTGGATGCCTGTTGAAACTCCTCGTGGATGTGGCCCATCGATTTGGTGCGGCTCTTCCGAATTTCTCTGGCCAGCACCCGTCGGTCTCTAACTCCCAGTTTTGTGGGTCTGCCGGGTCGGGGCACATTCGACAGTCACCTCTCATCTTCGACTTGCCAATCACGTAGGCCACTGTCAATTTTGGGTACTTCAACTCGCTGGATATGTCACGTATGGATCGGCCATTTCTGTGATACCAGACGATTACACCTTTCACGAAATCAGAGAGCTCCGAACTGCGTGGCATCTTGCCTGCGACTGGTTGCGTTGTCGTTTCCCACACGAAATTTAACGGCGCGGCCGTGACGTGTATTCGGACCGTGATATAGTCGATTGCAGGGGTGTCCAATTTCTCCTTGGTAGATAGTGTATTAAGCGTATCTACCGCAAATGCCTTTCGACGTGATTGATCATTTGGTCGAAGTTTTGGCACTAACTGCACTTTATATGTATACAGGCGTAAAAATTTATGCCGAACCTTGTCAACCGTTGCTCGCGGTACGATACGTATTTCGAGTTCACGACATGCGACGCGAACGGAATTCTTCGGGCTCCTTAGATAAGTCTTTCGCACGTCTTCCCCTTTTTCGTCCGAAATGGAAGGTATCCCAGTGCTTTTGCCTTTCAAAGACACTTCCTGTTGTTTTGAATTCATTTATTCATTGTTCGATGGTCTTTCATGTCGGCGGCTGTCTCTTGTGCTCCGTTCTGAACTTACGCTTAACTGTTGTTAGAGATTTTGATTAAACCAAAGCACACACTCTGTTTTCTCCGCTGGGAAAGCCATGTCTGTTGTGTTCCGTGTGTGACGAGATTTTTCCTTACATGGGACACTTGGCCCGGTCTATCATCTGACTTAACAAACTCTAACACTTGACACGTCACTTGATGTTAAAGTAAGTTTAAAAAAATTAAATTTTGTCTAACTTGATGTTAAGTTAGTATTTTTCAATAGGATACTGAAGTTATACACTTCATTTACGGACACCCTGTACTACGAAACGGTGCCTTTCTGCTGTTCTTAAAAATAATGGAAAGTTTATATTAGTTTAAAAGATCTCAAGTTCCGAAGTATTCCGTCGCTTCGAAAAATCATGATGAAAAATTATACTTAATTTGTGATAAGTCTACCTGCAGAAAAAATAACGTTATTACAAACCTATCCAAAAAATATTTCACATCAACAGAAAACAAAAAGACTAAATCACTCGCATTAATGACAAAACTATTAATCATCGTGAAATTAGAGTTTTCACTTGAACGTGACGGTAATTTCTGTGTCTTTCTGGTTGTGTGGTTAAGACGCGATTTTGTTGATCCAACCCAAAAGGACTACAGCTCGAGTGCCGCAGATGCGAAAGGATTATCTGATGTAAGGGCTGAAATGGACAGCGTCTTCGATTTTTCGAATGTTTTTTTATAAATACGGAAAAACCTGAGGCGGTTGTTTGTTGACACGATTTTGTTCAGCCAACCCAAAAGGACTCAGCTCGAGTGCCGCAGGTGTGAAAGGATTATCTGGTATCTGATGTAAGTGCTGAAATCGTCAGCGTCTTCGATTTTGCGAATGTTTTTTATATATACGGAGAAACCTGAAGCGGTTGTTTCTGAAGTAAAGGGAATTACTCACTGTGGAAAATTTGTTAAAATACAGAAGTTAAAATAAAATGGGAATTTGTTTTTAAAAATGGGACTTTCGTTAAAAGACAGACACCTGCTGGCAAATTTGCTGCACGTTGTTTTCAGATATTTTCCGTAAATTCGCACCACTTACTTTTCCCAGAGGATGATTAAAATTATTTTATTAAAAAAGGAAGGAGAAGAAAAAATATTATTTTGATCTGCTTAAGTCTACCAACGTTCTTTCTTGTTCGTATTTCTAGTCGTATTTTTTTTTGCGTATTTGTTGTCTGTTGTATGTGTATACATGTCTTACAAGCAGGGGTGGAATGGCTCTACGCAACCTGGCCAGCAATTTTAGACTTGTGGTTCTCTACAGGAACAGACTTACCCACAGGGGAATACCTCATAAATTCCCTCATGAAAAAAATTCTGTTAACTCGTTGATAAAAGAAAATTGTTGAAATATGTATTGTAAAACTAACTGAGCCGTGAACAAATTTTAGCAGCAATTTAAGGATGAAACAATACTAAAAATCTACTCATGATTGAATATAACATAAAACTATGTTGAAAACGGGGTGTTGTTCCAGGCAAATATATTTATTTCGTCACTGACGGTCTCCTCCGCAACGGTATTCGTACCAACTCCCTGAATAGGCGCATTTTTTGTTTACCCATTGCTTTGACTCATGAACTACCATTTTGATCCACGAACCAGTACCGGTAAATATTTATTTCTTTTAAGGTAAATGTGTGTGGGACACGGATTTCGGAACATCTCTGACGAAAAATCGCTTTGTGCTCTATGTCTGTACCAGACACAAAAACGGGTCACAGGTCAACGGGTCGACAATTTCTTGCGATTTAAGGTGCCCCTCACCCGATTGGACCCGGTTATATTTCCGTTTTATTTTTGAAAAGAAAAAGAAATTCAAAGAAATATGGGCACTGTGGAATTTTGTGCTCGATGCTGGTGCCCGTGGACTGAAAAAGGATATGTCGTAGAATATTAAGGAAGAGTGTCCCTTCCTTCCGAGGGGCAATTATGAAAACTATATCCAGGTCTTGAAAACTTTCAACTCATCCGAAGCTTGCAAAAATTGCGTTGATGTGGTTCTAAAGCATAATAGTTTATCAAGGAAACAGCAAAAACTGAAATTAAACATGCAAGTTACTTAATTTAGAAATTTTGATTGTAGCTCCATCAGAATTCGGTGGAACTAACTTTCATTCTCACTGGGGAGGAATTGTTTGACTCTCCCAGGTGTGTTTGAAGACATGTGTAAAACAGTTAGGTTAAGTCTCGAAAATGAAGGACGTCAGTTTAAATACATTTTATAACAAGGTCAGTACATTATACTGTACGTTCCTATAATACATATTTTTGATTTCCATACATTCCAAGATACTCACTGCAGGGAGCCTTTTATAACGCTCAATGAATGCTCAAGAAAATTAGGGCGTACCAATTTCTTTTTGGCTTCAAGCATTATTTATAACAGTTCGCTCAATTTCTTTACAACAGGTGTTTGGTCCAGCGGCAAATTTTTCACTGAAGCAGAGAGAAATGTTTGTTGGGACATTTGTTTTTACTTGGAGGTTTAACGACCACCGTAAGCAACTCAATGGGCTATAAACAGCCGCCCGTCCCTAATTTAGGGTCATTGGTTCCAGGGAAGGGAGAAAGCCAGTGCCGTAAGACAAAAACCACATCCATGCTTCACCGGGATTCGAACCCGGGCCCTTTCACGGACGAATATTCATAAGCCAGCGCTTAGACCATTGCGCCTTCGGAGCGTCGATTTTTCATTTTAGAGAAAACGCCCAACATGTACACTGAAGTGATAGAAAAATTGGTACTGACCATCTTATGCAAAATACTATGCAACGTCACCTATGCGCGTACTCGGTTGCGTCCGCCAGTGCGTATATAAAGCGACAGATATCCTTGCCAACTGTCAGAGCTATTTTCGGCATGGGACTGACAAGTAATAACTATTTAAGCGATTTTCAACGCGGTGTCATAGTTGGCGCACGTGAGATAGGCCGCAGTATTTCGGAGGTGGAAACGAAGTTCGGATTTTCACGGACGACCATTGCAAGGGTGTACAGTGACTACAATAATTCCGCCAAAACCTCGAACCTACGATACCAGTCTGGCCGTAAAAAGACATTGGGTGAACGTGACCATCGTCGGCTGTCAAGAATCGTTTCACGCGATAGGCGTGCAACACTCTCGCAGGTATCATCGGAATTAAATGCTGGAGCCTCAACAAGCATCAGCATCTGGACTGTGCAACGTACCCTGCACGATATGGGATTTGGGAGCCGACTCCCAGCTCGAGTCCCCTTGATGGGTGCACGACACAGAGCTATGCGCCTCGCTTGGGCACGGCAACACCGCCACTGGACACTTTATGACTGGAAACAAATATCCTGGACTGACGAGTTACGCTTCCAACTGTATCGGGCTGTTGGAAGGATTGGTATGTGGCGCAAACCCCATGAAGCCATGGATCCCGCCTGTCAACAGGGAACTGTACCGGCTGGTGGGGTGACCGTAATGGTATGGGGTGTGTTTAGCTGGATTTTACTAAGACCCCTGGTACGTCTACAAATGTCTGTGATTAGCCAACGCTATGTGCGCATCCGTTCTGACGAGGTACATTCGTTCATGTCCTGCATTCATGCTGATGGGTTGGGCCTGTTCCAACAGAACAATGCACCTCCACACAAGTGTCGGGACGCCACATTATGGTTAGAGGAGCATTCATCTGAGTTTGGGGTGTTGCGATTCCCACCGAAGTACCCAGATCTGAACGTGATAGAACACATTTGGGATCCCATACAACGCGTGTCGAACACAGAAATCGGAGACGTTGGAATACACCCGAGTTGTGGAACGCTCTGCAGGAAGTATAGTGTGCATTGCCTACAGTATATTTCTAAAACAACTAGTGGAGTTCATGCCCCGTCGTATTTCTGCGGTCCTGTGCTCCCGTGGGGGACCTACCAAGTATTAGACTAGGGTACCAGTTTTTCTGGCACTTCAGTGTATATATAGAAATAGAAGGAAACGCCGATTTCTTTCACGACAATAACGTTTCAAACATAACATAAAATTAAAATGAAGTTAACGATTCTTGTTCTTATGTATCAAAACAATTATTCGTTTTTTCGGAACAATCCAAACAAAGAGGATACGAGAAAATTTGTCGTTCCCCAAGTGGTCCACCGGGAAATACCCCGGTGTCCCAGTTTCCAATCCGCCACTGCTTACAAACTTTGAGATATCCCGTTATAGAGCACAGTGCAGACCAAACATTATAACGGAGCAAATATTGCATACTTTGTTCAAGAAAAAATTCAACCTCAGGGTCATCACCGAAGCAGTGATGCCAGACCCGTGGGAATTTCCCACAGCGTAAGAAATTAATTTATGGACGAAATGAAGAGCATGCAAAAAAAAGGAAATTTTTCAAGTAGAACCCCAAATGTAGGGAAAGTTTTAGCTCGCATTCAGAAAATGAAATAATGGAGGAACGATGCAAAAAAAAAAAAAAAAAGAAAAGAAACGTTTGACTGCATTTTTCTTAATTGTGACTGATGTATAGTCAAAAAGTCTAAATAAATTTGGTAACGATGCAGTGAGAAAACTCGCAGTGAGTAGGCCAGCTTCCAGGTCAAAGGATTGAAGTGCAACTTATTTCGAGCTTCGTCACAAATCGCTCCAATTAACAGTTAACCAGATCTGGGTAAATTCAGTGATTCGGAAGAAAATTAGAACTGTTTCTACTATCTAGTCTAACCACAAGGATTAAAAATACTTATTCTCCTAACCAGCAGCACTTTCTAAATCTAAACCATTTAACATTATTTTTTCATTCTGTGTTAAGTACCTTTTTTGCTAGTAAGTTATTGGCTTAAAATTTGTTTTTGAATCCAGTTTTAGATTAATATTTGCATTCCGAAACAGTTGTGAAATGTGAAACCAAGTGTTAATGATAATTTTAATACAAACCAGATATTTTAAAGGCCTATTAAATTTGTACTCAACCTTTTATTTTCTGATAATCAACACAATTTTATTTTAAACTGTTCACTTGTTCCACTAAATCCTCTTGTTGAGATTAAAACCCGGTTTAAATCATGATGCAGAGAATTTTCAAAATCTTTGTTAAACCTTGTTTGACAAGAATTTAGTCTATCTTTTACATTTTATACCTCCCTCCCAGTTAAAAATTCATACGTCGTTACAATGAATTATTGGCAAACCTTGCTTCTGGTACTGTTATTTGCATAATTTTTCTTGTTATGAAGTGTTTTCAATTTGTAGCAACGTTACTCATAGAAACAGCAGGGAGGTGTTTGCGTAGGTTGTAGAAAATTTTGGAAATAGTATATATTATGTGACAACGCCTCCCTCCTCCCCTCGCATATTTAATTCGCGAGAGGCGTGGCTAATGGTTGTTAATTGGAACTTGGTTGGAGCTTACTTAACAGTGAGGTGAGGAACAATTAAACACATGCGAAGGGCGCAATAAAATGTAAGGATTTGTAGTGCTCTGAATACATATGGCGAGATGAAGGTGTGTGCACGAAGACAAAGAGCTCGTAATCGTAAAATTGGACAGGTCAGGGGTTAAAGGTTTTTCCTCATAAATCAAATTCTGGTTGGACGACAGTGGCTTTTAAACTTTCAGCGGTAAGCAAAACCTCGCTAGAGATCACAGGGAAGGTTTTAGGTTAAAAGTGTTTGGTAATAAACATGCCGGGATTTTCAAGTGGTTTAATGCACCGCTTTACAGTGTTCTTGGAAACAAAGGCGATTCTGAGAGCTCTCACTAAGATTTGCGGACGTCTGCTGTCTCAGTTGAAAGACTCAGCCTTCGAAAGCCAGCTAAAACGAAAGCTGAAGAAGAACCGCAGACTTCTACTTTCGCCTGGGAATTTACACAAACTCGCCGGACTGCGGACGTTAAAAGATACTGTAAAAAAGAGCTGTTTCAGGTGTGCGGCAGCTAAGACATGGGACCGCCTCACTCCAAGCATAAAGGGAGAAAAATGCTGGATTGTCGAAAGAGCAGAAGACCTCTTTCGACAAATGATAAACCTCTGTCTCCCTCTCCCTGTGCCGGAGAGGGAGACAGAGGATATCATTGCAGCCTCTATGCGGGCGAGGAGAAGAGGAAACTCGACTGTGTGTGTGTGTGTGATTACGCACCGACTGTTTCATCAAATGACGCCGGCTTCTACAACTGTGGGGAGAAAGCGCATCGCGTATAGGATTAACGTACCCGCGTGTGTGTGTGTGTGTGTTCCGCTATTACTATAACTGTTACACACTGTATACTCGAGGTTCCTGCATTACGTAAGTACTTTATATTTCTTCGTAGGCCACATTGATAGGACAGAAACAGCTCTCTATTCTCTGGAAATTGTTGAACGGACAGACGTTTCAGTTGCTTCATGATTTCAGAAATACTAAAAAGGGCCAAAGCAGCTTGGAATTTAAGAGAATTTATCACCCAATCATATTCCTGTATAATTATTTCCGTGTCAAGTAAATCTCTTTTTATTTGCTATACTGTGTTTCTATTGATCGCTTGGTGTACTGTGAAGTCTGGTTGGCTTGTAAGGTATGCTTGCGGATCCAGATTGCGAATTACGTCAGGAGAAATTTGGCATCCTGTTATCCGGGACCGTAATAGGCCCGCGGTTGTAACAATATTATATATGTAAAACTAGAAGCGCATTCACAACTAAAGAGCGTTGAAAAAGAGTCCAGCTGTACGACTGAGGTAATCGCCTGATTTTGTGTCTTGACGACACAAAAAAACAAAATTGTCAGACGCGGGGCAATTTCGTGTTAAAAGGGGAAGTTTTCCCAAATTATGTGGGAATTTTATTGGTGAAAGTGTAGTTTAGCGTCTTACATTATTTCGTCGGAAATGTTGAAGGATTTCGAAAATGTTTAAAGACTTTTACCGTAATATTAGTTCGACGCTGTGAAAAGAAGCTGCGGCAGGCCTAACACATCATGTCGGCCACGGCGTGAAGCTGTGCTGCGCTGAAACGATGATCTCGTACAGGAAGCCATTTTCCTGGCGGAAGAGTACAACAAAAAGGAGGAACGTTGTTGCCAGGAAAGCTTTGCAGTTTGTAGGGCTGTGCTACAGAAAATAGCTCATCATTTCTGTCTCAATTTTTAATATCACAGTCAGACAATTTCCTGTTACTTTCGCGTATGATTCTTTGATGCGCAATTTATGAGGTCACTTCTTCGTCGACGTTTTTTTTTCTTTTTTTGTAATCCAATTTGAATGAACTACTAATCACGCCGTTAATAAGAGGAGCAAAATGTTGACTCCCCGATGCCACGTAAGTTGCGTTGGAGAGAACGCGACATGTACTTTAACACTTTTCTAGAAGAAAGGAAGCCTTCGTCGTACTTTCTATTTCGTATCAGGGAATCATATGCATAAGATCCAAGCAATTGTCACCATGTGTTTTGACAAACTGCGACAGAAACGAAGAACTATTATCTGTCAGGTGGCACTAGAAATTCGAACGCTTTCCTGAGAAGAACGTTCCCCGTTCCTCTTGTATTCTTCCGCTAGGAAAATGGCCGCTGGGACGAAACCTTCCTTTCAGCGGAGCGAAGTTTGATTTGGTCAGCGCCGCGTTGTCTTATGACTGCCGCAGCGCTGTTCACGTCGTTGTTCTTATACGCAAATATTACGGTAAAAATCTGTAAAATGCACTATACTGATGACATTTTTTCACCATTTGACATGAAATTACATACTTTAAAATCTGTACGTCTCACTTTTTCGAAATCCTTCAACATTTCCGACGAAATAATTTAGGACGCTAAACTACACATTTACCTTTTTATATTCAGTGGTTGGCATCACAGCGTCGAATGCATCATATGTCGGTTTATGTCGGGTTGCGTTACAACAGCCGACTGCCATGCCACCTGCCTCCTTTTACCCCTTTAATCCACCAGTTGGTTTTGTCCACAGGATTCCCAACTGCTGAAAGATGTTACATATCGTATTATGCATGGTAAGCCCTTACTACTGTTGTGCGTGAAAATGCGCAGGCGGATGGCATTTGGGAGATGTTAGAATCGGCATACTTGGCGCCGACTAACACGCAATTTTCAAAGTCTATCAAATCACTCGTTTCGTCCATTCCTACCCTCAATCGAACATCAGATTGTGACGAGAACAGTTGTATATAATAAACTGGAGTCTCAGTGCACATAGAACAGACAAAGACTCGAGTTGTGCTGGTTTGTTTGATGCCCGCACGGTCCAAACCGACGTTTTTACGAAGCATATTCGGAAAGTAATAAACGTTTGCGAATATTTTTACTGCAGCGCTGAGGACGTGATATTGCGCATGAGCGCTTAATTTTCTTCTTTGAGTGCAATACTAGCATTTGGAGAGAGGCTGTCATCCCTCTAATTTGTAATCTCATTGATCCGCGCTCCAGTGGCGCGGACGAATCATATAACAGATTGGCGTGTGTTGGGAAATACGTGTTGAACGTGTGATGATGTAAGTGAAATAGATATTAGTTCCAAGATGTTAGAATATCGCGGCACTTTAAATTACCAAACAGAGGTCATCGCTCTTTCCACGTTTATAAGTGAGTCACGGAAAAATTCTCATTGGCCTCCACCGGGAATCGAACCCAGGTCTTCCAGTGACGTGCCGCATATGCTTCCACTGCACCACAATGGCCTCAAACTCCTCCCGACTCACTCACACTAACTTCTTTGGTGAATCCCCAGCATTGTGCGGGGCTCCAAGAAGCAACCTGCCAAATTGGCTTGGCAGTTAGTGTGAGTGAGTCGGGAGGAGTTCGAGGCCGCTGTGGTACAGTGGAAGCATATCCGGCACGTAACTGCAAGACCCTGGGTTCGATTCACAGTGGCGACCAATGAAAATTTTTCCGTGACTCACTTATAAACGTGGAAAGAGCGATGACCTCTGTTTGATGTTCCTGGTCCACGTCAAATGTCTGTATTAACTATGACATTAATTTTCGTACCAACTTTTGTAGATAGAGGATGGGACATATACTTGTGATTTCTAAATGTTCGAATTGAAGTACAGAAACTTTTATACGAGTTACTAGGAACTATTAAGCTCCTAGTAACTCGAATGAATGCGTGTTCATTCATATACTTTTAATCCTAGCAACTTCCGTTTCTTTTTTTATTCGTCTTAAGCTAATCGTCTAAGACGCATATCAATGCAGAAATGTCATTTGTATCAGCAAAACTAATTTAGTACTGAGCACTGTCCCTGGAGCTCACTGGTTAATTTATGGTAACAGGGTAGTTTTTATTTGAAACAGGAGCAATTTCATCGAGGTGAAATTTTCTAATAAGTCTCAATAGATCTCCTTTCATTCCAAATGTTATTTCACAGTGATTGCATGTTAATCTGTTTGCATTCCCATTAGTTACATTAGGTACACGTGCAATGGAAACATCGGGATGAAAATTTCTAATATGTTTATTTAATTCCTTTTTCATGCCAAATGTCTTTACACAATTTGGACAACCTAATCTGTTCGGAGTAGCCATGCCAAGTAATGATAAAAGATACAACTCGCTAATAATCCGAAAAAAATGATACAATCCGCTAAAAATCCTAGCTACAGGAGAGGTGGGTACTCAACCGGATCTCGCGACATCCTGGCACATTTGTTTATGTTTCTATGCTATTACATTGCTCTCCGCCACTTCAACGCGGCCCAATGAGAGGACTACTTAAGGGATCCAAAGCTTCGCTCGGGATGCTAGTCCGTCGTTACTCCGACAGATGGAAGCAACTAAACCACAGATCCTCAGATTTTCTGGTGTGGAAGGGAGGTAACCAACACAGATAATGTTTTCAATTACTCTCAGGCTCAAAATTTAGGACATTTTTTAGCTATCACGGTTTACGCTTCTTATGGATAAACGCTTAATTTCAGGAGAAGGAAAATAAAGGAACTGCGATCGAATGAAGATATTTATGGAGACACAGAAATCTTTTGCTGGGCGTGGTTCACAGTGAGGTATTTTGTGGAAATTTAGCCCAGCAATTAGCAATTGGAATGTAGTGGGGTTGCAAACAAAAAATAAAACTTTTGAATTGAACAATAGTTAGCTTTTGTAAGCGAGTGTCTGACCTCAGGACTACAATGACCCTTAGCAAACTAAAAGATAACAGACGTGAGTAAGTGAAATCGACATGGAAAAAAACAGGAAGTGAGGGAAAGATGGAATAAAACAAAACTTCATAAGCAACCAAGGTGGCAGGTATAGAGGGAAGGACTTAAAGCACCCAGCTTAGAGGAAACCACCCCACTCACGACACCACAAGCCCAGCAATTAAATTCCGGAAAGGAGTGAGGGAGCGAGATGAAAAAAGAAAATATTACTTAAATATAATTTCATACAGTTTTAATATTGCACTTAGAATCAATATAATTGTGTAACATAAGATAACCAATAATAACTACTATGTAAAAGTAGCGCTTTTTGAAACACAACGTTTAGTATTTTTCTTCCGAAAAATTGTTCTATGCAGCATCATTTTTTCGTTGTTTTTTTTCATAGGTATTTGGTTTTAAAATTATGTTTATCGCTGGCACTGAACGATTTGAACGAAAATATCCTAAAACTTGTATGATACATACTTTTGCAATGTGTTTGCGAGTTTTTTGACAAAAAGTAAAAACAAATCACTGAATTTCTTACCTTAAAGTTATCTTTTAACCTGCATCTCAGTATCCGGATATTTAGTAACTCAAAATCTTCAAGAAACATTTAATAAACGATATCGCCAATTTTGGACTACCTATTGTACGTCAAACAAAATGGTACTGCACATGCCTGGTATACTCACATAACACAGAATGATAATACTGGCAAGTTATAATAACGTATGACAGGGTAATAGGCAGGTAAGTTACACAGTATAATCTTGAGCACAGCCTGTTGTTCAAGAACAACATTAGAACACAAACTCTAATGTTCAAAAAATAATTATACAAGTTAAAGGTAGTTCTAGATTTCACTCTCGATTGAAGAAGAAGTCATCAACCGTCTCCTTGGGTTTGACATATAGGTAGGCATGCCAATATTACAACAAGTGTTACCATATGAAATGATTTGCAAACTTTCGGACAAAAATATTGTACTTCTGGTTACATTTGAACAGAGAATTTTTGTGTTATCCCAGTCAGGGGGTAACTTCCCTGCCCAACTGCAGCAGTAAGTGCTGTGTTAATAGTCCCCGTTCGTAGTACATATTTATGTTCACTCAATCTTTTATACAATGTCCGAAGTGTAGAACCTATATAGAATTTATTATCAGTATTTGGGTCTTCATGTATAAGTGGGATACTATAAAAACCTGGTTTACAACAATTTGAAACCTTATCACGGTCATTCCAAATTTGTGAAAAGATATTTCTAGTGCAGCCACCAAATTTTAAACCATGTTTCCGGCATGCCTTTTTAAGGGGAAAAGTAATTGGGGAAGGTATTCTACCTTGCCAACATACCTAAATATCCCGACCTCCGTAGACAATGTCGTGAAGGCCTGATGATGGGGACAAGGGAGCCCTGAAAGTACTTGCTTTTGTATTTTAAAATAGTGTTTTTAATTGTAAGTAAATGTGTTTTAATTTGCAGTTGGAGACGCGGTTTATGTTGATCGTACGTTAGACAGCATATATCTAGTAATTGTACAGTTATATAAAGCTTCACGCATCTGATCATTTGAAGTAAAACGTTTGCGTTTGAGAAATTTCTTCATAGGTCCAAAGATGTGAATATTACAGGGCAATAGGTCAGGACTATATGCCGGATGTTGAAGGACTTTCCTGCGAAAGCGCTGTAATGTCCTTTGCGTGGTAACTGACGTATGCTGCCGGGAGTTATCATGAAGAAGCAAAATACCCTGAGTGAAGTTGCCAGTCCTTTTGTTTTTGAATGCTTGCGGTGCTTCATTAAATTTTAGAATATCGTTCGGCATTGATAACTGATCGTATTGGTAGCCACTCAAGAAGCAATGCGATCCGATATCCTCGATGGTCAAAGAACTGGTTTAACATCTTTTTACCTGCGGAAATGGTTGACCGCGATTTCCTTGGCGTTGGGGACGATGCATGTTTCCACTGCATACTCTTGAGTTTCGACTCTGCCTCGAAATGATGACACCAGCTTTTGTTCCCACAAATAATGCGTAGAAAGAAATCTTCATCTTCTTCATGATAGGGGAAAAAATGCTGAAACGATACTCCCATTCGTTGACTTATCTCTTCATCAGACAGATGTTTTGGTATTCGCGTGGCGCCGACCTTACGATATTCAAAGTGGGAATGTATGATCGTATTGACAGTTACGATGCTCACACCCGCGCTTTTCGCCAGTTCTCAGATCGTGATTCTTCGGTTGGCCTTTACTGCAGCATCCACACGTGCAGTTATTGTCACTGAAACAGCACGACGTAGTGCTTCTGGTCTTAGCTGGTCTGCTGTCTTTTTCGCCCACTAATAAAGAGCTGGCACCATAGCATTAGAGTACCGCGGGAAAGACAAGCTGGCCCTTACACCGCTTTCATTCGTCTGTGAATTTCGCTTTGTGGCGTTTTCTCCGCAGAAACTGAATTACAGCACGTTACGAAACTTTGGATGTATCCATCTCCTACGAGAGAATAATAAAATTAGTCCATCTCGTTACACGACTTCCGTGATAAACAAGCTGCAATGCAGTTGCATAGCCTTTAAATCGCCTGTACTCTAGCGCCAGCCATTGATAAAATTATCAAGCGTAAACGCACTCCAGCCAAGGAATTTCACTTTCTGTAGTTGGGTAACCAGAAATTACTCAGCTTCATCAGTGTCAACAAAATAAAGCAATTTGGGGTATTACATATTTAAAAGAGCAATTACATAAAATAAATAAATTTTAATATATAATTGCTCATAAGAGAGCAGTTATATATCAATAAAGCAATTTGGAGTAAAACAAACTTAAGAGAGCAATTACATAGAATAAAGCAATTCGGAGTAATACATATTTTTTTGTATTTATATTAACAAATTGACACAACTCAGCGATTTACCGGTTGTGTGTGTATCTATGGAAATTTTTATTCTCAAAAATTTTACTCTTCAACAATATTACGTACTGGGCTAACACTCCTTCATTTCAAAGCAACGAAGAAAGTTTCTTCTCTAAGCTTCTGCTGAGCCATTTTCATGCATTTCCGGTTCTTCTAACCTTTTCAAAATAAATGCAATACTTTAGCACTTTAGCGCAGAATTCCCGAATGCGTTACGTTTTACTGTGGCTACTGTTTGGATATGAATAACGTTATCGAAATACGTACATCATTTATTCCGATTCTTCGACGCATGCTTTAATGCTCTCAATTTCTGCTAAGATATGTTATAACTCCAGTCGATGAGAAAAATTTCTTCTCTCGTGTTAGGACTAATTTGTAAGATTTTGTCATAGCTCGTAAGAAACGTATTACTTCTAAGTGCTGTTATAAACAGTTCATTGTCTCTTGGTCATAATTTTCTTTCTCTTTGTTACGTATCTTTCCCTGAAAGCTCACACATTTTAAATTGCATAATCCTGATTTCTGCTTAGGGAACGGACGTCGGAACGGTATATGACACCGACAATCAAACACAGTACTTTAATTGCAACTTTCAGATTACTGTATCCTATTATCGTGTTAGAAAGCACTTTGTATGTTATCTATATCGCAGTAATTCTTCAGACTTGGAATTCACAAACTTAAGAGAGCAATTACATTTTCCGTTGAGAAATTTCAGTTAACATATTTAATGCATTTCCTAGACTTATTAGGAAATACCCGTTCACTGATTATACGGCCTTTGCACCGACGTCATTTTTGACGTCACGGTTACTTTCGGGTGGTTAAGAGAAAGTTCGGCTGCTAATGTCCCCATAGGATTAACATGGGGAAGCGATTTCTGGACCCTCTGTCACTCGATTGTTTGAAGTTTTAGAAATGGTTAAAAGTTGTGTGGCGATGGGTGTTTCTCAAAGTACGAGTAAGGTTGTAAAATTTCCTTTTATCGGTTTCCAACGACAGAAAAACGCCTGCTTATGGGTAAAATAGCCATAAATCGGAAGGCATGGTCTCCCAGGTCGACAGGATCTGCAGTAAACACTTCATTTCAGGTACTATGAATCTGCATAATTTTACTACGTTAATAGTCGAATTTATATCACTATATTTTCTTGCTCCCTCTTATGTATTATTTTCAAGTTTGTACGTAAATCCTTGTTATTATGTTTAAAATGCTCTGAATGCATGACGGATTAACTTTGCTATCGAATCGAAAATTGCTAAGCTTTCCTGAACTTTTCAAGATTTTGTACTGTTACTGATTTATAAATACTGAAACAGATGCCTTTTTTCCGAACCGAAATTTAAGGATATACGTCCACATAGAATACGAGGGTGCTGTCATACAATATTGTGTCGTCCGTTTTCCCAGTTCTGTTTCCTTTTGGGGGGGTGAAATAGTAGTCCGTTTTTCGAGATATGATAAGTCGGTATTTTTTTAATTGCAACACACACTGGAACTACCAATACATACTGGAACCAGTCAGAAATGTAACAACTTACCTTAGACCGGGTAAAACATTTTTCGTTTTCAGTCTTCAGAATTAATACATCTCGAACCCACCCATTGGTAAAATATTTATAGGCGTCAAGGCTTTTATAAGTTTTTAGAGCTTTTCCGGTATAACACGAAAGATTGCCTATTAAATAGTTATAAATATCGTGATAGTTCAGATCAGGAGGTCCGTAGCAACACAAACTTCCAGAGGATAAAAATATCTTTCAAGTATATCATATGGATCTTCTATGCCATTATTTCAAAGCTTTTCTTCGTAACGATGCTTTTCCACCCCATTAATATGGTAAACTTTGTCAGAAAGAACAGTTTTTTAACTCTATTTACAGCAGCAGCAGCCATTGAAATGCGTGGAGAGAGACCAGCTCGTGTACTTTCTAACCACCCGGAAGTCTAGCAGACAGTTTTGTGACATCACGTGCAAATACTCTACATAAGCTCCAAACTACGTAAGGTTTACTTATTTTCCTGTGCTAACAGAGTTTACTGAATCGTTGCTGTTTCCTTCTTCTGTTTCAGCGAAAAGCATGGTAATACAGACCTTAATTCTTTTCAGCAAAGCACCTGGCCCAACATATAAAGTTTTCAACGTTTTTTTTTTAGATTGCCAGCAGAAAGGAGTTTTTTCGTGTGTGTGTGTGTTTCACATAAAATTTCAAAACTCTTTTTCGAAAAAACACTTCTTTTCGCAAAATTCTTTACAGTTCTGTTGACAAAACGACTTTGCATAACACTACCGATGTTATTTGCCAGAACTTGCAGAAAATAAAAGCAAAAATAGCGTATGCGTATTTAATTTCGCAGAAAGAGGAAATTATTTTGTAAGGCTTAAAGCATCTCTCGTATCTTTCCACGAAAACTCACACATTTTAAATTGCAGGCATAAGTTTTGAAAGTTTTCAAAATAAGCATGTCGAACTTGCTGACCCAGCCTCCTCAGTGCAGCTCCCGTTCATGTCATGAAATTTTTGTTTTTATATTTCAGTAAATTTTCTATGATAAGTTCTGACAAAACCGTAAGTTTTATTTACGACAGAGAATTACATGTTTCGTTTAAAATTCAGTCTAAGTGGTAATCTCTAGTGGAGATATGAAAATTAACATCACAAGTAAAGCAACGTGGGAGCTGGCGTAACACGCAGTACAGCTGAAAAATACTAGTGCCTCACTGTACGCTAGCTTGCCCTCCAAAACTTTACCTCATTGGAGGGAGCTGTCACGTGTGAAACCGATTCCCTCCAGTTGGTGTCGTCCTCTAGAATGCGATACGAATCACTAATTTATAGATAGAATCCATCGCATTTAAACATTTAAGGAAGTTAAGGTGAATAATAGAAATGTGTCTTATCTTCTTTGTAAAGCTAAAAAATCGGTTTGTATTGACTTTTCGCAACATACGTGTTCATTCTTAAAGCTTTATTTACCAGAAATTCGGATAGAAATGAAAATAAAACGGTTTGCATTGAATTTTTGCTACCTAAATGCTAACAGGTGTTCATTCTTAGAGCTCTAGTTACCAGAACTTCGGACAGAAATTATGCTTGAGATTTACATAGGAAAAACGTTAGTTGAAAACGCAATGCTATGAATGTTTTTTGTTTAGAATGGTTTGTATTGACTTTTCGCTACTTACGGCTTTTATTTAAAGGTATTGTCTTAAATGTATAGTTTGCAAGGACCACGAATGCTTAAAACAAATACTAATCACTTTTGCCACGAATACTTACCACTTTTACTCAGCAGGAACTTACAACGAATACTTACTGCTTTTATTCAGAGGAATTGTGTCAAACTCAGCAGTACACGTCTTAAACTTATTCTAATTCTTTCTGTTTCACCATCACGATGGATTCCATCGAAAATATTAGCGATTCGGGATTTCATCCATATCTTTAGCGATTCGATTATTATTCTAGATAATGACATCGATTGGAGGGATTCGGTTTCCCTCCTGACGTTCTCCCTCCAATGAGGTAAGGCTTTTGAGGGCATACAAGTGTACAATGAGACACCAGTCTGAACAATGCCTCGGCACAACGCGGCGTGGATCCGCTGGAAATAATTGCTATGGAGATCGACTATTGGAGCTGGGGAATGTGAGTAAGCTGATTTCCGCAGTTCGTCTTTTCTGTAGTGACTTTAATGTTTGTATTAAGCAGAGATATTGTGTCATTGTAACGTTATCTTCTTTACAGTCAGTTATTCTCGGTTTACAGTCCTAATTTTGAATAACAATATCTCTTTTTAAGCCTTGCAACAGCAAGAAAAGATAGATTGAAAAAGAGTGTATATTATTATTTCATAATTTTAACATTTTCAGTTTGAAGTCTGTTATTAAGTCAAACATAGTTCTTTTGTTTGGGAAGTGGGGGCCCTATAAATCAGGTATGTTCTTAAAATGATCGTTTACAGGTTACTGACATATATTTGGCGTTGGATGCTTACGCTTTAAATTGTATGCGACCCTCTGATTCTTGCTTTGTCACTAAAATGGCGTTATGACTGATTTCAGTTTGACGTGCCTAGTCATAAGGATTTCTTATATGTTTTCAGTAATCTCACCGAAAAGTAAAATTAAAATACGAAAGTTTGTCTTGCCTTTCATTTAACAATAGCTAGGCGAATGTGGCTGGAACCAGAGGTGGAGAACTTTCGATAGTTACAAAATAACTTCGATAGTGTGGATGAAATATTATTTCGGACAAGACTTTTTCTTACTTTTCTACAATGTTAAAAGCTAAGCTCTGATAGACTTTGAAACTAAACCTTTTTTTTTTCCGTGGGGGGATGGGTGTTAACGACCACAGTGAGCAACTTGAAGGGCTGTAAGCATTCGCCCTGAAATCAGCGAAGGGCGAAGCCAGTGCTGTAAGAGAAACACAACCACAACATCTATTCATACGGGTTTCGAATCCGGGCCCAACTCGGACGAATTATCAACTGCGCTATCGGGTCATGGAGTCTATGTTTTGACGATATTCTTCCTAAGTGAGTGAGCAAAAATCACGAAAAAAATGTTTTGCCTATAGAACGAGCTAATTCGTAGCTCCTTAATCCTTATTTTCCATTTGTACTCTATGACTTTTTTTTATGTTTCTGTTCACAAAAGCTAAAGAAGAAAATTCTGCAGTTTTGTATGCAAAAATAATTTTTTCTATAATGTTTAGCAAAGGCCTGGTAATAGTTTGTGAGAAATTCAATAAATAAAGTTTTGAGTGGGACTGTCCCTCAATTGTTTTAAATAATGCGGACAGCCCCACTCAAAATAAAGTTTTGAGTAGGGCTGTCCGCATTATTTAAAACGACAGCAGCTGGATGCTATCGTTTGAAATTATGCCTAAGATTTGACGTATTGCCCGATTTTTTGTAATTCTTTCCACAAAGGCTACATTTTGCGTAGACCTTATCCTTACTAAAATAAAATAAAAGTTGCACAAAAGATATTTTACATTTACCTAATATTACTGATTACTTATTCTCAACAAATAACTGTTTCAGCATCTGACGCACCTTTAAACTTCCAGTACAAACAACAACAACAATGCTTTTGATTTCGTCTTTATCCGACTGCAACGTGCAACAAACTGGAAAAACCACGTAACTTCACCGTTCATTCTATTGATTACAGTTAACTTTAGTTTCACATTGTCATGGTGTATTAATACAGCTGGGCTCAATGTTTTGGACACCAGTATAAATGAGGTGAAAGTGAGCGTTTTAGTCATCAAAGCAATTGGTGGAAGCTGAATAGTTTACAACATCGTGATTTGCACTTGCATAATTGAAAAACGTAAAACTAACGATGTACTGAGTAGGACAAAACTATCGATAGCGCTATCGATAGTACCTCCACTTCTAGCTGGAATGAAGCATTAGGTTCTAAGCAATTTTTATATCAGATTCCGTCATTTGTTTCATTAGCTGTGTCCTCTACATTCGTTTGATTGGAGCTTTAAAGTAATACGTAAACGATTTGAAATTTAATACTGTATTCACCGTGTCCAAATTAGGTCGCACCTGCTCGTTCTCATATTTAAAGAGCACATTCTGTTGAAATAGAAATGAAAAAACTATAGCGTCTTAATCACATTGTGTGGTGTTTAAAATTATCCAGGCCGCCTGAACTGGGATAATTTTGCCTTTAATAAGGATTTCCATTCACATTCAGTTAATTCTCCTAGCCGAATAAATTATGCCATTGTCTGGCTAAACTACTTTAATCATTTAGAAATTTCGTGAAATATACTTTATCTTTCTGAAAGTAAAGGTATCTTATATACGAATCTTTGTAATTTTCCAATCAGAGAAAAATACTATGTATTACAAAGGTTCTCACTATTACATTGGAGGAAAATTCTAAAAGAATTGACAAAAATAGTTTAATGTTTCTGCTTATAGTATGAGTGGCACAGTGGAACCACAATTATTATTTTCCCAGTTATCATTTTTTATTTTATACGTAGTTCTGTGCTGGTCCTGATATTTTACTGTAGTTTCTATGACCGTTTCAATTCGGTAAACGTCATTCATTCATACATTTTTGCGATCATTCAGGAAATTTGGAAGTTCAGATTATGAAAGAATCACGGTTCTCTCATTTTTTTATATCTAATCCAACATGATACACTGCTGAGAGAATTGTGACTGCTTTTCTGTTTTTTTACGCTTTCTAACCGTAGGTTGAAGAAGCGTATATGCTCCAGCTTTGTCCGTCCGTCCGCACGATAACTGGCGTAAAAACGGTTCGATTTCGATGAAATTTTAGTATGTGTTAGAAGACCACTTGGGGACGAACACTATTAAAAATGTGACAAATAAGATCAAAGGTCACGTCGTAGGAGCGGAATCCATTCCATTGCCATTATGCGTCATAACGTGCGTAAAAATGGTTCAATTTCGATGAAATTTTAGTATGTGGTAGAGGACCACCTAGGGACGAACCCTTTTGAAAATGGATAAATTAGGGTAAAAGGTCAGGACATAGGATTGCGATCCATTCTATCGCCCTTATCCCATATTATTAAGGTGGACGTCAAGTAATTTTGCTTCCTATACTTCCAATGGAAAAACTTTTGTACACATTTCTTTCACAATTGATGTGTTCCGAAGGGTGAAAATTTAGAGATCGATTAAAATAACTTCATATTATAACTTGGAATACTTAATATTTTCCAAAACATAACCATAATTTTATTAAAAATCAATAACGTTTTCTTTGGTGGTGTTGAAACCAGAAAAGGCATGGCGCGACCTGTACGTTGATGACGTCAGTAGACAAACAAATATTGGATTGCGTAATTATGGTTAGGATTTAGAAAATATTAGGTATTCCAAGTTATAAAATGCAGCTAATTTAATCGATGTTCAAATTGTCATCCTTGTGAATGCATTAATTGTCTAGAAAAAAGATGGCGCGACCTGTATTTTCATGATGTCAGTAGACAAACAAATGCTGGATTGCATAACTATGGTTATGTTTTAGAAAATATTAAGTATTCCAAATTGTAAAATGAAGATATTTTAATCGATGTTCAAATCTTCATCCTTGGGAATGCGTTAATTGGGAAGAAAATATGTTCAGAAATTTTTCCATTCGAAGTACAGGAAGCAAAATTACTTGACGTTCATCTTAAAGGAGCAATTCTTGTTGGTATGTAAATTTCATTTTGAAAACGGCTATACGGATTTTGATGAAAGTCGTTAACCTACCGTTTTCTGGTATTAGAAATCGATTTAGCTTGATCTCGACTTTAGGAAAATTTGTTTAGTGGGTAAAATAACCACCCCGAATTACCACGTTTTTAGTGTACGACTGTCATGGCGTCGAGCCATTAGATGTTGGCACGCGGTCACGCCATCTGTCTCATTACGTCACGCGTTGTGCGTGGATCATATTAAAGTTTTATGACGTCACACTATTGCGAGCAGATGGTCGCGATTTTCATCTGCCTCATTACGTCACGCGTTTTGTGCGCATGTTCTTCCGCACGATAACTCGCGTAAAAATCGTTCGACTTCGATGAAATTTTAGTATGTGGTAGGGTAACCCTATTGAAAGTTAACGAAATAGTGTCAAGGGTCAGGACATAGGAGCGGGATCCGTTCTACTGCTCTTATGCGTCATAACTAACGTAAACAAGGTTGGATTTCGATTAAATTTTAGTATGTGGTAGGGGACCACCTGGGAACAAACGCTATAGAAAAATGGCGAAATGGGGGTCAAAGGTCAGGACATAGGAGAGGAATCACTTCCATCGCCATTATGCATCATAACTTACGTAAAAATCTTTCGATTTGGATTAAATGTTAGTTAGTTATAGGGACCTGCCTGGGGACGAATTCTATTGAAAATGGGCGAAATGGGGTCAATGGTTAGGACACAGAAGCGGGATCTATTCCATAGCCCTTATGCATCATATCGTATGTAAAATTGCTTCGATTGCAACAAAACTTTATCATGTTATTTTTAGGAGGTATACTGAACCAGTTCTGTTGAATATTATAGAAATGGGATCAAACTTCAGGGCACAGGAGTGAGATTTATTCCATAGCCATTTTCCTCATAACTTGAGTAATAACTTGAGTAACGATTTCTAGTATGTGGGAAAGCGTATCATAATCAATGCATTGCATGATTTTACTAACTTATTTCTTTATAGCCATAAAATAGATTATTCAACTAAAACTGAAATACCTAACGTTCACAATACTTTTTTCTCCGAGTTCAAGAAATTCGGAACCAGCAAAGGACAGTAAATATTTTTCACGGCATTAAAGCTAAAACAGTGCACAAACTGCTTTGAAAAAAAGCGATGCTTATATGGTCATTTGCAAAAGTTTAAGGCCACCTGTTGGTATTAGGAGATTTCTTCCGATTGGGTCAGCTATTGTCTGTATTACTCAACTTCTTGTCGGTATTGCATCATCCCACAGAGGCAGCTGTTGCTAGATTTGGGAGAAGCGTGAGAGCGTCTGTTTGCATCTGGTTTTCATGCTGAGAGGTTTTGTGCATGTTTTCTATATAGCAAAAAATGGTAAATAAAGCGTCATTAAGTGTTATTCAGAGGACACAAATATTGACTTTATCAGGAAGGATACTCCGAATGTGACATAAGTAGAAATGTGAAAGTGATCAAGACTGTTATTCATAATACGATCATGAAATATCGAGTTACAGGTGAATTTAGTGACCGCAAAGGAAGTGGACGTCCTAGAAAATCAAACCCGCTTGATGGCAATACCATAAGGGGAATAGTGATGCGTTCTCCGTATTGTTTGTGCAAGAAACTCAATGCTTTCCTACATTCAATGGGTCTGATATTAATATCAATACTCTTTCCCGACGTCTTAACAAACTTAAAAAACTCCAATTTCTTCTGGAATAAAGTCTTATAAACATGCACATAAACCTACACTAACCTCCGTCATGAGAAAGAAGAGACTCCAGTTTGCGAATTTTATCAAATTCGAAAATTCATCTACAATTATTATAGTTTATTGAAAAACTTATTATAGTTCTTCAATAAACTATAATAAGTGTAGATGGATTTTATTTCATTTATTCCTTCAAATATTTGAAAAAATGTTTTTCTTCAAAGAAATGTCTGCTTTCAGTATTTAATTTGCAAAATAAGTATTAATACCATAATACTTCCACAAAGCCTAATCCACGAAATTCTAAACACATGATATCGGAAACGCCGATATGCGTTTGTCACTAAACTGTGATCGGCTGTTCACGTGCGGGTTTCTGCGGCATGCATAGACGTGGAAATTTCGTATTCGCACCTTCGACGGTTGGTGATCATTGGAGTGGCACTAAGCCGTCGTCGGGAGTGCAGTGTCTGACAACTCCACCCCGAACTATTGTGCCGACCATGTACGTGGATTTGCATGTGCTTATAATTCTTCCACTGATTACAACTGCACGCTCATACAGCTATGCTGATTTTAACCAGATTCAGTGCTGACTTAGTATATGAAATTAATGCTAGTACCATAAGAACTGAAGATTTTTTTCTGTTATTTAAACTTAGCGAAATTTGAATATGTGGCACTTTACTTTTTAAGCGTAATGAGAGAAACGAATAGTACTGAAACTTCTTGAGAAGAAAGGACATGTTTTAAATGAAGAAAAATATTGCAGTTTTTTTAAGATTGAGAAGTTTTTTTTTAACATTTTCATTGTTGAACCATATTGTAACAAGAAGAAGACCTAAAATCTTCTCAGATCTAAACTTCCGGCTGGAAGAGTATCCTAATGTTTCAAACAAATTGCTGCATCTGCATTTGACTGGATAAGGAATTCAGAAATACTGCTGATTTTATCTGCATATTAAAAATGTTCCTGAACTGGCTAACTTTTATGCGACGACTTCTAAAAGACTCTTTCGGGAGGGGGGGGGGGGGTTCGAAATAAAAGGCACCAGTACTCAAATTGTTAAAAGTACTTTATATTTATTGTTAAGAGTACTTCATATCTCAGCTGTGCCGATAATAGCTGGGAATAGTTTATTTCGAGTAAATATTGAACAGAATTTTCATGACCCAGTTTAATATCTAAGCTCTGAAAAGATACAAGTTTCTTTTTTCATACGAATCGGAATAATATTCATATAATACCTCACTTCATTCGTTGATAAAAATTATGGAATAAACTTACAAGTGAATAGAGGAAATTATAAAAAAAAACGGCCTTATAAAATCTTTTCTGATATCATTCACGTTAAGGCGTTCTCCTGTGCTTTCATTCCGTTTCAGTATGATGGCAGGAACGATTGCGTTCAAAGTGAGCGTATTTCTCAATAACATATTTTAAATCGCAGATTCATTGATACCGTTTGACATTTAAACGAAACGTCCACCTTAAATGTTAAAGCTTTTAATAAGCTCTTCATAAGTTAACAAGGGTGCGTGATTCTCGTATAGAATGAAAATTATTTATAGAAGTGCATTTCTACAATTTACTTTAATGTATACCGAGTAGTTATAAAATCAGTATTCCTATTTCCAGGTCTTCAGAAATGCTAGAAAGGATGATTTCACGACGAAGCTTAGATTTTAGCTTATTGAGGGCAAGGGAAAAATGATTTCGCAGAAAAAGCATTTTAGTTAAAAATTTTCAAATGAAAAGTTTCGTACGCAAGTTTTCACCTGCAAATTTAGCATGATGCGTCTGACAGATGAAAGCGGCAATTATCAAGCTGCTTGCAGTCATTAAGAGTGTTACATGGAAGGCATGCACGCTAGTGGTTCATTATCAAAATCAGAGTAATACCAATAGTGCACTACGCAAGTATCGACGAATCAAAGGATAACGGACAGGAGGACCCCTTACGCACGTGGCGTTGAGGAAGTGATACGGAAGTTCGAAGACAGTGGATGATTCTGGGTAACGTCGGAATGAGGACATTCGCCAGTTTCTGAAAATGTACATGAAATTTCAGTTGACAATACTGACGAGGTAAGCAAGAACTTACTTTCACACAGCTAAGCCACAGCGCTTGCCCGTGAGCTGCACCTTTCTTCTGTCGTGGGGTAGTATCCGTAAAAGAAGCGTGTTATACAAGAATTTCAACCGGGAAACAAGCAACAGCACTTGAACTTCGCTCTCAGATTCCAGGCCGGGATGGAGGTTGACAGCCTATTCACGAAAGACCTGTTGCCTTGTGCTGCGATCCGATTTCCCTTATACTGCGATTGTGCACTTGCAGAACCGTCGAATTCGGAGAACGTCACGGCCAGCAGCTATTCACGAAAGACCTGCGCATAGTACGTCTGTAAGGGTATGGTTGGCTTCACAGCAGATTTCATCACTGGATTTATTTTTGCAAAACCACCATACCCCGGGGCGCAGTAACTAGTGAACTTCACTGTTCTCCGTCACTACCGCATTCATGCCAGACGGTGTACCTCCACACGTTTGTCGACAGGTAAACGAAATGTTCAGTCGAACATTCAGCAATGAACAAATAATGTCCCGATGTTTTCAGCAGTCCTGGCCAACCCACTCACCAGATATTGCTCCTTGTGTTTTGTGGCTTGGGGTATACCCGAAAGACAGACTTTACCGGATGGATACGCTCTCCCTCAGATCTGAAGACAAGTATTAGACGTGAAGTGGCCAACATCGACCACGACTTGGTCAAATCCTGTTTTACATATTCGCAGCAATAAAGAATTGCCACGTGATATCAACATCGCGTGAGGCTACTATAGATTGTGCACACCTATTATCTGTATGTAATCAGTAAGCGTCTGCCAGCAATGGGGAAATTAGTGACTTAAGCTAATTTTACTGTGGCCAAATAGTTGCGGCCCAGAGGGCAGGTGCCAGTGTTACGGGAACAGCCACTCTTGTTGGTTGCACCCGTACTGCTGTATAAAGGGTGTAACACGAATTGATCAACCATGCAGAGAATCGAACAAAAAGACTCACATTGGTCAGAAACGATCGGATGATTCTGGAAGTGAGCGTCGGATGTCGCTACTTTCATCTCAAAAATGACGTGTAATAGTTACCGAGCTCACCAATCAATACAACAAAGGTTTAGTTAGCTTTGTTTCCTCATGAACCATGTGCCGTGCCTTGCTTCACCTGGGTTATCACAGCCGGAGACAAAGGAGGGTTCCGATGATGACGCACTAACATTACACAAAAGCTCTCATGAACCAAGGAACATCGGCAACGGAAAAGGTGCTCACGCTCTTGTAAATAGCAAAATAAAATGTCCTGCAATATATTTATTTGCCATTGGATGATTTCTTTCAACACGACTGATTGGAGAAGCATTTCCCAGACAGCACATAAACATTTACTGACCATCTCACTGGTCTGATTTGAATATAATTTATTATTATTGAGGCAAATCGAGTTACGTATTCTATCCCGAAACTGAGCACTTAGAAATTCTACGCTTTTTGCTCAGGCGTGGTAAACTCATGAGAAGCAATGCCAACTGAACTTCTCCAACAAATTTAAAATCCACGCCAAGAAGAAACGCCTCACTAGAGATTGTGAAACGTGCCCACATGTGTTTGGGTGGATTTGTTAAATAAGTTGTCTGTTTATTGTATTTTTAACTTTTTACGTCCATCAATAATAATATTTGAATAATTAGTTATCCCGGTATTACTCCTAGCATAGCAGCAATATTGAAGCAAAATCTGCTGTACATCTTAAAATATTCTCGTTCTATGATACATGGCTTGCATGTATCATAGAGCGAGAATATGGTTTGCATGTATCATAGAGCGAGAATATGGTTTGAATGTATCATAGAGCGAGAATATGGTTTGCATGTATCATAGAGCGCTCTATGATACATTTGCATTTCTGAGGGATTTTCCTGATGATCAGATTAGAGAAATTCCTATTTGAGACATCTTTAATTTCAGAAAGATAGAAAATATTTCACAGTTTTTCTGTGGACAAAAGGAATTTGGTAAGCTTTAGAATATATTCCGATAGAGCTTGATTTGATTGATGTTTGGCAAAAAATGTTTTCTCTTCTGCATGACGGCGACACACTAGTCACGCAGTACTTGTGGCCAACGACGAAAGCCATTGGCTGCGCGCGTAGCAGTGACTTCACAATTGCTACTGCAAGGAATGTACGCCATTGGCTGGTGGAATGTGTGGTTCTCTTCCAAGTTTTCGGACGAGCACCGCAGTACCGGCCAAATACTTCCACTGAGGTACGGCAAATTGTTAATTTCGAAAAGCGCAGGACAATTTTGCCGTAAAAAAGATAATCGCTTTACTAGATATAAATAACATTTATCATCTATAGCTGTGCCTCTAATGGTGTGAGAACAAAACCAAGTATATAAATGACATAACACTACAGAGCTATGGGGTGCAGCGGAAAATATAAAAGCTGTCTGGAGGATGTCGGTAAGATAGCGGATGCCAATAGACA
Source organism: Macrothele yani (assembly GCA_039090855.1). Classification (NCBI taxonomy): domain Eukaryota; kingdom Metazoa; phylum Arthropoda; class Arachnida; order Araneae; family Macrothelidae; genus Macrothele; species Macrothele yani. The sequence goes on from CM077016.1 coordinate 17,164,874, forward strand.
TCCACACAAAAGCAGAAGCTCAGATAATGTTAAACAAAAATTGGTGTTGGAATGAAATGAGCAAGGGAGTGCCAAGTTCTGGAAATTAAAAGAACGTCCATAATGCATAGATTGGACAATATCAGAATACGTAGGGGAACCGTTTTTAACGTTCAGTATCGGGAGGATCAAATTTCTGAGAGTTCAGATAACATCTCACACCTCCATTTGGTCAGTCTAGCTCGAATGTTATCTTCGAAAAAAAAATGAAGACGAAGATATATGAATTCGTGTACGCGCTGCACAAACACTCGTTATTTGTATTCGGAGAATTAGATCGCTCTAAATACTCAAGTGGTATAGCCTTTGCATTCATGTATATTTCGTTTTAGGTGTTACCTTTGAATTCTTCAGTATTTCCTGTGTTAAATGAATGTTTGACAGTTCAAGATCCATTAAAATTTTCAAGTAGTAAGACGTTTAAAGTAATAAAAGCGAGACTGCACAAATTTTTATCTACAACCTCCGAAATTCCTCGTATGCTGTTATTACTATGTCTCAAATTTATAAAAGACACGTTTTCCATTGTTTGTTTAAAAATAATCTCAGTTCCAAAAGGATCACGAATTTTGCATTTGTATCAAAGAATAAATGTGTTTTGCATTTCAAAAGGGCCATTTTAGTAATTACTGGTGATATCGAATTTCAAAAAATCCCTGCTAACTTAATTCGTAAATTGCTGCAACGATCACTAAATCGGAATTTTGCGTTACTTGGCCGCAGCAATTCGCTCATTTGCGTTATGGTACATAGGGTTTTAAAAATTACTTTAAACTGTCAAGGTTATTAGATTATAATGCTGAGATTCTTAGATTACTGTCAAGGTTCTTAGATTAATTTCGATTCGATTCGCTATTGGCTGGCGAAATAACGTCACACTGAAAGCAAAAGAACCCAAGAAACAGCTATTGCTCGTACGGGTTGTATGTTATACAAGGAACGTAAACAACAAATACAATGGAGAGTATGTTTCAACTATTCTTCCAATCCTGGCCTGTCCTGCTTTATACAGTGATCACATATTGGCTGATAGATGGCAGCACGTCATCTCCGTATGAATCGCGTTTCGTTACTATTTTGGCTGGCGTTTTTTTTAAATAACGTCCAGGAATGTTAATGGCGGCGATGATGTGAAATATTTTATCTGATGAAAAAAGTTTTCGCGTGAAGTGAACCCGTGAACCCCTCTCACTCGGGAGCGTGACGTCACCGCGAGGACACTGAGTAAAGGATCATTACCCCAACAGTTAAAAAGACATAGGAACGCGTGTATATTTGTATTTGAAACTACGTTTATATAAAAAAAAATATCAGTTTCAATTCCGGTTACCGGTTAATTTGTCTGTTTAAAAGTTCAATTATAATAAATCAATGTTTAACCTAATCTGGAAAGCAATGCAGCAAAGAACAAAAAGTATTTACGCACTTACCAACTGGGCGTATCCATCATTAAAATTCCAAACACCGAACTAAATTTTTCTAACGGTCGACTTTGTCCACTTGTTTTCTTTTGATTCATATTTCGTGTTGAAACTAAAGCTCTGTTGTAATATAGATGCCGAATGTGAATGAATGTCCGCACACGAGAATAATACCTACATTCGGAAATTGTTGTTCCATAGTTGTTCTTAATTTTTTGTGTGACACCCTTTTCCAAAGAAAAATCTGTTCCATGGATTGACTGGAAAATTTTTCATAATATTCAATAGTTTTCATCCAGTCCTCAGAAAGCACAGTTGGTCTCCTAGGAGACAACATATTTATCCACTTGCAGGAATTTAAATTTTCAGCTTTCCTAGATATAGTTCCAAGAGATGGATCTTTGTCCCGTATGCGGTAGGCAATGTAACCTGCAACATAAGCCAGCGCTTCTTTCTTGGCCTCACACATCAGATTTTCATTGTTTTCACATACTTCATTTTTCTACTCTTCTGGCCATGGTTCACTGCACATTTTGTTTCTAAAGCTTTTTTGACTTCGGTATCTATGTCCTCTGAAATTCCGTGAATAATTTCCTCCGTGTCATCAGTAGCGAAAGCTTCTTTTAACAAGTCCGCTGTTAAATACGTTTAGATCACTTTTTCTTCATCTAATGCAGTACTCAGTTTTTTAAATTTGTTAATTTATTTCGTAGCAAAATGTGTTTTAAGCGACTAATGAATTATGTTGGTGAGGGATGGTCATAGAACACTCCGACACCTCTAATTTTACTGAATAAATTTTCAAGTGCATCCTGATTGAAGCGAGTGGTTAAAATACATCATACTCCACGTTCCTTTAAATCTTCGTACACGCCCAAACGCGAAAATATCGATACAATAATTCCTTTTTGAAAGGGCGCATATGGTTTCTACCTACTACCCTTAGATGCACTATTTCTGACTTCATTTTTTCTAGTGTTTATTTTTTTCCCCAAGAAACACTGCGTAGTAACGAAACCCGCTTTAAAAGGCTTGCTGTTTTCAGTAAACGGGTGGAATCTGTTCTTCATATCAAAAAATGAATCGACTGATTTAAAAAATTTCGCTGCGTTCCTATGATCGGTCAAAAATTCAATAGATTTTGCTGTAATGGCTGAAAAGAGACGTTTTGCTGGCCCCATGTTTTGCCTTTCGTTGCCTTTCATTGTTATATGAGAAAGCAAGAGTTTATGGCGCATCTTTATTTCCCACATTCTTTCTCAAAGACTTCTTTTATAATGTCTGCTTCTAGAAGTGACCCATCTTGCAACATTATACCCTGGCCTATGAAGTGGTTCCGCAATATTTTAAAGCAATGAGCCGGGTCTACAAAAACGAAATCTTTATGACGCTGTTTAAAGGATAAGTGAAAAACCGACTTTTCAGGCGAAATTAGCAATTCCTTCGATAACATCATGCAACTTCCCAAATCTGAAACCACAACTTTAAATATTATGCCAGTATTTTCTAGGTTTGTAATGATCTTAAAGAGAAGCTTTTTTACGCTTTCCAACCGTAGGTTGAAGAAGCGTATATGCTCCTGCTTTGTCCGCCCGTCAGCACGATAGCTGGCGCAAAAATGGTTCGATTTTTGTGAAATTTTAGTATATGGTTGGGGACCACCTGGGGACGAACCCTATTGAAAATGGGACAAATGGGGTCAAAGGTCACGACGTAGAAGCGGGATCCATTCCATTGCACTTATGCGTCATAACTTGCGTAAATATGGTTAGATTTCAATGAAATTTAACTATGTGGTAGGGCACCGCTCAGGGACGAACCCTATTTAAAATGGCTGAATTGGGGTCAAAGGTCAGGACATAAGAGCGGGAAGCATTCCATTGCCCTTATACGTCATAACGTGCGTAAAAATGGTTCGATTTCGATGAAATTTCAGTATATGGTAGGGGACTACCTGGAGACGAACCCTATTGAAAATGGATAAAATGGGGTCAAAGGTCAGGACATAGGATTGCGATCTATTCCATCGCCCTTATCCCATATTATTAAGTTGGACGTCACGTAATTTTGCTTCCTATACTTCCAATGGAAAAACTTTTGTACACATTTCCTTCACAATTAATGTGTTCCCAAGGATGAAAATTTGAACATCGATTAAAATAACTTCATATTATAACTTGGAATACTTAATATTTTCTAAATCAGAACCATAATTTTATTGAAAATCAATAACTTTTGCTTTGGTGGTGTTGAAACCAGAAAAAGCATGGCGCAACCTGTACTCTGATGACGTTAGTAGACAAACAAATGTTGGATTGCATAATTGTGGTTATGTTTTAGAAAATATTAGGTATTCCAAGTTATAAAATAAAGCTAATTTTACCGATGTTCAAATTTTCATCCTTGTGAACGCAATAATCATCCAGAAAAAAGATGGCGCGATCTGTATTTTCCTGACGTCAGTAAACAAACAAATGCTGGATTGCATAATTATGTTGTGTTTGAGAAAATAGTAGGTATTGCAAGTTATAAAATGAAGATATTTTAATCGATGTTCAAATTTTTATCCTTAGGAACGCATTAATCGTGAAGAAAATGTGTACAGAAATTTTTCCATTCGAAGTAGAGGAAGCAAAATTACTTGACGTTCACCTTAAAGGAGCAATTCTTGTATGTATGTAAATTTTATTTTGAAAACGGCTCTGAGGGTTTTGATGAAAGGCGTTAACTTCCCGTTTTCTGGTACTAGAAATCGACTTAGCTTGATCTCGACTTTAGGATTAGATTTTGCCGCGCGGTCACGCCATCTGTATCATTATGTCACGCGTTTTATGTGGATCCTATTAAAGTTTTATGACGTCACACATTTGCGAGCGGATGGTCGCGATTCCCATGTGCCACATTACGTCACGCGTTTTGTGCGTATGCTCGTCCGCACGATAACTCGCGTAAAAATCGTTCGATTTCGATGAAATTTTAGTATGTGTTAGGGGAACACCTGGGAAGGAACCCTATTGAAAGTGAACGAAATGGGCTCAAAGGTCAGGACATAGGAGCGGAATCCATTCCACGGCTCTTATGCGTCATAACTAACGTAAAAAGGTTCGATTTCGATTAAATTTTTGTAAGTGGTAGGGGACCACCTGGGGTCAAACCCTATTGAAAATTGGAGAAATGGTGGTCAAAGGTCAGGGCATAAGAGGGGAATCTCTTCCATCGCCATTATGCATCATAACTTACGTAAAAATCTTTCGATTCGGATAAAATGTTAGTATGCTGTAGGGACCTGCCTGGGGACGACATCTATTGAAAATAGGCGAAATGGAGTCAAAGGTTAGGACACAGAAGGGGGATCTATTCCATAGCCCTTATGCATCATAACTTATGTAAAATTGCTTCGATTGCGACAAAACTTTGTCATGTTATATCGGAGGTATACTGAACCACTTCTGTGAATATTATCAAAATGAGATCAAAGGTCAGAACACAGGAATGAAATTTATTCCTTAGCCATTTTCCTCATAACTTGAGTAATAACTTGAGTAATGATTTCTAGTATGTTGGAAAGCATATCATAATCAATGCATTGCATGATTTCACTAACTTGTTATTCATTACGCGTTGAAAATCAAAATTAACCGGTTGCTTCCATGGAGACAAAATTCCACTGGCTGAGACAAATAAGACTTCAGAATATGGACCTAGAATCTGATCCATCCGTGTGTCGTAGCATATTTTGCTGTCAATGGGTATTTCATGGGAGCTCAGAGCACAAAGCTTTTCAATTTCTAATAGGTTTTCACTACGTTTATTTATAAGAAGCAGAACGTTGTGGAGAATTCCAGGACGAGAAATAAATTTAACACACCATCGTATTAACCTGCTTGCACATGGTAAAGGGATACCAATTTTATCCTCCCAGAAATCATAAGCTTTCCTAGAAATAGCTCTACTTATAGATAAATATTTTCTTCTATCCACTTGTTTCCTTTCTTTTGCGTTGCGATGCATTCTAGCTGTGAAGGCGTAAACATTTTCTGAAGGTTTATTTCCATCTATTGCAGTTTTTTGTTTTTATGTGTCCTTGTAATAGTTTTTTTTTTCATGAGCAAAATCTCTGAACGGTTGCTTTTTAAACATTGTGTTTTAACTCTTAAAATTCTGTGCAAATGTTTTTTTAAGCTTTTGGTCTTTTTCTCCATCATAATAGTTCTTTAAGTGAGAATTTTGTTTTAGTTTCGGTTTCTGAGCAAGACATGCATACTGTTGTAAATGTTATTTCTTCTTCTGAATCATTTTTTTTTCATTGAAAGTATCGTCCTCCTCAAAGTGCATTTTTTGGACTAAATCATGTGATGCGATTCAGAGCATTTCGACGTACATATCCCTTTATTTGCCTGTGTTCTTGTGCATTATCGAGTACGCTGATCTTGTACACTCTGTGACGTGCCTGCCAGCAGGACACACACGACATAAAGGCAGATAGCAGTCAGACGAACGTCCGCGTAGCTCAATTGGTAGTGCGACTTATTCCGGAATGAGGGGACCCGGATTCGATCCCCGGCGTGGACAAAAAAGACGGAGTAATTTACTTCGTTATAATGGCGCCCGAACGTTTCGGATGACACGGCCGTTCAACATCTCGCAATGGTGTGTAGTTCTTTGCACACCGCGAAATAGAAAAAAATAAGAGAATCCCTTCTCCAGCACTTCAAAAAATAAATGTGTGTCACTTTGCATTCCACACACCAAATTGACTGAGAGTTCTCAAGTACGTGCTTCAGCGGATGGCTGCCTACGACGATTCATGGTCACAGTTTACCCGTGGGCCATGCCCCCTGCCCTCTTTCGGGTTGGGGGTAGATGTGACGTACCTGCCAGCAGGACTCACACGACATACAGGCAGATAGCAGTCAGAACGAACGTCCGCGTAGCTCTATTGGCAGAGCGACTTATTCCGGAATGAGGGAACCCAGGTTTGAGCCCCGGCGTGCAGAAAAATGACGGAGAAATTTACTTCGTTACAATTCCAAATACAAACTAGGTACAGCTGTAGGGGAGTCCAAGCAGGCGAATTCTCATATCATCTTCATAGTCTGAACTGTGGAAATGGCCGATACAGGTTCTTGCTGTTTCAGTTAAAAAATTATCTGCACGTTTGCATTTAATATTTCATTCTTTTAACATGTTCTTTTTATTCACAGGTATAACGAAGTATAGATGAATGGTGTGCAATGGAAGGAGATCAGAATCATGCTGTTCGAGGGGTGCTACTACTTTATTATTGGATAAAACTTGTTAAACATGGCAGCCGCAGCGAATGAAATTTGCGCAGATGAAGGCCTGGAAACAGTAGATTGCAGTACTGTAAGAAAATCGTTCCGAAGTTTCAATGATAAGGACACCAGTCTCGAAGTCATGTGTAGGTCAGGACGTTCAACAGCCACAAACATTGACACCCTGGTCGAAGCTGTGACGGCGAAACCCAGTTCCAATTCAAGACAACTGGCAAATCACAATCATCATCGTTCGCAACCTCCACCAGCCATATTAGTTTCTCTTCCAGGTGCAATCGCATGGTTCCCCATTCATCGATACACTGGTCTGCGCTCTGTCGGCGACTCACGGCACCGTCGCACAACAAATGGCAGCTGAGTTGCGGCTTTCCTAATCACCATCGTTTGTCACCTGCACAAGCCTGTTTTCCTTTCCAGGTGCAGTCGAATGGTACCCCATAAATTCACAACCCGAAGGTCAAGCAACCTACTGCTGGCTGTAGCAGTTTGTCTTCAAATTCACAGGACGATAACGTTTGGCGTCGTGTATTTTCAGGGGATAAAAAGATCAGTAGCTACTCTAGAAGCACAGCCAGTGGTGCATAAATGGCGGATAGAGGGGAGTCATGTGCATTTAATGGAATTTTGAGGATCCTTTGCACACACACACACACACACCCAGTAAGAACTACTGATCACGGTGAAGACGAGAATATGTATGTTCAACAAATGCAACGTGGCTTTAATGCTCTGCTCGGAAGCAAACCAGTACTCGTCAATGGGAAGCACGAGTTCCTGAAATTGGGTAATGCTCTAAATCACACTTTCAGTATGATACGCAAAAAACTGCAGGAATCGGAAGATGTTGAGGTTCTACATGTTATTTTCAAAATGAGATGTGTGTGCATGCCGTTTTAGCATCTTTAAACATTTCAACTGAAAATGGGAGGAACTTTTGACTCACCTTTTTAATTGCGTAGCTGAGAAACAGTGAACTCGTTAGGATTTCACTAACAGGTTTCCTACCTAAATGTACGTAGTAATTATTCTTTCATCTATATAATGCGGAATCAAAACGACAAGAACAACACATCCCCGGTAACTTAAACATACAAAGGAACACCTCAGAAGGTGTCTTGACCACACCGTTCGACTGTGTTCGGCGTAGTGGACACGTGACGGCACTGCCATATGGTGGAGCTTCTCCGGACGGACCACGAGGACCACCGGTAGAGAGGATCGACGGATTGTGCGCCAAGCATGAACGGATCCCACGGGGACCCAGTCCACTATACAAGCAGATGTAGTGATTCTTGTGTGCGATCGAACCATTTCCCGACGCCTTGCAGAAGCGAATCTGCATCCCAGCGCCCCTTAAGTTTGCTGCCACTAACGCCGGAACATCGCCGTCTCCGCGTGCAGGGGTGTCAGGCCAGAGCGACGTGGAACGCCACAGACTGGCGACGTGAGATGTTTAGCGATGAGTGCCGCTTCTTTTTGGGGACAGATGATCATCGTGTCCGGGTGTGGAAGTCCCCGTATCAACGGCGGAATCCGCAACTCCCCCACTGCAGGCATTATAATCTGGGGAGCCGTTGCCTACAAAAGTAGATCAGCTCTAGTAGTGATGCATGGATTATTGACGGGCCAGCGGTATATGGATGAGATCCTACTGCCCCATGTGTTCCCATTCCTGCCCAGGATTCCAGGTGCGCTATACCAGCAGGATAATGCCAGCCCGCACGCGGCTTAGGATTCCCAGGACTGTCAGACCCTTCCATGGTCGGGCCTTTCCCCGGACATCCCTATCGAGCATGTGTGGGACCAGTTTAAACACCGGCTGCCGCCATGCCGCACTATCCGGGATCTGGAACACACCGTCCACCACGTGTGGGCTAGTCTGTCGCAGGACAACATCAGGCGTCTGTTCGCCTCCATGCCGGACTGTATTGGAGCATGTATCGCAGCCCGAGGCGGTGCGACACGCTATTGAAGATGACCGGTCTGCGTGCCTCAGATCCCTCTGTAATTGTCCTGAAGCTCTGTTTTTGCCATCATGTGTATCATTCATCTGTATTATTAAGTCCATAAAATTTCAGTTCATACCGATGCTTTCTCTTTGTGTGCAAATTTCATTGTCCTTGAGTGTATGTCAGAATTTGAAAAGTGGGGAGTATTAAATTGACGAATTTCATGTACAAGTAAAATGTGACAGAGAAAAAAAATCAACGTAGCATATTGTATGTAGAAAATTAGTTTTCAAATTCGCCTAAAATTATATCTGGCTACGGCCTTCGCTGTTGGTTATTCTCAAGGTTGCGTCACATCTGCAGCGTACCAATCCGTTCTCACCTAAAGTACCAGACATTGTTCCCTAATGACAGTTCCTGGTTTTAAGATGATAATGCACCCATACGTTAAGCGCAATGTGTGAAGTTGTGGTTTGCAGAGCATGATGACGAGGCGCCGCAGCTGTCCTGGCTACTTCAACCTCCAGCTCTCAATATTGTTCAACATTTGTGGTCATATCTGGAGGGAAAGGTCAGATCCCACTTTCTCACTCCAACATCACTGTCACAGTTGGTACATATTTTACAGGAAGAACGGTTCCAAATTCTCTTGTCTTTTGTGCATGACTTGTAAACTCTATTCCAAGTCGAATTGCTTCTGTTCTAAAAGCTCTAGGTGGGCCTATAGCTTATTAATAAAAAGTTCTCCACAAACAGTGTTTCCATTATTTTGATAAACCTCTGTAATTAAAAGAACCAAAACATTTTTTTTCTTTCTGGTGAAGATTATTTGCCAATCGGTTCACAAATTCTAAAGTAATTACTCCATCCGCTGATAGATGTCGACACCAAGGTACTTAGAAAGATGAGAGGTAGGTCCGATCGCCTTTGTTTCCGTGCCGTCGGCGAGCTGTCACTCTACGAGCTAGAGTGTACGTCACAGTGGCCATTAACGATCTCTTGAGCAATCGGAGTAATTCGGAGCTAGTGCTGTAGTGTCGATTACTCGCTGCATTTCTTTGTCAATTTTAGACCTGCTTTGTCGCTTCATTCATTTTTTCTTCATTTGTTTTCTGTGTACAACTATCTCGGAAATACCTGGATACGCTGTTGCACTTTGTCGTAATAACAGTTCAAAGGAAAGGGAGTTAGATATTACATACCATGTTTTCCCATCGGATAGAGATTTTTTGAAGCAATGGGTAGCGAAATGCTGTCGAAAGGATGTATTCGATGCAAAGAAAGCACGAATGTGTTCAGAACACTTTGATGTCTTGAAGTAAGAGCGAGATCTTAGAAATGAATTGCTGAACTTGCCTCCGAGAAAAAAACTGAGAAAAGATGCCGTGCCTACAAAATATATACCTTAGCAGATGGCGGAGCAAACTTCTGTTCAAAGTGAACGGTTTAAGATCGGAGAGGTCAGAAAAAAATTTGTTAAATCGAATTGAAAGTGTATCTCCAATTAAACGTCAAATCATAGGTCACAATGAAAGTGACATCATTCCTGACCAACATTTATCATACCGTCAACGTTATGTGAGAAGTGCGAATGTCTGAACAAAAATATAATGCAACTGAAGAGTGAAAATAATTCACTATGGGAAGAATTATCAAACGTAAGAAATAGTTGGTAACGGTAAAACAATGATTTTGCCTCAAGAAAAGAAGCCTGAAAACGGAAATTAATATCATGAAAGAAATACGGGATTACGCCATATGATACGAATTTTGAAGATGACAATCCGATTTTTGGCGTAAATGTGACAAGGATGGTAAGTCAGATAAAATCCGAAAACTTGAAAATTTGTTTCATCGTCCTGGAGCGGGACTCGAACCCGCGTCTCCCAGAAAACGCCCGGGTATGCTAACCACTACACCACCCAGAAAGACCAAGGAGACGCGGGTTCGAGTCCTGCTCCAGGACGATGAAAATTTTCAAGTTTTCGGATTTCATGTGACTTACGATCCTTGTCACATTTACGCCAAAAATCGGATTGTCATCTTCAAAATTTGTATTATATGGCGTAATCCCGTATTGCTTTCATGATTTATCTGTTTCTCCTGGCAAACACGGGATAAGACTCTTAACCTCCAGATTCGCTAAACATTAATGCCGGTTGCTTCGACTAGCAAATCCTGTGATGGTTATATTCAAATTGATCGCAAACTTGAAACTTGGTCGTTCTGGGTGGTGTAGTGGTTAGCATACCCGGGCGTTTTTCTGGGAGACGCGGGTTCGAGTCCCGCTCCAGGACGATGAACATTTTCAAGTTTTCGGATTTTATCTGACTTACCATCTTTGTCACATTTACGCCAAAAATCGGATTGTCATCTTCAAAATTTGGAAATTAATATTATCAAACGCAAATGCAAGAATAGGAATTTGCTGAGCAACAGTGAAAGGTGGCCAGCTATCATAAGTTTGCTTGGCCATTGTTTCACTGAAGTACAAATTCAAACTCTTGTGTCAAAAAAGAGACCAGCAAAATGGAATGAAGAAGCTATAAGTGAAGCACGTGTTTTGCATGACATTTCTCGAAAAGCATATCTTTTCATCAAAAATAAAATGCACATACTGCTTCCAAGCATTTCCTCTCTGAAACGGTGGCGTGGTAAATTTGTGTTACCGATGGTTTAATTGAGCCCGTCTTAAAGGTGATGAAAATGAATGCTATACACCTAACCGAATTCGACAAAGTTTCAGTTTTATCTTTTGGTAAAATGAGCGTTGATTGCCGATATTGATATGATGCTGCTGCAGATTAAAGTTTAGGACCGCATAGTAACGTTTTAGTAGTTATGCTGAGAGGCTTCTGCAAAGCGTGGAAGCAACCATATATTGTATTATTCCTTTGATAAGCAAATGGATCAAAAGCTGTTAACTGACATAATTCGAGCCGTTGAGCAATCGGGTTATTTAGTGCATGGAGTGGTACCTAATCTTGGGGGTATCAAGGTTTGGAGGCAGCTTGGAATAACCCCAATATTGCCTTCTTTTCGAAATCCAGTAAATCAAAAAATATGGATTTTTGCCGATGTGCACCATCTAATTAAACTTCTCGGAAATCATATATTTTATCGCGGAACACGGTTTAGTGTGGAACCATTACTCGCCAGATGTTTGACCTTTTGCTGGAACGTAATAACTCAGAATTAAAGGTGTTTCATAAAATAAAATAGATCCACACAAATGTAAGATGCACCATGAGACAGAGAATTAGTTTTAGCGTCCCACATGCAATCTAACAATGTAAGCAAAGCTGTAGAGTATTTTTTTCCTGAAAGAAAACAAATTGCTAATTTTATAAAATTGGTAAACGACTGATTTGACGTAATGAAATGTAGATTTCCCAGCTCCAAAGAGACATTGCAGTGTGCTTTTGGAAAAGAAAAGAAAAAGATATTCAGCAAAAAAGCATCGAACAGTATTCATGCCATATTCCCGTTTTCTTCCAGTATATATTTATATTTTACTCTATTTTGAAAAATTCTTGGATGTTTGTACAATTTTTACTTAAAAATTATTTACTCAAAACTAGCTTTGTTATTTCGATTGAAAATTCACAGAGCACATGACACTTTCTCGGTATGGCTCCGTGCGCGTTACAGCTTCGCTTATGGCCACCGTGACGTCACAGCGCAGTGAAGAGAAGCGGGAGGACGGCGCCGTTACGATGGACCTAGCTCTCTTCCTTCTAAGTACATTGGTCGACACGTCTACTTGCAAGTAATGCCGAACATAACATGTCTTCTCCCTGTAGTTAGCAGTATTCCCATAACAGAGTTGCATCATGAAGGAACTGAAAGCCCATATGTCCCTGAAACATCAATTCCTCGGGGAGGACAGCAATGCTTTGATGCGCGTCGCAAAGTAGCCTCCCGTTTGTTATTCTGAACCATTGTATGTAACTCGAATTTTTAATATAATAGGCTTTACGGGAGTTGGCTCGAAACTAACTACAGGTTGTGCGTAAGTCGGACGTTCGTTACACGGGGATTGACTGTATGACATATATTCCAGTAAGCAGTTATTTCTTTAAAACATTAAATACATTTACTTAGTCAAAACAACATGTTCAAAGTGTGAAAGACATATAACACATCTCTGCTAGCGGTATTAACCGCCCGTTTAAAGAATGATGTTGTGTGTAGCGCAGTGGTCTTATCGCTGGCTGCTGGCAATTCGTGTGACCGATTTCATGTCCTGGTGAGGCGGCATGCATGTCGTGTTTGTCTTCAAAGATAGGACATTCATTGGCTCATGACTTATTACCTTAAGAAAATTTCCACACGTGTCACTGCTGGGTTACGCTTAAGGCTCTAGTTAATATCTGCTGCAGTCTCTGGAAGTTCTTCGGGTGTTCTCGTAGCAGCGAAAACGATGTGTAGGAGATCCAAATAACTTTGTATTTTAAATCCTGGTTAACTTACATCACTTTGCACACATTTATAGAAGCTTTCTTTGCAGACATCTAGAATCATTCAGTCAGGGCCGGGTAGGAGAAACCAGGCTGGCAACTTTGGCTTGTGGTACGTTAGAGAAACAAAACCACCCGATAAGGAACACCTCATAATTTTTTTTATAAATTGGGAACATATTATTAACTCATAAAAAATTCTATTCACTCTCGGATGAAATAGAATTGTTAAAATATGCATTATAAAACTAATTCCGTTGTGAACAAATTTTAGCAGCAATTTAAGTGTGAAAGAATTTAAAAAATCCAGTTTTAGGTTCAATGTAGCACATCAAACCATGTTATGTTGTACCAGATGAATATATTTATTTGGTCACTGATCATCCACTGAGAAACAGAATCCGTTCGTACCACCTCCTCGAATAGACGCCTTTTTTAAAAAGCCCATTCATTAATTTGACTGATGAACAACCGCTTTGATCTCTGTAAGTGGTTGTTTCGTTTAATCTAAATATAGGTGGGACACGTATTTCGGAAAACCAGTGCCGAAAATCGCTTGTGCTCTATGTCTGTTCGTGGATAACGGTATGGGGATGATGGACCATCAAAACTGTTACTAGTGCCTCCTTCAAAATTACTAAAGGTGGATAGGGCCAACCAATGTCCCTTTTTCTCTAAGTCCACCCACACAGCACAGAATATTTCGTATATGTTACAAGTACGTAGCACTGAAACATTGAGACTTTTCATATATGTTGCGCAATGTAACAGGAACATTTCAGGAACCTTATGGTTACGTCAAAACGTCCTCAAACTTTACATAATTTGTAACATAACCGATACGTTACAGTGAAAGATCTTTGTAACTTCAACATACCAACTTCATGTTAGTGTGACGTATTTGAAAGATATTTGTAACTTCGTTACATTACTGTTATGTATTAGAACGATATTTGTGACATCATCATATTACTGTTACGCATTTACTATGTTGAGTATTATAATTTTAATAAAATTTTTAAAATCACAATAAAAATATTATACTCGACAGCTCTTTCAAAAGCCACAAAAGTCGTATTACGACTTGTTTACAGTTTCACAGGTTCAACGCAGTCCGCTGTCCATTGGAAACAATGGCGGCGTTTGTATATTGATAGAAAATGACTTAAAAATCGGTCCCAAAAGAATGTAGCGAATTTCGATTATGCATGTGGAATAGACTATATTTCAGCGAAAAAAAAAAGAAAATCAAATTCGTCGTTTCTCTAAATACCTACCAATATGAAATTTCTCAGCTTCAAGTAAAAAAAACATGCTGGTATATTATACTATACAGCAACACAGCCATCTACTTAGATTTTATAAAACGCCCTTTAGAATTTAAAAATTATAATAATTAAAACAATTACTTACTTTCAAATGATCTATTTTTTTTTTTTTGATTGGAGGTTTAACGACCACCGTGAGCAACTCAATTGGCTATAAGCAGTCGCCCGTCCCTAATTTAGGGTCACTGGTTCCAGAAAAGGGAGAGAGCCACTGCCGTGAGACAAACACAACATCCATGACTGACCGGGATTCGAACCCAGACCCCTTACGGACGAATGATCAGAGGCCAGCGCCTTAGACCACTGCGGGGATGAAATATTACATCAACTAACTAGTTAACTTGAGTACGACAGTATTACCAAAGAATATTCCAGTAGCACATGGAAATACGCTTGCGAGAGTACTTCGGTGAAATGGCATAAATGCGAAGGCGCATCCAGGCCGTTGCCAGATCAAAAATCTTAAATATCGCCGGAATGTTACTTCAAGGTAGCTATTATGTACAATGGAAACTATGAAAACAGTAGTATCGGTGAATGCTGTTTTTAACGTAACAGCAATATACAAAGAGTTATGTTCCAAAAAGATGTTGCTGAAACGTAAATGTAAGATATCTCCAAAAGTGTAACGACGAGTTAGTAAAATCATGCAATGCATTGATTATGATATGCTTCCCGCCATACCAGAAATCATTCCGCAAGTTGTTACTCAAGTTATGAGGATAATGGCTGTGGAATAAATCTCGTTCCTATGCCCTAAGCTTTAACGCCATTTCGATGATATTCAACAAAACGGGTTCAGTATACCTCGGGAACAACATACTAAAGTTTTGTCGCAATAGAAGCATTTTTAGTCAAGTTATGAGGATAATGGCTGTAAAATAAATCTCGTTCCTGTGCCCTGACCTTTGACCCCATTTCAATGATATTCAACTGGACAGATTCAGAGTACCTCCGGAACAGTATGATAAAGTTTTGTAGCAATCGAAGCCTTTTTACGTAAATTATGACGCATAAGTGCAATAGAATGAATCCCACTTCTATGTCCTGACCTTTGACCCCATGTCGTTATTTTCAAGTGCGATCGTTCCCAGGTGGTCCCCTACGACATACTAAAATTTCATCGATATCGAACCATTTTTACGCAAGTTATGACGCATAAGGGCAATGAAATGTACCCCGCTCCTATGTCTTGACCTTTGAACCTATTTTGTGCATTTTCAATAGGGTTCATCCCCAGGTGGTCTCCTACCGCATAGTAAAATTTCATCGAAATCGAGCCCTTTTTACGTGAGTTATTGTGGGGACCGACGGACAAAGCTGGAACATATACTCTTCTTCAACCTACGGTTGGAAAGACATAAAAAAAAAGTTTGTAAAATTATTGATACATATTTGAAACGTTTTGTGCTGTATGGGCACCGTCCTACGCATAACCATAGTTCCTTTAATTTAATTATAATAGCGTGTTTGGTCCGGCGGCAATTTTTTCACTGAAGTGGAGAGAATTTTCCTTTGGCATTTTAAAGCAAATGCGCAAAATATATATAGATAGGATGATGAAACGCCGTAACCCCCCCCCCCCTTCCGGTCATTTCTGACCCCAGGTCTAAAGCTACCCTTCAGAAAGACAGTTAAGTATATAGATTTCAGCAACGGAAATCGATAGGAAAGCAAAGCAGAAAAATTTATTTTGGGAAATGGTTTGGGGAAGAATATTCTCTTGAAACACCTATTCGTAGGACCAACGGAAGGGAAGCAGAATATCAAACTCGGAGAAAAACTCAGACATCCAGGAAACACAGCCCCAACCGCTCCCAGTTACCGGAGAAGGTGGTGGGACAGAACTACTAGAAATCGCCGGCTACGTTCACTGAGTAAAGAGGAAAGAATAGACTCGTAGACAATCAGAGCGAGGGGGCAAAGAGCTAAAGCTTAAGTGACAGTTCGTTTTATTAGTAACGTGTATTTCGTTGTTATAAAAGAATCCGAATGTCACCATGTAAAAAACGCAGTGTCATGAGAGCGATATAGTTATTACTCTTCTATAAGGATATTAAGCATGAATTTTACGCAGAGTTAGTTTTTTGACCCTCCGTGCTGTCGGTCAGCAGGTTGTATCTAAAATAGGCGGAGCGATACACGATAAGTTAGGAACTACTTGAAAGCGTCAAATATCGGAATATCACCTGCAAACGCACCTCCGAAGAAAGTAGGTGTACTACCACTTCAGTTATAAGGTCGAGAAGCCTTGACAACCAATCAAACACTCAGCGCCCTCAGCCATAAACCAACCCAAATCGTGATGAATCCGCAAAACAGGAGATACAGTATTATTCAACGGCATGACGCTAAGAAACGGAACTACGCAGAATGGCAAAAGGCACGAAACTAGTCTGCACAGGTTCCGCATTCCGAATTTGTAGATGATTCACAGCTGGGACCTCACAAGTACAGTTAGAAAACTACCAGTATTGGAAGATGATTATTACCATTTTTAGCACGTCTTTTGTGCAAAGGTACGTGCTTATGGTATCAGTTTGCCCATCTGTTAGCTTGGGGACACCACATTTCTGCAGCTCTTCGCCCGATTTGAAAAATTCTTTTCCCATTGAGATGCTTGAAATGGGAGAACGATGATCCTTGTTTGCAGATTTTTTTACGATGCATAACTTCGCCACTATATGACCTAAACGCAGATGCTAACGAATTCAAAACATATTGCATTCCATTCTTTTGAATATCCGATGGAAAAAATCCTTCTGCCACTCGATACCATGAATAACGAACACTATTTTAGGATTTTAGGTGCAATTTCTTTTACAAGTGATGCGTAGTTTATCTGCTAGAGGCGTTAAATTAAATTGCGATTTCCCGATATCTCTCTGTCTTGTCCGATTTGAAAAATTCTTATCACATAAGATAGCCCTCCGTGTGGTAAATGCTCTACATATAATTTCTAAGGTTTCGTAACGAATGTTTTGGCCACTCGGGTGGTGTAATTATTTTATTTCTGACGTATTTGCAGCAATATCTGCTTTTCTGAAAATTCGATTTAAAATTTTGGAGATCAGATAACAATCACAACGACAACGATATTGCGAATAACTTCTGCTTTAAATAGCGCACAGTGTTTTCGCCAGGGTACGTAGACGTATATCTTACTTTAGTAAACATATCTGCTTCAAATCGCCGAATTCAAAACATTATTTTTTTCTGATTGGAGGTTTAACGAGACCATTTCAAGCATTGAGATGCTTGAAATGGTTTCCCATTTCAAGCATCTCAATGGGAAAAATTCTTATCACATAAGATAGCCCTCCGTGTGGTAAATGCTCTACATATAATTTCTAAGGTTTCGTAACGAATGTTTTGGCCACTCGGGTGGTGTAATTATTTTATTTCTGACGTATTTGCAGCAATATCTGCTTTTCTGAAAATTCGATTTAAAATTTTGGAGATCAGATAACAATCACAACGACAACGATATTGCGAATAACTTCTGCTTTAAATAGCGCACAGTGTTTTCGCCAGGGTACGTAGACGTATATCTTACTTTAGTGAACATATCTGCTTCAAATCGCCGAATTCAAAACATTATTTTTTTTTCTGATTGGAGGTTTAACGACCACCGTGAGCAACTCAATGTGCTATAATGCTATAAGCAGTAGCCCATCCCTAATTTAGGGTCACTGGTTCCAGGGAAGAGAGAGAGTCAGTCTGTAAGACAAATACAACATCCATGTCTCACCGGGATTTGAATCCGGACGAATGATCAGACGCCATCGCTTAGACCACTGCGCCACCGGGGCGGCAATTCTCTCTTTGGCGGACAGAGTTTCTGGTGCAAAATGGTTTGCATATAATTTCAAATTTTAACTTAACGATCATATATATTCCGCCCCGGTGGCGCAGTGGTCTAAGCGATGGCTTCAAATCATGCGTCCGAGATGGGTGCGAGTTCGAATTCCGTTGAGGCGTGGATGTTGTGTTTGTCTTACGGCGCTGGCTCTCTCCCTTCCCTGAAACCAGTGGCATTAAGTTAGGGACGGTCTACTGCCCACTGAGGTGCTTAAGGTGGTCTTTAAACCTCCAATAAATAAAACGATCAGATATGCCGTCAGAGGGCATAAGATCACATTTCCGTTTGCAGTATATTAGCAGCAAATATCTGAGCGTCTGTAAGTCCGGTTGGAAAACTTTTTTGGTCAGATACTACTAATTGCCAGAATATCGTGTGTACATTTACTGCAAAATATGGTGCACAATTTCTCCCATAGGGGTTGCAAGATTCAAATAATTTTTTTGGCAAAATCTCTGCTCCAAAATGTATGATTTAAAAATTCTTGAAACATAGAAGACTATTTACCTTGTGCAACACTTTGATTAAACGCTTGGAACTATTTTTGTTCACAATTTGGGTGCTAGGTGATGTTAGCGTGCATTTCTCTTGTCAGCTGTATCCCCCCTTGCGAAACTGAACTTGAAAGCATTCTTTCTCTGTTCTATATCATTTGCCACATAAAGATGGAGAACATTATTATCTCTGCTTCCAAGAAGTGTTTGAAATTTCTTTTTCCTTAGCACAATGTTTCTATGTAAAATACTATTCTTGTATTTTATACATTTCCATTATTCAAAATGCTTTCACGAGGTTGCCAAAGTTATATCATGTTCTCTTTTATAATCATTCTTCTAACTATTTCATTTAAAAATCCCTTTATCTCTGATATCTGCCTTCAGCTATGGAAACTTTGGGTGCCAAACTTGTTATTTTCGTAGCGTATTCTGCCTCGGGCGGAAGAGAGTAGCTGTTTCGATTTCTAGATGTTTTATTGATTGTAGCAACGGTTTCGTTGACTATGAATAATTTTGAAATATTTTATTCGTATAGGAAAGGATTCAAAAGATGTGCTCATTACAACCGAAAATTCCATGTCATATTTCTTCTTTTCAACGGCAACATCCTAGAGTAACAATTGCCTGAAGTACAACTGAGCAACTGAGTCCAAAACTGATTGTTTTTCATCAATAGAAATATTGTAAGTTATGAATAAAAAATTGGATGTCAACTTGATAATTGTAAGAAGCTCCATAGGGATTCCCTTTAAGATAAAGAATTTACTAACTGAATATCATTTTGCTTGCGCTTATATGGCAAGCAAGATAGGATGTGGAAATGCCGGGTCTATCTGTTTCCGGTACCGGCCAATAATATTGAACATTTTCTTAATGAGCGCATCTTTTTTATTATGTGCGTTTTGCATACAGTTTTGTTTTGTTCATGTGTGTTTAATGAATTATCCAGAATAAAATGTGACATACATTTCGAAGATATTTCGAAAGTAACACTCAAATGTTTCTGATGCAAAATACACAGGCTATTAATACAGAAACAAGGCTCACAGAATAACGTGAGGACAGGAGTGAGGGGACTGATTAAATGCCTTAATTCTAACTTACTTTCCATCAAACCACAATTACAGAGCAAAATAAAATTTAGTGATTCTTGACTCAAAATATTTCTGAAAAATTACAGAATTCACCTGCAAACCAGTAATCCGAATGCAGCTAATGTAAAACGTCCATAGCGTTATATTATACCTTGGGATCTACCACATAGGGTATTTACGTACTGCTCTTTTCCGAAACAATGGCATTCCATTTCTGCTGGTTATCGGTCTCCAATCCAAATACGTTCTTGTCAAATACGAGGCACGGATCCCAAAAACTATCCAGAACTTCGTAGTAACGACTATAAATTTCTGAAATATATAAAAAATACAATGCGTCAAAAGGACTATCGCTGTTACTATGTTTCATATTACCATTCGAAACTCCGGCCCCAATGAACGAATTTCACCTCACGCCGATGCACGCAAAGTAAGCGTAGATATAAATGTGCCTATTAAGTCCCAATTTAATAATAATTATTTTTTGAACATCTACGAATATAAACCTGGAGATATTTAAATTCTAGAGAAAATGTTCATATGACCCGAATACTTGATTTGTGAATTACTATATAAAAAAAAAAGGTTATGAATCCGTGTAATAGGTCAGTTTATGATTTCAACAAAAGTTTTAGTGCTCATTTGTTAATTCCCTTAGTAGATTAATAAGTGATTTGCAGCAGATTTAATTATTCATCCCTTACATTATTTTAATCGTAAGTCATTACTTTTCAACTTTATCAATTACCTGAAATGCTAAATTTCAATAGGAAATATAGAGCCTCAGTGTCCAATGCTAACTGGAGTCTAAAAAGTATTGAAACACCAGGCTGAACGATAAAATGTACTGACATTGTAAGTATGAATGAGTTCCAGGAAATCGAAAAGCTGACCTTCAGATCACGAGACAGCAAACTTTTATGAGCTCTGTTTCAAATTTAGCTAGTTATATTTTTTCAAATTGTCCTTTACTGTATTTTCGATTATAAAATGAAAAAAACAAAAAACAAAGTAGATTCTCGGATTTAGAGTAAATCAAAAATTAGGACACTTTCCCCAAATACTAGCACAATGCACCAAAGCATTGCGCGCTGGTGTTCTCCCGAAATTTCACATATTTGTTTTTTAAATTAATACTTTCGTGAATCAGATTTAACAACTAATATAAAAGAAATTTAAAAAATGAAATAATTTGAAAGATCACCCTAAAGGTGTATGCATAAGCTGTTTCAGCACGATAACAAATTGTCTTCCAACCTCCATTGAAAAACCGTCTTCAAAATACATTGAAAACTTTATTTACAATAAAAGGTTAAAAACACATGCGAGATCTTTCGGGGTCATTCTGACCACATCATCCGGCGCAGGTATGTATTGAGCAGGCACTACAGTCTTTATACAGCACACACTCTCAAGTAATTATGCAAACAAGTTACTCATCGTTGCCAGTACTGATACTATCATAATTATCCGAGGAAACTCTAACATCAGCTAAAGATTAATATAAAATTAAAGTTCCCCAGGGTGAAAGGACAATAGAGGGGAGAACCTCATTACAACAATTCAGCCGATATTTAATAATAAATAAGCTTTCCATCATGTGCAAAAAGGGTCTAGACCCCTTAGAGCCCAAAATAGAAGCATTGTCTCAATCCGGAATGTAAGAACCTGAACGAACAGTCTTTACTAGTGCATGGAGGGGATTCAAAGTTCTCAATGAATATTTGTGTTCCTCAATGCGGACACCAAGACTACGTAGGGTAGAACCCACGTAACAGAGGTCAGTCGTTTCTCCGAGAGTGGTCCGGAACGGAATCTTGTGCACTCTATGGCGACTCTTTATAGGAGTGGGGTCTCTATCCCTCCTAATTAACGAGAATAGGTTGAGTGTTCGAACCCCAAATACCAAGTCAGATGTTTTACAAACTTTTTTAAGAAAGTTAGTAATAGGTGGATAATAGTCCAATGATCCGACATAATGGCGTGAGATAAATTCCACCTTGAGTGTTGCAAATAATCCGTGAACTGATTTCTTAATCAGGGCATCGACAACAGAAGGCTGATACCCATGTTGACAGGCAATACCCTGGATCCGTACCAATTCTTTCTTACAAAGCATTTGCCCGTTCTTCTACTATACAAAGTGCGAATGTAGAAGAACGGGCAAATGCTCTTTTTGCAAGGAACCGCAGGGCAGCGTGTTTTTACTTAGTAGGGTGTGAGGAGGAAGCAGGAATGATATTAGCAATGGACGTAGGTTTACCGTAAAAGGAGAAACTAAGAGAATAATTCGTGTAATGCCTACTAATTAAAATATCCAAGAAAGGGAGCGAACATTCATTTTCTAGTTCAATAGTGATCTTAACAGAGGGATAGGTAGAGGGAAAAGCCTCAGCAAGCTGCTGTAATTGTTCAATTGAGTGGGGCCAAATAATTAAAATATCGTCAACATACCTACAAAACCAAAGAAGTTTGTACTGGCATGTAGACAGAACCTCTTCCCCAATATGTTGAAGAAGCAGCTCTGCCAGTACCGGGGACAGGGAAGAACCCATTGGTGCACCCTGTTTTGTTGGTAAACTAGTCCATTAAAACGGAAATAGCTGCGTTAGCTAACAATTGAAGACTCTCAATAATTGATTGGGTTTCTAGAGGGGAGCACAGTCCCAAAATTCAGAATTTCTGTTCAACAATATCATGAACAACCGGAAGGGGAACGCTAGGAAACAGCTGGACGACGTCCATAGAAGCAAAGGAGAATGGAGTCACCCCGGAATATAATGTCTTAGCGTTGGGCAAAAATAAGGCATTTGATTCAGCCGGGGTGGACTCCATTCTTCGTAAGAAAGAGTTGCTACTGATCCAGGGTATTGACTGTCAACATGGATATCAGCCTCTTGTTGTCGATGCCCTGATTAAGAAACAAGTTCACGGACCATATAAAACACTCAAGGTGGAATTTACCTCATGCCATTATGTCGGATCATTGGACTATTATCCACCTATTACTAACTTTCCTAAAAAGGTTTGTAAAACATCTGACTTGGGACTTGGGGTTCGAACACGCAACCTATTCTCGTTAATTAGGAGGGATAGAGACCCCACTCCTATAATGAGTCGCCATGAAGTGCACAAGATTCTGTTCACCACCACTCTCGGAGAACCGACCGACCTCTGTTACGTGGGTTCTACCCTACATAGTCTTCGAGTGCGCATTGCGGAACACAAATACTCATTGAGAACTTTGAATCCCCTCTCTGCACCAGTAAAGGCATTGCTTCTATTTGGGGCTCTACGAGGTCAAGACCCTAATCTGCCCATGATGGAAAGCTTATTTATTATTAAATATGGGGTGAATTGTTGTAATGAGGATCTCCTCTCTATTGGCCCTTCACCCTGGCGAACTTTAAGCTTACATCAATGTCGAGCCGATGTTAGAGTTTCCTCGGATATTTATAACATTATCGGAACTGAGAACTATGAGTTACTTGTTTGCATAAAAACCTGAGAGTGTGTGCTGTGTAAAAACTGTATTTCCTGCTCGATACATCCCCACGCCTGTTGGTGTGCTCAGAGTGACCACGAAAGATCTCGCTTGTGTTTTTAAACTTTTATTGTAAATAAAGTTTGTAATGTACCGGGTGATCCAAAGTCTTGCACGTTTTGAAAACGTAATAACTCGCGAAGGTTAGAGTGTAGGGCAACGCGGTTTGCGTAGAAATGATCAGAATGATATCGGGATCGTTCATGAAATCACATAAATTTTTACTCATTTTGCTTCTATTTTTATCGCCAGATGGCGCCATAGGCGAACAGGTCTGGGATAGTGGGTATAAAAGCAGCAGCTGGGAAGCAACCACACGTCCCGGGCCGCGGGTGGCATAGAGGGCAACGTTCGTGACTGCCGCGGAATGGACCTCAGGTTCAATCCCAGACAGGTACGAACGCTCGATCCACTAAATATCCGCCGTGCGTCGGTTGGGCACGTTAAGCTGTCGGACACCGGGTACTGGCCCCCCGGTAATAAATAAGGGCGTCTTCCTGGAGCTTTCTACTTCGCTTCCGTGTCACTTTCTTATCGGGCACTCTAGCCCAAATCTCCTAGCTTCCTATTTCAAAGGGTTGTTTAAGATCTGGGGTCAGACATTCCCTTTCTAAAATCCTCTACATATGATCATGATTATGATCAACCACACGTCACAGGCCGCGGGTGGCCTAGTGGGCAACGTTCGCGACTGCCACGGAAAGGACCTCAAGTTTGATCCCAGGCAGGTACGAACCCTCGATCCACTAAATATCCGCCGTGCGTCGCATGGGCACGTTAAGCCTTCGGACCCCGGGTACTGGCCCCCAGGTAATAAATAAGGGCGTCTTCCTCCCCTTTCTACTTCGCTTCCGCGTCACTTTCCTATCGGACGCTCTAGCCCAAATCTCCTAGTTTCCTATTTCTAAGGGCTGTTTAAGATCTAGGGTCAGACACTCCCTTCCTAAAATCCTCTACATATGATCATTTGATCAACCACACGTAACAGCGTTCCGTGTCAGTATTCTGTATTACCGGGCAAAGCACTCTTGGTGAAATTGTTCTATTACGACGCTGAATGTGCGAGTGATCTTCACTGCGATCACCTTTCAGTGACCGGTAGGCTCTCAATGCCCACGAAGTGTCGAGAGCCTACCTGTCACTGAAAGTTGATCGCAGTGGGAAAGGACCGATGTAAAGTGCTGCGCTGCGGCGAATGGTGAAAAAATTCGAGTAAACGGGATCTTTGGCAGCAGACCCACGAAGTGATAGACCACGAACACGCGCTGCTGCAGAAGAGACGATTACGCAGGAAATGCATGTGATTGTAATGTCATCCGCACGTGGCGACTTCAGTGCTCGCCACGTTTCTCGGCAAACCGGCGTTCCATGCGGGACTGTATGACGAACACTACGACGGAATCTGCACAGATACCCGTACAAACGGCAACGGCAAGCTGGCGATTACGTGCAGCGTCAGGAGTTCGCAGCATGTTTTTTTCGACAAATGGATGTCGACGAGAACTGGCTCATGAACGTTTTATGGACCGATGAGGCACACGTTTCCCTAAACGGAGCGGTAAACACGCACAACTGCCGCATCTGGGCCACGGAACATCCCCGAGTAGTCGTTGAAGTGCAACTTCATCAGGCGAGAGTGACAGCGTGGTGTGGATTCACGGCGTCCTTCATTATCGGTCCTTTTTTCTTTGAAGAGGCCCGCGGCACCTCCTTCGAAACCGTTTCAGTGACAGGTGCACGTTAGGCGAACATGTTACGAACGTACGTTATCCCTAGCTTCCAAGAGCGGGATGTAGTGAATCTGTGCACATTTATGCAGGATGGCACCACCCCACATCGCACGTTCCGTTAAGCAACTGCTGCAAGAGACGTTTGGCGCAAATCGTGTTTTGAGCAGACACTTTCTGAAGGCCTGGCCTCCTTGGTCACCAGACCTGACACACTGCTATTTCTGGCTCTAGGGTTACCTAAATTCACAAGTGTACAGATGTCGCCCCACTTCATTGGCCATGCTGAAAGATGCCATTCGATACCATGTGGCAGCTATACCACGGGACAAGCTTTTCAACGCCGTCCATGGTGTTTTCTCTCGTCTGCAGGCAGTGCTGGAACAGGACGGCCATCACGTTGAACACCTGGTACAACGAGGAGTCTAACCTGGTACAACGAGGAGTCTAACCTGGTACAATGAGGAGTCCAACCTGGTACAATCAGGTGTCTATTTTTATCGACCCTTCCAACCTATGGTTGCTGCGCCATCTGGCGATGAAAAATGTAAGTAAAATGAGTAAAAATTTATGTGATTTCATAAAAAACCCGATGTCATTCTGATCATTTCTACGCCCACCGCGTTGCCCCACTCTCAAAACTCCGCGAGTTATTACGTATTCAAAATGTGCAAGGCTTTTGGATCACCCGGTATTTTGAAGACGGTTTTTCAATGAGATTGGATAAAAATTTGTTATCGTGCTGAAACAGCTTATGCCTACACCTTTAATGTGTTCTTTACAACAGTGTGCACGACAGGTATATTTTAATTGAAATAATTTGAGTACTATAACTAGTATAGTATGAGGCACAACATGGTTGCAGCCATATGAATTTATCTAAACATTTCTGTTGAGACATTTGAATTAAGTTCGCGCTTGATAAGGATCTTGATAAATAAGTAATAACAATACAAATAAACGAAAATCAAGTCACTTTTTACTAGCAAAACCATCTTAGTCGGATTCTTGTCCCGGCTTTCCTCTGCTGAATTCTTCTGCGTCAACAGCGAATTTCTCTTCTGAATGTTCAACAGTGAGTTGGGTACGATGTGGATTCAAAATTATCGCTATGTATGAAAATATGCACTCACAGGTATATATATGGATCCAAAAGCCTAAAGAAATCAAAAATGCAACTATCTTCAAGAACACGAATTCTGCTGTTGCAGTTTCTCTAGCAAAGCAGGACAGCAGCTAATCTATCTGCAAAATTTCTTTCAAGAGCTTTTCGCTGTTTTTCGAATTTCGTTGGCCATAACTTTGACGCCTTAAATTGGCTATGCTGAATTTTAAAATCAACAACACTCGTCCATTGAAAAGGAGTTAGGTCGAACGGTGTGTTACGAAAATACATAAATTTAGGCTTAAAAAGGTTAGAAGTCATTGACGAGTATATTTCGAAATATTGACACCGTTCTGTAAACCCTTCAGTGAGAGCTTTGGTGTTCTTCAGTTAGTCGCTTGTGCTAACCAGAAAGTGAGCAGAGTGTAACGAGGGACACACCTCAGAATATACGCTGCAGAAGTTTAGAAAACTATTGTGAGCTACGGAAATTATGAGAGCAATATCTAGATTGCTTGTGTCCTACTGGATGTGAATAGACGCCAATACAAAAGTGACTTACAATCTGAAAGAAAGCCTAGATATGGATAACAACTGGCATCAGCGGCTAGTAATGCGACGTTTTCTCTTACGCAAAAATTATTCTGCGCTATGTGAAATCTACATTATGCCGGGCCACATAGGAGAATGACTTTGATAATACCACTGTTGTCTTGGAAAGATATTAAAGTGGAGATTCTTATATTTTTCTATTTTGTACAGCGTTTATGAAACAAGGAAAAAAAGTGTCATGAAGCTATGGCATAAAATTTTGCAAAATCATATATAAAATTGCGCAGTCCTTAGAAAGAGTAGTATGCACTGGCATTCTATGCTATGTATTTTTCATTTGGACAAGCGTATTCAGCTTCCGAATTGCTTAACATGACATTTGATCAGATACTGAAATACCAGGTGTTGATAGCACACTCTTGAACTATTTTAAAACTTAAATTTTACATTACGGAGTTTCTTGCCATGCGGCTCTGCTCAAATAGATGCCAGAATTCAATTATAACATTTTTTGAATCGTATTTTTCATTGCTAATTGTGTTTTAAAGAAAACTTCTACTTCACACTTGAGGTCATTCTTTATTTCAAAACCTTGCATCATTGTGCATGTTTTTTATGTGGTGCATATCTGATTTTCTGATTACTGGTCTGATAAACCGAAATTAAATATCTAGAATACGTTTATAAAAATTTTTGCTACGTTAATTTCCTGCAAAATTATTGTATTTATATAATATCTAATACTTTAATAATGTGTGAAAACAGCGCAAATGTTATTGTGCTAAAGAAAGTAATTACATTATGAAGCCTTTAGAAACTTAGTGGTAAGTTAAAACGCTCTGGATATGAAATTGTTCATATTCCACCACGAAAATTATCAGGTTTTACTTTATTATTGGAAAATTTATTTAATATAAACTTTCAAATAGAGCTGGAGAACTATTAATAGTTATGACTACCGAGAGTTTCGATAGTATTGTCGATATAGTGTTTTGGCAAAGTCTCTCGGCAGAATATTATTTTTCCGAGATGAAACATTGTTTCTGACAAGAATTTTCATTACTTTTCCACATTGTCAAAAAGCTAAGCTCTAATAAACTTTGAAACTAACGTTTTCTTTTTCGGTTCGGGGTTTAACGACCACCGTGAGCAATTCGATGGGCTGTAAGCATTCGCCCATCCCTGATTCAGGGCCACTGATTTCAGGGAAGGTAGCGGCCACTACTGTAAGACAAACGCAACCGCAACATCTACGGTATTATCCAAGGGATTCGAATCTGGACCATCTCGGACGAATGCTCAGAAGCCCGCTTAGACCACTGCACCACCTGAGCGGGGAATCTACGTTTTGACGATTTCCTTCCAAAGTGAGTGAGGAGAATTCACGAAAAAAATATTTTGCCTGAAGAACGAGCAAATTCGTCGCTCCTTAATAAACTTGGTATTTTGTTTGAACATCTACAACGTTGTCATTT
Source organism: Macrothele yani (assembly GCA_039090855.1). Taxonomy (NCBI): domain Eukaryota; kingdom Metazoa; phylum Arthropoda; class Arachnida; order Araneae; family Macrothelidae; genus Macrothele; species Macrothele yani. The sequence goes on from CM077016.1 coordinate 17,193,224, forward strand.
AGGAACATAAGCATATGGTAATCATCTCACCTTCCTCAATTATCTGAATTCATAATATGTATTTCTCAACTTACAAGTTATCGGGTTGTTATAAAACTGATCGAGTCCTTATTGTATTGCAAAATCACTCACGATTTGCTTGTACGATGCCAACTTTTCTCGTCAATACGTGGTCGTATCTTGAACTTGTTTTTAATTCTGAATTTCTACGGTACTTCTTGCGCTTGGAAACACTCACGTTTTCCGCAAAAGTACTGCATTTCTCCGAGTAGTAGACGGGAGTACTACCTAAAACCAAAAATGTGGTCAACTATTAGCCACAGGAATAATCTCCGATTTAAGATAAAATAACTTGGATCTTATATATTTGGGCCTAGATTTGGCTCTTCGTGGTGTAAGAAAACCATACTATTAGTGCAATGATAAATTTATAAAATGTAAACAGTGAGAATATTTCACCAATGATTACCAAATTTTATGTTGGGTTTTAGCTTGAATCTATAAAAATTTTCGAAACCATCTTTTTTGAAATTAGATAATTCCTGCTATTAGCGTTTCATCATAATTCGTTGCTTTGGATAAAATGCCATATCAATCACATTGAGAATTGAAACATGAAATGGCAGATTCAAACTTAAAAGAAACACAAACAAGAAAACACAGAAACAAACTATATTCTACGCACAAACGCATTAGAAGACCTAGCTATATAATTGCAAAAAGAAGTGCATTTTCCCTTTGGAAATGTACCGGACTTCAAAATATTTCCATGAGCTGGCTATCACAAATGCCGTTTCATAAGGTAACTGCTAAGATTTAGTTGTCATTTCTCTTCTGCAGAATTCATTACCTTTAAGTTTCTAAGTTCCCTAGTCGTACATAACTTGAACATAACGCAGATGTTTTCAAAGAGAGCGCGTTGTCATCAGTTTTACATAAAGAGGGCGAGTAAAGAGATATACTTCGAACACTAAAACTCCAAATGTGCTTTTTAGACACGCAAATCCTTTCTGATTTCTACTAACAGGAAATATGAGCCGAATCTCGAATTGAGTGCTATGTTTCGAAATAAATTAAACAGCGTGTGTGTGTAAATAATGTGCAGAATACCGAATTTCTCCCCTCCTGGCCATGTACTATTTCATTATGTCTCATGAGGTGCAGAAATACTGAAACTCTTTGCTATGTGAGCACTTGTACGTAGACAGCAACTTTTTTATCAACGATTTTCCCATTAAAGAACGAAATCGCATGGATATTTATTTAAATAGACAACGGAGAGGTCAAGAACGGACTTGGGAATTGCTGTGCCCTTTCTAGTGGAAGTTAAACGGTGTTAGTCCGTCCAAACATTTCCTCCCGGAATTTAATAAAGACATCCATGGACCACGACATTTGGTGCTGATGCTTCTATTTAATAAACATCGCTATTTATGTAACAAATGCTATGTCACGTACACCAAAGGGTCAAAAAATTATTAACACTTGCCTAATATGATGTTTGTCCTTCATGTGACACCAAAACAGCACTTACTCTGCGAGGCATTGTCACTATAAGATCTATAAAGGCGCCTTGTGATATATGGTGCCGACATTTAACTTTTGTAAGTCACTTGGCTGATCCTCCGCACAGCGTACTTCCTTTTTCAACACAAATCACAGATGCTCGATTGGATTGATGACTGAGGAATTCGAAGTCCAGGGAAATACTTAGAAATCTTCCTCCTATCCCCCAAGCAGTTCCAGAACAATTCCGGAAGTGTGAAATGACACTTTATCCTGCTGAAAGAAGACACTATTACAGAGGAATAGCGTGCACATAAGAGGATTCACCTGTTCTGTAATAATGTTTAGGTAAATGGTAGACGTTATAGCTTCCTGCACATGAAAGACTGGACCCAGGGCTTCCCAGAAGACCATTGCCCAAAGCATTACGTTTCCTCCAACTGGTAGTTTTTTCATAGGGTGCATCCTGGTGCCACAACACTTCCCCAAGTAAACGGCATACAACTACCAGGCCATTCACATTGTGCAGCAGGAAACGAGATTCATCGGACCAGAAGAATTTGTCCCAATCATTCAAGGTCCAGCTCTGATTTTTACGCGTGCATGCTGGACGGTTTCGACGGTGGGCCGAGTTTGGCATGGGCCCTCGGAGATGCTTGCGATCAAGTTTTCAGCAAGATTCGATGTACTATGTGTTGTAACACATTACTCCGGTCACCAACATCCCGATTACGGGCAAGTTAAGCCACAGTATCTCTTCTGCCCCGTATTTTTTCTGCAGTTGCTACGATTTTCATAATGACGTACTGATCATAATGTTTTGGCTTTTCGGTGTATCTTCAACAGTTCTGTAAAATAACTCGATATTGTGATTTGTATAACAATTGTAATCTGTTTATCTGAATATGCTAGAGATTTACGCTAAAATCGTGCAGCTGTAATGCACTCTGCTATATGCAGGATGAGATATTAGGGTGTGCCTTTCTGTCTTTACCAGTTATCTTCGTGTTACACTTTTTTCACTCAAAAAAATAAAGTTCCAGCAATTGTGTGCACTCTCAACTCCCACCTGCTTAATGAGAATTCCTTACTTTATATCAAAGCTTGATCACGATATCCTGTATTTAGACATTGTTTCTTGTCCCTGACATACAGCATTGGGCAGTGACCCGCCTGTACCATTTCCATTGTGCAGTACCACTTCTGAGCTTTTGTCCATTCACCCGCCTGTACTATTAGCATCGTGCAATGCCACTACTCTGCACGCAGTATATCACAAAGAAATATCAACCTATTCATCAGTGAATAGATTACGCGGGCCTAACGAATTTGTAATGCCATGTCCTGTGCAGTCAATGTCCTTCATCGCGTCTCGGAATAGTCATTCTCTCAGTATGTCTGATATGTCACTATGTTTTCTTTCGATTCCGAACTTCAAGCGACTCGGATAAAATTTAGAACTTCATACAATATTTTAGGCGCATTCCAGACACAAAAATAAATTCTGATGTCACTCGTTCCGACAGGAGTGAATGCATCTCAATAACTGGTCACCGACAACGTGTAACTAATTCTTCTTAGGCAGAGTAGATGTGTCGCCGTCTCTCGTCGCTGGACACAGGTCAAAAACTCTGAAGCCAACTAGTTTATAGTAAATTTTTAACCACCGTCAGTGAAAGTTGGAATCAATATGGCCATTTAGTGACTAAGAGCAACACTGAGACTGTGGAAAAACAGACAATTTTTAAAGTAACTCTTGTTTAGATTGGAATACAGCAACACGTAAACCCCGCCTTGGCAAAGAAAATTGCCCAGAGAAGAGGTCTTTTACGGATGAGGGAGAAGCTTCGGTGACTTCATTTTAGCAGATATTTGAGACTTACTTCTGTTAGTTTGTTCCCACTCTCTAGATATTCTCGCCTATTGAATGGGCTTGTGGAAAACAGACGGGTTCTTCTTCTTACCTCGGCCCAGAAATATTTCTAAATAGGCAAATATTTAGAGGCACGTAAGCTCTTTATCAATCGAATTTCGTTCTGTTCAGGAAGTATCTTAAAAGGAACTGCGCGAGTTTGTCCCGCCGTTGCAAGAACACTGAAGATGGTTTTGTGTAATACTGATACCAGTCGCAGTCCTAGGCACCGTAGTAACTGCGCCCTGTGACGATTATTCGATTCTTAGGACAACCCTTTAGCGAAACAATGCTTCAGTTTCATCACGGTCCCAAGAGCAGTATGAGGAGTATGAAACTACGTCCGAAATAAACTGGCACACTGTCCATCTTTCCATGAAACGTGTTTATTCTTACACCTGAATGATCCAAAACAATGAGACAAATAGATTCAGTGTGTCGTGTGTTGGTCATCGGAAAATCTTGACATCGGAAGAAAAAGCACGTTTCACGGAAGATGTACACACCACGAAATTCGCATGTCCTCGTACTTAGCGTTTGGATTACCTCTTTGACTTGATGCCATAAGAATGAATCGGTAATTAATTTTTGCTGTTACTTCTGGGCATTGGAGTTTCGGAGCATTTTAGTCGAAAGTAACCAATATATTTTTCGTTGAATCGGTCACAATTGAGGGTAGCAATTTAAGTAACCATAATAGTATAAAATCCAGTGTACATTTGTGGAAACTACCTGTTTCAAAGAATATCGCCCATATCTCTTTAGAAAAATAAAGTACATGAAATTTGGGACAAAGGTATTTCTATCAAATCTCTTATGCTGCTTGTGTAACGATGCGTCCTTGAAACAGGGCGTGCTAAAGTTTCAGTAAACTGCATATTAACACAATCCAACTTTGTTAAGCCTTAATACCAGGTCAGAGTGTTTTCCGCTTTCAAAACGAATGGGATCATTTCCCCTAAAAGTCAGAAAGAACGTACCATTGACCTCACTCCTTTCGATTATTCTTGTGTTTTAAGTTTATTTCTTTTTAGAATTATTCCTAAAGTAAGGTTCAGGTTCCCGACTTTCTAAATTAAAAAAGAACTTTAGTTGGAGAAAGAATTGTCAAGAAATATTCATTCACAAATTTTCACATCACATTCTTGTATGGAAAAATAATTTCAAATACAGTAAAACCTCGAAACCCCGACATCGACGGGACTGGACGAGTGCCAGATTTATGAAAATTCCGGATTTCTGAAGCCATTCAAAGACTGCGTAACGGGCGTTACGTACAGTACGCACGTACACGTAACAGGTCACTTTAATGAAAATTTGCCCGTTAACGCCTTATAAATATGCAGGGGTCTCGCTGCCGATCGCATTCTTCGCAATTTGCAAAAACAAAGGGAATCATTTTGGCAATGGAAAAAAGTTTGGCGAAAATATTGGCGATTACCTTTCGGTACAATTTATTATAAAACTTTGTCGGAAAAAATTCTAATTTAGCGAATGATTAGGCAAAAACTTGAAAAAAACTAGAGCAATAGCTAGGACTGGGCGATGCATCGATACATGGCGAAAACCTGATGTGAATTTTACATCGATGTTATGATTTTACGACTGACCAAACTACGATACATCGCGAAGGCGATTACCGCGATACATCACGGAGGCCGATGATCATGAGATGGAATCAACATACTGCCACCACCAAGCGCAGATCATAACCACACGTTCGACGCGCATTTCAAACGTACACGCCGATTCGTCGCCTCATTGCTCCGCTTCAGTTCAGCGCGGCCCAATGAGAGGACATATTTGCAAAACCTCCAGATGTTATCGGCAATAACCGTGGAAATCTAACATACCGTCTTAACAACACATCGCAATAAAACCTCCAGATGTTATTGCGATGTGTTGTTAAGACGGTATGTTAGATTTCCACGGTTATTGGTAAAACATCGGATGTTCTCACGAAAACGAAATCAGTAAAGTGCTAGATTTCTGAAATTGCCGATTTTCGAGATGCCGCATTTTCGAGGTTTTACTGTATTAAATATGCTTCCTATAAATTATTTCGACGCAAGTGAAAATTTTTGGATAATAAATTAGAATGATTTTTCTGAACTGGGAGATTCGTAGGATGTCCATTATCTAGAGAAGTGAATCCTGTTGCTTTCCTGATTCATTTGCCTGTTAAAATTGTATAGAATTCTTAATGTAGTTCATCAATTCAAATTGCTTTTCTTTCTGATTTTCAAAAAAAATATTTCATGGATATCTCCAAAATGAAACACCCTGCGATTCCATCTAAGGAAAACCGCGAAGGACATGTTTGGATATTTCCTCCTCAGGATGAAGAGGGCTTCGCGTCAGTGTCAGAGCGGGATGTGACGTAAGTTGGTCTTAACACACAGACAGGTGGTACAAAGGAGAGAATGAGCTCATCAGAGAGTAAGGAGGAAAGGGCATGAATTGAGGAGTTGACGACCTCAAAGATAGTGGTTCTCCATCTATTTTAGTATAAAAACCGTGAAAAACCTAAGGAATTAACTGAAGAACTCCTATCTGTCCATATCTTAGATCACCTCCTTCCCCGCCTCCAGATTTGGACTAAGAGCTTACGGTACTTTAACTAAGAAATATGTTTTGGGCAACAGGTAAAAATTGCAAGTTAAAATGAAATTACCTACTGGCGTTTCTTTTCTTTTTTCTTCATTACACGGAAAAATCGTATCACATGACTTTAAAATGCATTTGGATTCTTTGCATTTTGTCTACATCTTTGGAAATAGAAAATCCAAGGTAATTATTAAATTTTAAAAAGCAAAACGGCACACACCATTCCTTTCATTTTTTTCTCCGTTTAACTGGGCATGAGTAATTACATGGATGTGCTCGTCTTTCAGGGATATGCTTTTGGAGGTTAGATTTGATGTTCTGTAACTGGTGCGGCATATCTTGTTTCGAGATCGAGATAGTTTTTTTGCTTGTTCGTAAGGAGGGTGTATATTGAAAACAGTGCCTTAAAACGGTAACTTTGGCAAAGGGCAGTAGTTGTTTTACAGCGTGCTTTACAATTATTGTGTATTGACTTCCAACCTGGGTTCAAAATCTAAAGACAGTTCGGTTTATAAAGTGTCTGTCAGTTCCCTGTAAGCCGTTGTGCCAATAAGCTGTGCAATTTCTCTGAGTACTAGGTACAAATCCGTTTTGAGGTTTCGAATGGATTTTAAAACAGTTTATATCATCGTTTAGCGGTTGAACATATTCTTTGATTGAATCTTGAAAGTCTTCGAAATGTACTTTTTCTGTATTTTTCGTGCGGTGTTGGTGATGAGTCATCAGGCTGGCGGGAAGAAACACTCATTAACGATTTATGATGCGTGGTTTTATTATTGTTTACAGATAAATCCAGTTACCTTGGAAATTACGAATGTCAAACCGTTTACCTACTGAATGTGAAAAGCATAACTTGTTATATCCAGAAAGGAGAAGTCAATGGCATTCGCTGAATTGTTCATAAATATGTATGTACTTCATTTATCACTACGACATAATGCGAGTAAAAGACATAAACGGCATTGTATTAATAACAATATAGGGATAGAGTAGAAATCGTGTCGTGAATGAACCACAATACACAAGTTAAAAACTATTAAACGCAACTTGTACAAGAAAACCATAGCATTTAATGGGTTATTTTTAATTTTAAATGACACGTCATGTTCGCCTCATGGATGGGTACTTTATTGAAAGTTCCACAGTGTTGCTCTGGTCAAAAAATGCTTCTTTTGTTTTTTCAGTTACAAACAGTTCAATTGAATCTACCTATATTTTTTTTTGTGAAATAAAGACCCTATTGCATTTGGAACATTGAATTAAACTTTGAATCTGAGGTTGTCTGTGAATTTTGTAGCTACAAATTGTTTTATATTCTCTATATGTTTAATATCTGAAAAATTTCTTTGACTCCGTCCTGGAATGCCAACGCTCAGTTTCGAAATTTTTAGCCTTTTATTCAATGTGTAAATATAAATTTCGGAATATCCATTATGTGCCATATATCGTTTTACGCAGAATTTCCTATATAACAATTGTCCATCACTTGAATAAATGAATTATCAACCTCTCCAGGAAATACACTAGTCTAAAATTTATATATTGGTGGCTAGTGTATTTCCTGGAGATATGGATAATAGTTGCTATCTCTTTGTTTGCGCTTTTAGTGGTAACCTGAATATATATATACACTGAAGAAAAAAATATCCCAACACCACGAAAAAATAGTTGTAGAGGAATGAAATGGCGGCAATACATTTGTATAGGTAACATATTTAATCGATTAAGGTTTCAAGATCCCAGCTTAATGTAAGCGCGAGAAGAGCCATTTTAAATGTAAAATGCTGGTACATTAATAACCGGTGCAACCGCCAGGATGTTGAATGCAAGTACGCAAACGTTCATGCATTGTGTCGTACAGGTGCTGGATGTCAGTTTGTGGGATGGAGTTTCATGCCTGTTGCACTTTGTCGGTCAATACAGGGACGATTAATGCTGGTTGGGGGTGACGCTGGAGTTGTCGTCCAATTATGTCCCATACGTTCTCGATTGGTGAAAGTTTTGGTGATCTAGCAGGCCACGGCAACATGTCGACACTCTGTAGAGCATGTTGGGTTAAAACAGCGGTATGCGGGCCGAGCGTTATCCTGTTGGAAAACACCCACCGATATGCTGTTCATGAATGGCAGCACAACAAGTTGAATCACCACACCGACGTACAACTGTGCCGCAGGGTGCGTGGGATAACCACGAGAGTGCTCCTGCTGTAATAGGAAATTGCTCCCCAGACCATAACTCCAGGTGTAGGTCCAGTGTGTCTCGGCCGCAGACAGGTTGGTGTTAGGCGCTCAGGAAGGAGTGGAAATCTCTTGTGTTTTCTGATGAAAGCCGGTTCTGGCACCCAGGCAGAACCGGCTTTCATCAGAAAACACAACAGATCTCAACTCTGTCCTCCAATGAGCTCTAGCTTGACACCACTAACGTCGCGAACAACAGTGGTTTGGAGTAAGTGGAATACAAGCTACAGGTCTTCTGGCTCGGAGCTGTTCTTCAAGTAACCGATTTGTAACAGTTTGTTGTGTCACTGTGGTGGCACCTGCAGCTCTAATTGCTGCCGCAGACGCAGTACGATGCGCCACGGCCATACGCCGTACACGGCAGTCTTCCTTCTCAGTAGTGCCACGTGGCCGGCCAAAACCCGGTCTTCTTGAGGCAGTACCTTCTCTTGACCACCGCTGCCAACAATCATGTACAGTGGCTACATTCCTGCCAAGTCGTTCTGCAACATTGCGGAAAGAAAATCCACCTTCTCGTAGCCCTATTACTCGACCTCGTTCAAACTGCGTGAGCTGTTGATAATGGCTTCTTCGTCTTCTTAAAGGCATTCTTGACTAACATCAACACACTACGTCGAATCTCAATGATAACTAATGCTCACGAACGTTATAGCGCGTATTTACAGCAAACCTGCTTTGCATGCTCCGAGGGGAGCTACTAGCGCCACACGTATGCGCCGAGCGCGAAATTTGCATAGACGTCATCTTACAGATGTGCTGTCACCGCCTACCAACTGTCGTTTATCTAACACAAACCCTTCTTGGTGTTGGGATTTTTTTGTCAGTGTATATCATCACCATCATCATCGTCAACCATTATCAATCCACTGCTGGACGAAGGTCTGCCCAAGTTTCCTCCACAACGGTCTGTCTTGTGCCAGTCTCCTCCATGTCACTCCCGCATACTTTCGAAATTCATTAACCCATCTAACATGTGGTCTTCTTCTAGGTCTTTTCCTGTCCCTTGGAATCCAATCTAAAATTTCGGCTGTCCATCGATGGTCTGTCCTTCTGGCCGAATGCCCAGCCCAGTGCCATTTAAGGGATTTAACTCTGATCATGATGTTTTCCACTCTTGTTATTTTTCGGATCCACGAGTTCCTCTTCTTATCTCTCCTGGTTACACCAAGCATGCACCTCTCCATGCTCCTTTAAGTTGTCTGCAGCCTTTGTATGTCTCTTTTAGTTAAGGTCCACGTTTCTGCACCATACGTAAGCACTAGAAGAATGCATTGATCAAACACTTTTCTTTTAAGACATAATGGCATATTGCTCTTGAAACTTATATTGTTTCTTCCAAAAGCTCTCCAGGCAAGTTTTGTACGCCGATTAATTTCTTCATCAATGTGACCTTCACTTGATATCTGCTGTCCAAGATAAACGTACGTGTCTGTTATCTCCAGCCTTTCTCCATCAATCGATAAATTTTCATTTCTTGTAAAAGCATTGAACATTACTTTTGTCGTCCGAAAGTTCATTTTTAATCCCAGTTCTTTACTCTTGTCAGCAAGTTCCTGGATCATACTCTGTAGCTCTGATGGGGTAGTTGCAAAAATGACTATGTCATCAGCAAAATGAAGGTGAGTTAGATAATCTCCATTAATCTTTATCCCTTTGTTTTCCCAGTTCAGTGATTGAAAGACATTTTCCAATGTGGCATTAAAGAGCTTCGGTGATATGGTGTCACCTTGTCTCACTCCCTTTCCAACTTGTATCTGTGTTGTATTTTCAAACAGCCGAATCTTTGCACTTGCATTTTCATAGATGTTATTAATAATATTGATGCATGCATCTCCAATACCGAAGGATTTCAGAGCCATTGTAAATGGTGATGGTTTCACCGAATCAAAGGCTTTTTCATAATCGATAAAAGCCATGCACAATGGAAGTTCATATTTCCTCGCTCTTTCAATTAGTTCTCTCATTACGTGGATATGATCTATAGTGCTGTAGCCAGTCCTGAATCCAGCTTGTTCTCTCGGTTGAGCCATGTCCAGTGTTACCTTTAAACAGTGTGAAAGAACTTTAGTGAAGATTTTATAAACCACTGATAGGAGGCTGATAGGTCTGTAGTTCCTGAGATCCTCAATGCCACCTTTTTTATGTAGCAGGATCATTGTAGCGTGGTTCCAATCCTCAGGAATATTCTCTTCATTAAGGCATCGAGTGAAAATTTGGGCGAGTACTGTTTCGATTTCTCCATTTGCTTCTTGTATGATGTCTACAGTAATTCCATCTTCTCCTGGAGCTGTTCCCCGCTTCATGTTCTTGATTGCATGTGCAACTTCTGCTGGGAGGACATGAAGAACTCTGGTACTGGTACCTTTCATGATGTCTGGAGTACATGCATCATACCTTTCATATAATGTAGAGTAGAAATCTTCCACTCTTGTCAAAATTTCGCCTCTATTTCTTGTTACAGAACCATCTTCTTCTCTCAGTGCCATAATCTGTTTTCTTCCATAACTGAGATGGGTTCTACGTCAATTCGTTGCGTGCGTCAATTCGACGACTGCGTCAATTCGACGACTGCGTCAATTCGTCGACTGCGACGTATCGTCGCGCGTCAATTCGTCGCCTACGTCAATTCGTCGCGCGTCAATTCGTCGACTGCGTCAACTCGTCGCGCGTCAACTCGTCGACCACGACGATTCGTCGCGCGTCAATTCGTCGCGTTTACAGATTTTGGTTACATACAAAACGAAAGCAGGAAAACGTACGATTTCGAACGTCTTGCTCCCTGATCAAATTTATAAAGTTTGGACACGTAGACAGGATAGGAATATTACGTTTTTCTTTGGAACTAAAAATATTAGACGGTAGATGGTTTTTGGGACGGGGCACGGCCCGGTTGGTCAGAGACCCCCACACACAAAATATTCGTAAGATCTACAGTTTTCAATTCAGAACCACCAAATCAGGTATCCTATCTCATAGTACTCTAACTTAGATGGTTGTCGGTTTTTGGAACGGGTCAAGGCCCGGGGAGTCAGAGCCCCCCCCCCATACATACAAAACTTTCGTAAAATCTAGTTTTCATTTCAGAACCATCAAATTTGGTATCATGAAAGTCTAACTTAGACGCTAGACGGTTTTTGGAAGGGGTTAGAGCCCGCGGGGTCGGAGCCCCCCCCCCCTCATAAAAAATTCCGTAAAATCTGCAGTTTTCATCTTAGAACCACCAAATTTGGTATACTATCTTATGGTACTCTAACTTAGACGGCAGACCGTTTTTGGAACGGGTCAAGGCCCGGGAGTCAGAGCGCCCCACATACAAAATTTTCTTAAAAACTACAGTTTTCAATTCAGAACCACTTAATCTGGTATACTATCTCATGGTACTCTAACTTAGACGTAGACGATTTTGGAAGGAATTGCAGATTTTTTTGTGAAGGGGGTAAGGACCCCTTTCATAAAAAAATCGCAAAATCTAGTTTTCAATTTAGAACCACCAAATTTGGTATACTATCTCATGGTACTTTAACTTAGACGGTCGACGGTTTTTGGGACGGGTCAAGGCCTTGGGGGTCGGAGCCCCCCGCCCCGCACACACACAGACATACAGCATTTTCTTAAAAACTACAGTTTTCAATTCAGAACCACCAAATTTGGTATCATGAAACTCTAACTTAGACGCTAGACAGTTTTTGGAAGGGGTTGGAACCCGGGGGGTGAGAGCCCCTCCCCTCATAAAAATTTCGTAAAATCTACAGTTTTCAATTTAGGACAACCAGATTTGGTATACTACTTATGGTTATCTAACTTAGACGGTAGACGGTTTTTGGAAGGGGTCCGGGCCCGGGTCAAGGTAGCCCCATGCAAAATTTTCGTAAAAAGTTACGTTTTTACTCTTAAGAATACTCTATCTACGTTCTAAGGCGCTCTTTTGCCCTTTGAGGGCCTTGCACCATAAACCATCAACCAACCAACTAACCAACCTACGGTCTAAGTTAGGGACTGTAGATAACAATAAAGTGCAAAAATATGCGTTTAATGGTGTATTAAAAACACAAATATATATAGTTTAGCTTTCACTACCAACGAGCGGCTTATCAGAAAGAAATATAATGTAATGTAGATAGAGAGTTCCAGATATTCAAAATTCAAAACGGTAAGAAAATGATGATCAATGCCAATGTGAAGTCGTACGCATGCGACATCACATAGGCACATTGCATTTCTGTGTCGCGGGATTCACAGAAGCATACGCCAGATGTACGGCAGTTCTATAGATGTCTCCTAGAAGGTAAGTATTCCCATTCCTTTTTCCTTCTTTTTTTGTTTCGCTAAATTAAATTAACTAAATCAAAAAATTTAAAATCAGTGTACTGGAAAATTGCAGAAATATCTTTTTCATTCATTAACTTTCACCCGCTGAACTTGGTGATTCCACAAATAGTAATATGTACCTGGCAAATAACTGGTATCCCTGCCAGTACAAATTATATTAATGATTTATTTGCGTCCAGTTCAATCTAGTATGTCCATAAGAGCGTTTGGGGCCGTATGAAAAATACATTTCAACGTGTGCCGCTACGGCGGCGGAGTGATCTAGTCGCTGGCTTCTGACCACTTGTCGAGAAGGATCCTGGTTCAAATCCCGGTGAATCATGGACGTTGTACTTGACTTCTGGCACTGGCTGTCCCCCTTCCCAGGAACCAGTGGCCCAAAATTGGGAACGTCCGACTGCTTATAGCCCACTGAATTGATCACGGTGGTCGTTAACCCCCCCCCCCCAAAAAAAAAGATTGCGACGTGTCCATTGCTATTTGTTGTGGACCATACAAAAAGTATGTTTTTGATATCAACGTGTCCACTTCCATGTAGGCTGGCCATAAAAGGTTAGGGGACCGTATAAAATTGCACTTTTGTTTTCACCTTGTCAGCGCTTCGGTATATGGTTGAAGTATACGTATAAATAGTTGGGCCATTTCAGCACGTAGTTTGGTTTATATAGAAAATAATGATAATGTTACATTTTTACTCAGCTACAACACATTAATCCCAAAGGCTATTTGTTGAAATCTTTAATCCGCCGTGCTCATATTCACAACGTTAACATAACATGTCAAGTTATTAATGTTGCAGTTTTACCCTGTCACAAAACTTTAGTTACAAGACCTTAGGCGTAAACTTTTTTTAGGAATTTTTAGTCCGACATATTCATAAGGTTTTGATAACATGCCAAGGTTATGGTACTGCGTTTTGACTGAGGCACAAAAATTAATAAACAGGCCTTAAGCCTTTTTATCAGTTTTCAATCAACCGTGCTCATATACATAAAATTTTCAGAGAAAGTCAAGTTTACTGTGTTGCGCATTTACTCGAGTACAAAACTATAAACAGCCATTAACTTTCACCCGCTGAACTTGGTGATTCCTCAATTCATCCATTAACAAGTCTTTTAAGTGATTGTATGCTATGGTCATATTGATAATGCTTGATGACAAGTCAGGTTAATGATGTTGCACTTATTAAAGACTTAAAAAGGTGTAGAGGCTAGTAATTATTATTTGAAGTCTAAGTAAAAGCTCATTTTTAACTTGACTCGTCATGAAATCCTTATGAATATGGCATTTATTTTATTTTGTACATTTTACAAAGCGTATGCACTTTTTTTGGCATTTGTTTTATTTTGTGTTGTACTTGTTACATATCGTTTCGCATTTTTGTAATGCTTGTGACTTGTGATTGCATTTTAAATTTTTATTTGTTTCATATTTTGGATTAATTTTTGACATTATATGTTTTTGACATGCTATTTTGAAAATTTTGTCTTTTTTAATTTTGCGTTGTGTTTTACATTCTTGCATCTTCGGCGGAAAATTCAAATACAAGTTAGTAAAAGTAGTTAGCATTCTTGAAAAATTTAAATACAAGTTAGTAAAAGGTATAATTCAATTAGTGAGAAATACCAGCACATTTTAGTAAAGGGTAGAATTATATGAAATTCCTCTTAAAAAGTCCAGCATGTTAACATTGTCTCTGTGCACCAAAGAAGTTCGAATTCCTTTTTATCTTGCCAGCGTTTCTCTTCTGGGTAGATATAATGGAATCCGTGCTATCACTCTTTTGATTTTAGACATAGTTGTTCTCTGCTCTTTCGCAATTTCACTGATTATTTCGTACAGTCACAATTTTTTTCTCTCCTAGAATTGTATTCCAGCGTCTGTCTAATCTTTCAAGTTCGTTTTGTGTTCTGGGAAAGCCAAATAAATTGTTTTCACTTACTGACCAAATTGTTGGCTGGAACAGCGGAGGGCTTCTGCTCGGATTGTTTCTTTTGCTTCCACGAAATTTTCCAAGAATATAATTTTCCTCAAACCACTGAACTACAGAATCTGCATATTCTAGTAAAATTGATTTCACTTCTTCAAAAGCAGCTGGAATTTCATCAGATTGAAAAAGTGCGAGTGCTTGCAAATGTCTGATTTTGAGAGCAAACTCACTGTTTCCCCTGTATTCCAAGGCTATGCCAGATGATGGATATTCCTCAGCACATTTTTTTCCGAGATGAAACCAACAACATTTGTGTGTGCTGCTTCCAAATTCCTTTTCAGCAGCATTATAACGGTAGCTATTTCAAAATCTATTATTATGCGTATATTGTGGTGCAAGCTGAATATCATAGTCTGATGCATAGTCTTGTAAATCCCACAAAAGTACTATATAATAGTATTATATTCTTTATACTTGCTGGAAAGTAACCCATAAACTAGTGGAACAAATCTGTGCATCTCTGGATTCGTTTCAACCATAGCATGAATGGAACATAATTGCCTAAAAAGGGTTGGACAAGTTTCAAATGTCACATAACCATAATCCAGAGGGGTGCTTCTTTAAGCTTTCGTAAATTATTCTCTGTTAAAAATAAAATAATTCTTTGATGTCCAAATGCGCTATCTCGGCCAAGAAATTTTGCACCATCTCCTCCTGTAAGTTTATTGGGGCATGGATCCGTTCTGAAGTCGTAGGCTCCGCAGGCATGTCTTCTCTTCGTATTCGTTTTACAACTTACCTTACTGCATCCATATTAGGCATGTAAGCTGCATTTACTGTATCCATTGACGTTGTCACGGTTTGAATAATTTGTGCAGGGGCTTCGTCCGTATTTCTCGCTCGTTCTTTTATTTGCGCTCTTGCAACAGCAACATCACTTTTCTCCGGTCTTGGAGCATGATTATGTGGTTTCTCATTGCGCATCCTGTGTTCATCTCCAATAAGAATAGTACTAGCAAAGCCAGTACAATTTCCATAATTTCTTTCAATACAGTGACAATACCGTAAATCACCTCGCACTCTGTTATGGCAAAATAAATACCCTTTCCATTTCAGCAAATCATTTTCTTTTTGTGAGTTAACTATTTAGGTTGCATTCTTCATCTGCATAGTACCTTCGGAAAACAATGCACTTTCTCTTTCCAAAATATTTAGAATGATATATTTCCACTATTATCTCTTGACAACGCACAACAAAGGTTTCAACAAGCACGTTCTCTGTTCTCCAGTCAACTACGAACTAATGAGCAACCATTCAATAAAACACTCAGAATACAGACAATCACGTGAAGCTTGTTCCTCCAGTTAGGGTTTAAGCGAAGTTCAAGATTTTCGTACCTGCGGTCACAAGAAGTGGTTAATTTTAAGGATCGGCATCTTATCTTTTGTTTTTCCAAAACGCAGAGGTACATGTATTTTACAGCTGGGACGCTCCAGGCGGGGGATCAACAGATGCGAAGAACCGGGGAGCCAGGTTCCGGAGGCGGCAGCAGGTGCGGACTGGGCAGCTGTACTCTTGGCCGGTAGGCGTCATGCTAATTCTCAAAAATAAATTCAAATTTTTTCTGTGTTGCACCATGCGTATGAAAGAAAATTGTTATACTGAAAAGACAATTTGTTTACCCCGTAACATATTAAACGAAACCTACGTCCCTACGTGCCAAATGATCTGTAAGCCAAACACAGTTTTTCATGCAACACCTTCCCCCGACTTTCTAAGTTCAGATCTGTCTCGTTCGACTTATTTCCTGTACCGCCCCTCTCTTTCGCTAATTGCAGTTAATTGCCGTGGAATTGGTGTTTTACGTTGGGGTGTATTGCCGTCTGTCGTGAAGACTATAGTGAAAGCGGTAAACCCCAGGGGAAAAGTATTCCATCAAAAGCAACAGAAATCCAATGCGAGAGCAAAACTTTGTTAGTTGGCATTACATCCAAGCAATTTAGGTGAAGTAGGAAGTGTGTTTTTCCACTACGACACCAGAAGATTGTCGCGAATGCTCAGGCAATTACGATACAGATGTGTCCTTAAGACTTCTCTTTCAAGACGTCCAAAGGCCGGCACTAGGGGATGGGGAGGGATACAGTGCGGATGCTCTTATTTGTTGCAGTTAGAAATTCTTAAGCTCATTCTTCCTTAAAACTTTGCCTGGTTACCAGTAAGTACTGTCTCATGCCTCAACCATTGCAGAGATTTGTTGTTTTTGTTTTCATTCTTTGAGTTAACAGCGGGAAAATATCTCAACTGCGTTGTTTCAGTTGGAAATATTTTTTTACTTCAGCAACAGGGCTTCACGAATAATTGCAAAATTCTTCGATAGAATAAACATACCTTACATAAAGAGTTTGCATGAAAAAATAGATTAATAATAAGGAAAATATTCTAAAACCAAAAAAAGAAATTGCGGAGCCGAAAAAGCTAGGTAGAGGAAACAAAAGGCTCTAAGAAAAAGTTCATATTTAAAGAAACCTGTAGTCGCTTAATGAGTAAGTGGTATAACTCAATACAAAATCATGTGCTGTATTTGAAAAAAAATTATAAGCAAGTAGGCATCGTGACTGTCCACAGTTTCCCTTTTCATCCTGTCGACATTACAACCACCACAGAAAAGAAAATAACAAAAACATAAAAAAACACCCATGCAAAGTAAAATGCCCAAAACATAAAAAGAAGTAACCACACAAAATGAAATGCCCAAAACATGGTAAGAAATTCTGTTGAAAGCACAATGAAGGTAAACGATAGGAGAAATATATGTTTTTAAAACTTAATACAAGTGTCAAAGCTGAAATAAAAAGAAAGAAAAAAGAAATATTCCAAATTCCATTGTTACTTTAGATATTTTTACCTGTTGACATTTCGTAAATTGTACTTGCACTCGGTCAAAAAATATTACTTACAAGGACTCTTTAGTAACTTTTAATCGCTGTGGTCGTATTTATAAGGTTTGCATAACAAATCAAGTTAATAATGTTACGCTTTCACTTAGGCACCAAATACTAATTATTGGCCGCTAGGCCTAGGCCTTTTAAATAATTTTTGATAAGCGTAACACTCTTAAATTGATTTGTCATGGAAACCTCATATGATCACAGCATTATAAAAATTACTATAAATGCATATGCCTAGGTCTCGGGCATATCTATTAATGCTTTGTGCTCGAGTAACATTTAAACAGAATTCATTTTATTTTCTATGAAAACTACATAAATATCAGCTCGGAGGACTGAAAACTATCGAAAATCTCTAAGCCTAGGGTCTGCTTAATAATTCCAACCTCAGAAAAGCGCATTGCTAAAATCTTGGACTTCTATGAAAACCTTATGAAAATTAGCACGGCAGACTGAAAATTGCTAAACAGGCCTAGTCCTAGGGATTTCTAATCATTGTTTTGTACCTGACTAAAAGTGTAACATTATCTTTAGTTCTTACTAGCAGGGGTACCCGGTATTTCCCAGGTAAATATTACTATTTCTAAAATCACCAAGTTCAGCGGGTGAAAGTTAATGAATGAAAAAGCTATTTCCGTAAATTTCCAGGAAACTTATTTTAAATCTTTTGATTTAGTTAATTTAATTATACGAAGCAAAAAAGAATTTAAAGTATTTACATTACATTGTATTTCTGCCTGATAAGGCAACCGTTGGTGGTGAAAGCTAATGTTTATTAATTTGTGTTTTTAATACACCATGAACCGGATATTTTTTCACTTTATTGTTATCTACGGCCTCTAACCCAGACCGTAGGTGGGGTAATGGAGTGCTGTATTGGGTTGCAGTTCTTAAGAGTAAAAATTGCAATTTTTACAAAAATTTTGAATGGGCCCCCTTCACACCGGGCACCGACCCTTTCCGTCTGCGGTCTAAGTTACAATACAATGAGGTAGTGTACTAAATTTGGTCGTCCAAAATTCGAAACTGTAGGTTTTACAAAAATTGGCATAGGGGGGGTGGCTCTGAACCCCTGGCTCCAACCGTTTCCAAAAACCGTCTGCATTCTCAGTTAGAGTACCATGACATAGTATACCAAATTTGGTGGTTTTAAATTGAAAACAGTAGATTTTACGAAAATTTTTTATGGGGAGGGCTCTGGCCCCGTGCCTGACCCGTTCCCAAAACCGTCTACCATCTAAGTTAGAGTACCATGAGATAGTATACCAAATGTGGTTGTTCCAAATTGAAAACTGTAGATTTTACGAACATTTTGTATGGGGGGGATCTAACCCCCGGGCCCCTACTCGTTCCGAAAATCGTCTACCGTCTAAGTTAGAGTACCATGACATGGTATACCAAATTTGGTGGTTCTAAATTGAAAACTGTAGATTTCAAGAAATTCTTTATGGGGAGAGGGGGGGATCTAAACCCCGGGCTCCGACCCTTTCCAAAAAACCATCTACCGTCTTAGTTAAAGTACCATGAGATAGTATACCAAATTTGGTGGTTCTAAATTGAAAACTCTTGTTTTTACGAAATATTTTTATGGGTGGGGGGGCTCTTACCCCGTGCCCGACCCGTTCCAAAAACCGTCTACCGTCTAAGTTAGAGTACCATAAGATAGTATACCAAAATTTGGTGGTTCTAAGTTGAAAACGGTATATTTTACGAACATTCTGTGAGGAGAGAAGGGGGGGGATCTTACCGCCCGGCCCCCGATCCGTTCCAAAAACCGTCTCCCGTCTAAGTTACAGTTTCATGATACCAAATTTGGTGGTTCTAATGTGAAAACCATAGATTTTGCGAAAATTTTGTATGTGGGGGCTCTTACCCCCAGCGCCTTGACTTATTCCAAAAACCGTCTACCGTCTAAGTTAGAGTGCCATGAGATAGTATACCAAATTTGGTGGTTCTAAATTGAAAACTGTAGATTTTACGAAAATTTTGTCGGGGAGGGCATTCTAACCCCCGTGCCCCGACGTGTTCTGAAAACCGTCTACCGTCTAAGTTAGAGTACCATGTTATAGTATGCCAAATTTGGTGGTTCTAAATTGAAAACTGTAGATTTCACGAATTTTTTATGGGGGAAGGGCTCTGAACCCCGGGCTCCGACCCTTTACAAAAAACCGTCTTTAGTCTAAGTTAGAACACCATGAGATAGTATACTAAATTTGGTGGTTCTACATTGAAAACGGTGTATTTTACGAAAAGTTTGTACTGGGGGGGCTCTAACCCCTCGGGCCCCGACCCGTTCCAAAAACCGTCTACCGTCTAAGTTAGAGTGCCATGATATATACCGAATTTGGTGGTTCTAAATTGAAAACTAGATTTTACGAAATTTCGTATGAGAGGGGGGGGGACTCTGAACCCCGGGCTCCGACCCTTTCCAAAAACCGTCTACAGTCTAAGTTAGAATACCATGAGATAGTATTCCAAATTTGGTGGTTCTAAATTGAAAACTGTAGATTTTACGAAACTTTAAAATTTTGTACGGGGGGAGGGGGTAGGGTTGCTCCGAACCCTGAGCCCCGACCCGTTCCAAAAACCGTCTCCCGCTAAGTTAGAGTTTCATGACACAAAGATTGGTTGTTCTGAATTAAAAAATATAGATTTTAAGAAAATTTTGTATGTGAGGGGGGCCCACCCCCGGGCCTTGACCCGTTCCAAAAAACCTTTTACCGTCTAAGTTAGAGTACCATGAGATAGTATACAAAATTTGGTGGTCCTAAATGGAAAACTATAGGCTGTACGAAAATTTTGTGTGTAGGGGGTAACCACCCTTGCCCCAACCCGTTCTGAAAACCGTCTACCGTTTAATTTAGAGTACCATGCTATAGTATACCAAATTTGGTATCTCTAAATTGAAAACTTTAGTTTTTACGATAAAAATTTATAGGACGGGGGGGGGGGGGCTCTGACCCCGTGCCCGACCCGTTCCAAAAACCATCTAAGTTAGAGTACCATGAGAGAGTATGCCAAATTTGGTGGTTCTAAATTGAAAACTGTAGATTTTACGAAAATTTTGTCGGGGAGGGCATTCTAACCCCCGTGCCCCGACGTGTTCTGAAAACCGTCTACCGTCTAAGTTAGAGTACCATGTTATAGTATTCCAAATTTGGTGGTTCTAAATTGAAAACTGTAGATTTCACTAATTTTTTATGGGGGAAGGGCTCTGAACCCCGGGCTCCGACCCTTTACAAAAAACCGTCTACAGTCTAAGTTAGAACACCATGAGATAGTATACTAAATTTGGTGGTTCTACATTGAAAACGGTGTATTTTACGAAAATTTTGCACTAGGGGGGGGGGGCTCTAATCCCTCGGGCCCCGACCCGTTCCAAAAACCGTCTACCGTCTAAGTTAGAGTGCCATGAGATAGTATACCAAATTTGGTGGTTCTAAATAGAAAACTGTAGATTTTACGAAAATTTTGTCGGGGAGGGCATTCTAACCCCCCGTGCCCCGACGTGTTCTGAAAACCGTCTACCGTCTAAGTTAGAGTACCATGTTATAGTATGCCAAATTTGGTGGTTCTAAATTGAAAACTGTAGATTTCACGAATTTTTTATGGGGGAAGGGCTCTGAACCCCGGGCTCCGACCCTTTACAAAAAACTGTCTACAGTCTAAGTTAGAACACCATGAGATAGTATACTACATTTGGTGGTTCTACATTGAAAACGGTGTATTTTACGAAAATTTTGTACTGGGGGAGGGGCTCTAACCCCTCGGGCCCCGACCCGTTCCAAAAACCGTCTACCGTCTAAGTTAGAGTGCCATGATATAGTATACCGAATTTGGTGGTTCTAAATTGAAAACTAGATTTTACGAAATTTCGTATGAGAGGGGGGACTCTGAACCCCGGGCTCCGACCCTTTCCAAAAACCGTCTACAGTCTAAGTTAGAATACCATGAGATAGTATTCCAAATTTGGTGGTTCTAAATTGAAAACTGTAGATTTTACGAAACTTTAAAATTTTGTACGGGGGAGGGGGTAGGGTTGCTCCGAACCCCGAGCCCCGACCCGTTCCCAAAACCGTCTCCCGCTAAGTTAGAGTTTCATGACACAAAGATTGGTTGTTCTGAATTGAAAAATATAAATTTTAAGAAAATTTTGTATGTGAGGGGGGGGGCCCACCCCCGGGCCTTGACCCGTTCCAAAAAACCATTTACCGTCTAAGTTAGAGTACCATGAGATAGTATACAAAATTTGGTGGTTCTAAATGGAAAACTATAGGCTGTACGAAAATTTTGTGTGTAGGGGGGTAAGCACCCTTGCCCCAACCCGTTCTGAAAACCGTCAACCGTTTAATTTAGAGTACCATGATATAGTATACCAAATTTGGTAGCTCTAAATTGAAAACTTTAGTTTTTACGATAAAAATTTATAGGACGGGGGGGGGGCGCTCTGACCCCGTGCCCGACCCGTTCCAAAAACCATCTAAGTTAGAGTACCATGAGAGAGTATGCCAAATTTGGTGGTTCTAAATTGAAAACTGTAGATTTTACGCGGCATTTTTATGGGCGGCTCTTACCTCCGGGCTCCAACCCCTTCCAAAAACCGTCTAGCGTCTAAGTTGGAGTACCATGAGATAGTATATCAGATTTGGAGGTTCTGAATTGAAAACTGTAGTTTTTAAGAGAATTTTGTATGTGAAAGGCTTTGACCCCCGGGCCTTTACCAGTTCCAAAAACGATATGTCGTCTATGTTAGAGTACCATGAGATAGTATACCAAATTTGGTGGTTCTAAATTAAAAACTGTAGATTTTGCGAATTTTTATGAGGGCCCTTACCCCCGGGCTGCAACCCCTTCAAAAACCGTCTAGCGTCTAAGTTAGAGTACCATGAGATAGTATATTAGATTTGGTGGTTCTGAATTGAAAACTGTAGTTTTTAAGAAAATTTTGTATGTGGGGGCTCTGACCCCCGGGCCTTGACCCGTTCCAAAAACGGTCTACTGTCTAAGTTAGAGTACCATGAGATAGTATACCAAATTTGATGGTTCTAAATTGAAAACTGTAGATTTTACGGAAACGTTTTTATTCGGAGGGGTGGTCTGACCCCCGGGCTCCAACCCCTTCCAAAACCCGTCTGGGGTCTAAGTTAGAATACCATGAGATAGTATACCAGATTTGGTGGTTCTGATATGAAAACTGTAGTTTTTAAGAGAATTTTGTGTGTGGGGTGCTCTTACCCCCGGGCCTTTACCCGTTCCAAAAACTGCCTGTCGTCTAAGTTAGAGTACCATGAGATAGTATACCAAATTTGGTGGTTCTAAATTGAAAACTGTAGATTTTACAAAAAAAAAAATTTCGGGGGTGGGGGTTGTGATCCCCCGGCTGCAACCCCTTCCAAAAACCGTCTATCGTCTAAGTTAGAGTACCATGAGATAGTATACCAGATTAGGTGGTTCTGAATTGAAAACTGTAGTTTTTAAGAAAATTTTGTATGTGGGGGCTCTGACCCCCGGGCCTTGACCCGTTCCAAAAACGGTCTGCCGTCTAAGTTAGAGTACCATAAGATAGTATACCAAATTTGGTGGTTCTAAGATGAAAACTGTAGATTTTACGAAATTTCTATGAGGGGGGGGCTCCGACCCCGCGGACTCCAACCCCTTCCAAAAACCGTCTAGCGTCTAAGTTAGAGTACCATGAGATAGTATACCAGATTTAGTGGTTCTGAATTGAAAACTGTAGTTTTAAGGGAATTTTGTATGTGGAAGGCTCTGACCCCCGGGCCTTTACCCGTTCCAAAAACGAAATGTCGTCTATGTTAGAGTACCATGAGATAGTATACCAAATTTGGTGGTTCTAAATTGAAAACTGTAGATTTTGCGAATTTTTATGAGGGCCCTTACCCCCCCCCCCCCCCCGGGCTGCAACCCCTTCAAAAACCCGTCTAGCGTCTAAGTTAGAATACCATGAGATAGTATACCAGATTTGGTGGTTCTGAATTGAAAACTGTAGTTTTTAAGAAAATTTTGTATGTGGGGGCTCTGACGCCCCGGGCCTTGACCCGTTCCAAAAACGGTCTACTGTCTAAGTTAGAGTACCATGAGATAGTGTACCAAATTTGGTGGTTCTAAATTGAAAACTGTAGATTTTACGGAAAAGTTTTTATTCGGGGTGGTGGCCTGGCCCCCGGGCTCCAACCCCTTCCAAAACCCGTCTAGCGTCTAAGTTAGAGTACCATGAGATAGTACACCAGAGTTGGTGGTTCTGAATTGAAAACTGTAGTTTTTAACAGAATTTTGTATGTGGAGGACTCTAACCCCCGGGCCTTTACCCGTTCCAAAAACGGTCTGTCGTCTAAGTTAGAGTACCATGAGATAGTATACCAAATTTGGTGGTTCTAAATTGAAAACTGTACATTTTACGAAAAAGTTTTTATTCGGTGGGGGTCTGACCCCCGGGCTCCAACCCCTTCCAAAAACCGTCTAGCGTCTAAGTTAGAGTACCATGAGATAGTATACCAGATTAGGTGGTTCTGAATTGAAAACTGTAGTTTTTAAGAAAAATTTGTATGTGTGGCTCTGACCCCCGGGGTCTTGACCAGTTCCAAAAACGGTCTGTCGTCCAAGTTAGAGTACCATAAGATAGTATACCAAATTTGGTGGTTCTAAGATGAAAACTGTAGATTTTACGAAATTTTTTATGAGGGAGGGGCTCCGACCCCGCGGGCTCCAACCCCTTCCAAAAACCGTCTAGCGTCTCAGTTAGCGTTTCATGATACCAAATTTGGTGGTTCTGAAATGAAAACTAGATTTTACGAAAATTTTGTATGTAGGGGGGGGGGGGGGCTCTGACTCCCGGGCCTTGACCCGTTCCAAAAACCGACAACCGTCTAAGTTAGAGTACTATGAGATATGATACCTGATTTGGTGGTTCTGAATTGAAAACTGTAGATCTTACGAATATTTTGTGTATGGGGGCTCTGACCAACCGGGCCTCTGACCCGTTCCAAAAACCGTCTACCGTCTAAGTTAGAGTACCATGAGATAATATACCAAATTTGGTAGTTCTAAATTGAAAACTAGATTTTACGGCAATTCTGTAGAGGGGCTCTAACTCCCCCCCCTCTCCAACCGCTTCCCAAAACCGTCTACAGTCTAAGTTAGAATACCACGAGATAGTGTACCAGATTTGGTGGTTCTGAATTGAAAACTGTAGATTTTACGAAAATTTTGTTTATGGGGGCTCTGACCAACCGGCCCCTGCCCCGTTCCAAAAACCGTCTACCGTCCAATATTTTTAGTGCCAAAGAAAAACGTAATATTCCTATCCTGTCTTTGTGTCCAAACTTTATAAATTTGATCAGGGAGCAAGACGTTCGAAATCGTACGTTTTCCTGCATTCGTTTTGTATGTAACCAAAATCTGTAAACGCGACGAATTGACGTAGTCGACGAATTTGTCCGCGACGAATTGACGCGCGACGAATCGTCGTGGTCGACGAAGTGACGCGCGACGAATTGTCGTAGTCGACGAATTGACGCGCGACGAATTGACGCAGGCGACGAATTGACGTAGTCGACGAATTGACGCACGCGACGAATTGACGTGACACCACTGAGATGTCCCTTTGCTATCTTTAGGCTTTGGTTGTTTTTAATTGCTTTCCTTACTAGTTCGCAGTTGAATTTCCTTACGTCTTCAGTGATACTTTTTCGTACTGTCCTGCATAGTTCTATATATTCCACTTTGGAAGTCACATCTTCTTTAGTTGTCCTCATCTCTCTTCTTTTTTGCATCAACATTTTGGTTTTTCCTGATAATTTGTGCACATGCAACTTGTTCTTAGACCCAGCTAATTTTTTTGCTGTTTCCATAAGAGCTTTGGTTACTTTTCTGTTAACTTCAGAAATATCCACTTCTTCCGATGTTAGGCCTTCTAAAGCAGAGAATCTGTTCTTCAGTTCCAACTTGAAGGTATTATGGTGTTTTTTAAGGTTGGTTATGTCAATAGATTTTGTTTGTCTTATGAGCTTGCCACGTTCGAGTTTAGCGTTGAGGTGCATCTTACATCTCACCAATCTATAGTCACTACCTGTGTTAAACTTGTTTAGCACACTGCAGTCTTCTATGACGAATTTTTTGTTACACATAATAAAATCAATTTCACTTGTCGTCCCATTTGGATGTCTCCATGTCCACTTCCTGTGGGCTTTTTCTTGAAAAAAGAGTTCATGATGAAAAACCCTTCTGCCTCTGCAAACTCAACGAGAGTATTTCCACGCTGGTTTCTGTTGCCGTGACCGAATTTACCTACTGAAGTTTCATTCTGTTGCCGTTGCCCTATTTTTGCATTGAAATCTCCCATAATTATTTTCAAGTGCTGCTTACCTTTATTATTTAGATGACAAATTTCCTCATAAAATTTCTTCTTCGATTTCTTCTTCAGGATGACTTGTGGTGGGTGCATAAGTTTTAATAATCTGAGCCTGGTATCTTCTCGAGAGTTGGATAACGAGTTGTGCAGCTCTGTCAGAGGAACTTTCAACTTCTACAACTCTATCCTTCAGTTTCTTGTTTATTATAAATCCAACACCACTAGTTCTGCCAGTATCTGTCCCACGATAGTAGAAGAGATGTCCACTTTTCAGTTCAATGAGATTTTCTCCTTTTCTCCTTACCTCACTTAGCCCGACGATGACCCACTTGATTCATATATATATGAACTGTCTCCTTTTGTAGCAATTTGGGGCCCTCACCAAACTGGTAACTGTAATAAGAAACGTCCTGAACAACACATTCAATGGCAACTCGTGTGGCCGTGATGGCCCTTTTTATTTGGCCTGCAAACTCTTCGTATCACATTACGCACCCCCGCTCTGGTTCTTCATGTGAGAGGTTGCGAAGAACTTCGTCTATGCACGACCTTAAAGCTTTAATGACCTGAAGAAGAAAATTTCTGCAGCAGCGTTCGAACAAATCACTCTGCAGATGTTAGAAAACACATGGCAAACATTGAGCACCCGGTATAAACTGTGCCGAGCCTGCAAAGGGAGTCACGCAGAAGCCTAGACAAACTCCCATTGATAAAGGTAATTATTGCCAAATATTGACTTATTGTATTGTTACTTGGCATACGACAGCATTTTTAAATTGTTCCTACCGAATCGGATCACCTTGTGTATTCTTGCCATGTAAGGTCTAACAACCTATCAACATAGAAACTAGTTGAACACTGCAGTTTATTGCCGCGAAAGACTAGAAAATACCCCTAGTGCTCAGTGAATACAGGTCACATCATTCCAGAAGATTTTCGTACAACTCAAGCATCTTCCAAGGGACATATTACAGCAAAATTCTGCTCTTACAATACGCTTCACCAGTGTTTTTGTATCTCTAAGAGAGATATACTGAATTCATTGTAACGACTGAATTTTAGAAAAATATATTTTACTTTTCGCATTAAAAACCGAAAGAAACGAAACTGAAATAAATGTGAATGATTCCAGTGTTTCGAGTGTAAGATATAACAAAGTAAAAAATGAACAATTTTTTTAGGTTGACATCACGTAAAACAGTCTCCCCCCCCGCCCACACAGACACACACACACACACACTAACAAAAAAGTCATTCGGTCAGAACGAACAAAACATTGAAAAGCTATTTAAAAGACAGATGTAAAATCATGCATCGCAGCAAATAAATGATGTTATTTGAATTCTACTTCATCAACAGGTATTAAAATGCTCTAAGCAGGCTTCATCGGCCCATTAACAAACTTACTGACCACTGTAATGTTTTGTATTGGATAATCCTTGGACTAATAAAGAATAAAGATGGTTGCTATCTCTTTCTTTGCGTTTTAACAGGTAACCTGAATATTCCAACTATTGTCCTTGCGCGAAATACAACCAAAATATTTTTGATAAATCAATTCCTGTCGAACCTTATGTGTTATATGAAATCGCAGCAAAACAACCACGAACGATAAATAACATTTCCGTTACTCAGGTGAATCCAATTCCTTGCACGTCACAAAAAGAAATATCAAGTTTAAAGCTTCGATAAGTGGTGAAATATTTGTCAGCGATTAGTAATAACGGAGCAAAAGGGGCGCATACCAAAATTTACATTCTTTGTTCATATTAAAGAAAAAAATTGGCTTTGAAGAAAACTTTTAGTGCCCCTTGTAAAATTTACGACTGGTTAAGAATGTTGGTAAAATGTTCATCGTGTGTTGATAAATTCGAACGGTAAACACGCTTTTCATGCTAAAAAGTAATACTCTTGAACAGAGGTATAAAATGGTCAATAACTTTGTAATTGCTGAAATTACTCGTATTTTCCTCCAACTCCGACATTCATGGCGATCCTAGTCTAATTCTTCATATCATCGTTCAGCGTCAATCTGCTAAGATTACTTGCCTTGTTTAGAGGAACAGCAGAAAAATTTCAGCTGGAAAGTAAAGTAAGCAGGAACTTTACCATTCCGCGTGGAGGAAGCCTTTCTCACCGAAGTCATACAGTGTCAAAAAAGAGTAATAATAAGAAATGAAATAAAAATATTTTCTGACGGAAAGTAGCTGTGCTAAGCAACAGGCGTTTGTGAGTCAGAAGCAAATACAGTAGGTCTGCAGTTGATTAGAACAAACATAAAAAGAAGCTGTTGCCCAACATTCCACTGAAATAATCCGGTTAACAAAAAGAAAAAAAGGAAGAGTATTTGGTTAAAATAAATGTTAACAATTCTGTGCTCGAATATTCGCTTTTGAAATAACTAACCTTAACATTAGAAAAAAATTGCACGAAAAAGAATGCGCGTTGCAAACATTTCAAAGAGCATATTAATTACTTTTATGATCTATGTAAATTACTGAAACTTCAAATATATTTGTCTAGCTTCCAGCTGATTGACATAGGTGACTGTCGATAATAACAGAAAATGGACACTTCGGGAAAAATATGTTGGTTGAAACACAAAACCGTGCAAGAAAGAAGGTTTAAGTTTCTTGGTTTCCTTTTTATCTTCAAGAAAAAAGGAAAGCAAGTACTGGAAGGATATTCACTAGTGATTTGGACTAATATATTCAATAGTGATTATTGCATTAATGCGTATTATTGTATTTATTAATGTATTTTCCTTTGCAACTCGCTGGAAATATGTACACTGAAGTGCCAGAAAAACTGGTACAGACGAGCTTATGCAAAATACATAGCAATGTCAAATATGCGCGTACTCGGTTGCGTCCTCCAGTGCGTATATAAAGTGACAGACATTCTTGCCAGCTGTCACAGCTGATTTCGGCATAAGTATGACAAGTAATAACGATTTAAGGGATTTTCAACGCGGTGTCATAGTTGGCGCTCGTGAGATGGGCCATAGAATTTCGGAGGTAGAAACGAAGTTCTGATTTTCACGGACGACCATTGCAAGGGTGTATCGTGAGTACAAGAATTCCAGCAAAACCTCCAACCTACGATACCATTGTGGCCGCAGAAAACATTGGTTTAACGTGACCATCGTCGGCTGTCAAGAATCGTTTCACGCGATAGGCGCGCAACACTCTGACAGGTATCATCGGAATTCAATGCTGGAGCCTCAACAAGCATCAGCGTCCGGACTGTGCAACGTACTCTGCACGATATGGGCCTTGGGAGTCGACGCCCAACTCGAGTCCCCTTGATGGGTGCACCACACAGAGCTATGCGCCTCGCTTGGTCACGGCAACACCGCCACTGGACACTTGATGACTGGAAACAAGTAGCCTGGTCTGACGAGTCCCGTTTCCAACTGTATCGGGCAGATGGAAGGATTGGTGTGTGGCGCAAACCCCATGAAGCCATGGATCCCGCCTGTCAACAGGAAACTGTACCGGCTGGTGGTGGGGGGGGGGTTCACAATGGTATGGGGTGTATTTAGGTGGACTTCACTGGGACCCCTGGTACGTCTATAAACGTCTGTGACCGGCCAACGCTATGTGCGCATGATTTCTGACGAGGTATACCCGTTCATTTCCTGTATTCATGCTGATAGGTTTGGCCTGTTCCAACAGGAGAAGGCACCTCCACACAAGTGTCGGACCGCCACATTATGGTTAGAGGAGCATTCATATGAGTTTGGGGTGTTGCCATTCTCACCCAAGTCCCCAGATCTGAACGTGATAGAGCACATTTGGAATGCCATGCAACGCGCTATGGAACACAGGAATCCGAGACCTCGGTATACACCCGAATTGTGGAACGCTCTGCAGGATGTATGGTGTGCATTGCCTACAGCATATTTCCAGAAGCTAGTGGAGTCCATGCCCCGTCGTATTTCTGAAGTCCTGCGCTCCCGTGGTGGACCTACCAAATATTAGACTGGTGTAGCAGTTTTTCTTGCACTTCAGTGTACATACCAATGTGAAATCATTCAAATCATTTTGAAACACCCGTTTAATACGAAAGTCCAAGCTCTAAAAAGGAATACGTGTTGATTTCTTGTAAAAGTTAATACTAATCATTTTTTGCTATCGACAAAGAACTCCGAATTAACAAGTGTTAAAGTCATTCTGACTCGAAATGTAAAACGGAGATTAATAAAAGTAAGAATGCCTGATGTAAGATAAAGTGCACTACACTATTTTGGCAGCTAAAAGAAAAAAATAATAATCTCTATTATAAGTCAAACAAATCGTATTTTTAAAGGCGAGCTTTTAGTGATTTTTTTCCCTACACTTCCAACGCAAAAAATTTCGACACTATTTCTTCAGCGAAGAGCTCTTTTCCACACATCAAAATTCGCGCATTGATAAAAAAACATCCTAACTTAGTTGTACAGTCTAAGTTAGGATGTTTACCAGTGGTCCAATTTTGATGAATTGGAAATCTTTCTTCACTGGAGAAATAGCCGCAATAATTTTTCCATTGGAAATATAGGAAGCAATACCATCTGACGTCCACCATAAAGGACTCCTACCATTCAGACAGCGTCATATTGGTTGGAGGGACCGTACCAGTGATATCCTCGAAAGGAAACACTCCTTTAGAGATGACCCGGATGTCATTTACGAAAACAGAAAGCATGACAAATGTTTTGTGATAAGAAAGCCCAGCCTGAAACAAACTTAGTTATTGTTTTTTTTTATATAATCAATTTCTTTTATTTTATGCTGCGTGTTTCTGAAAATGTCATTATTGACAAGAATGTTCGTAGAATTAAGAATAACCCGGTGAGATAATAAAGTAAATATGAAAAAAATTAAACCAGTGATGAAATAATTTTTTTAGCTGTCTACAAAGAAGATAGTCACATTATTGTTTTCACTGAAACTTTCTGCCGTTTCACTCCACTTATCAAAACATAAGGCATTCCTATTCTACAGGATGACGCCAATTGGAGAGATTTGTTTCCCACGTGACAGGCTCCCTCTAATGAAGTTCACATTGAATGGCACACCAGTCTTCTATGAGACACTATTTAGACTGTGAGCTCTCTGTTTCACGGTCACGTCACGCTTTAATCGGGTATATGGCGATTTCAAATGTGCATTGCTAATGGCACCATCCAGATCGCTGTTTATTACACCACTCTTTAGTTTCGACGGGAGTGTTTCGCTGATTCACTATGGCGACCATTATCAACAGCATGGAGATGTTTGTTTACATTTTTAGCACGTCTTTTGTAAAAAAAGATCGTGCTTGTGTTATCGGTTTGTCCGTCCGTCCGTGCGTCCGCCTGTACCCACGATATCTCTGCAACTATGAGTCCGATTTGAAAACTTCTTTTTGCATTGGGAAGCACGAAATATGCGAATGATGATCCTTTATTTCGGTTTCTTTTACGATGCACAATTTCGCCGCTAGAGGGCGTAAATGCAGATGATGTCGAATTCAAAAATACGTTTTATTCCACATATTTGTTTCTAGGTATCCGTTTGAAAAAATTGTTTAATCTTTCGATTCCATTTATGTCGAAGAGTATTTTAGATATAGTTACTGTTTCAAATTACGCATAGATTTGTCTCTAGGGGGCGTAAAAGTAAATTACGTTTTTCCCGATAACTCTTCTTCTAAAACCCGATTTAAAATTTCTTTTCTTCATCGGATACATCTCCCGATGGAAAATCTTTTGCATATAATTTCTAATTTTTGGTAAACAATACTTTGGCCACCAGGGGGCGTAAGAGTTAGTTTGTGCTTCTGATGTATTTGCCATAAAATCTGAGCTTCAGAAGTATCGATTGAAAAAATTATTTCGTGGGCTGATGCCACTCACATCGATAAACCTTTTGGGAATATTTTCTTCCTAAAATATTCCATAGTTTCTCCGCCAGAGGGCGTACACGTATATCTTATTTTTGTCAATATCTCTACTTTTAGGAGTCCGATTTGAAAAATTCCTTGTTTGTTTGATAGTGTTTTCCGTGTAACATGTTTTTCATATAATTTCAAAATTTTCAAGTAATTCATAGACTTTCCGCTAGAGGGAGTAACAATAAATTGCGTCCCCCCCCCCAATTTCTCTGCTTCTAAATCTCCGATTTGAAAAATTCTTTCTGCACCGGATACAGCCCCTGATGGGAAATCGTTTGCGCATAATTTCTAAATTTTGTAAAAAATGGTTTGGCTACCAGTGGACGTAAATCTTAATTTCCGCTTCTGATGTATTTGCAGCAAAATATGAGCTTTTAAATTCTCGACTGAAAAAAACGTCGTTTGTAGACCTATACTACTCATGTCGACAAACCTTTTAGAAACATTTTCTTGTTAAAATAGTACATGGTTTCTACGCCAGGGGGCATATATATATATATCTTATTTTTGTCAATATCTCTTCTTCTAAGTGTCCGATTTGAAAAATTCCTACTTTGTTAGATAGTGTTTCGGATGCGAAATCTTTTTCCTATAAATTCAAAATTTTCAAGTAAATCATAGACTTTCTGCTAGGTGGCACAAATATTTTTCACGTAATTTCTAATGTTTGGTAAAGAATGGTTTGGCCACCAGGGGTCATAAGTGTTAATTTCTGCTTCTGATGTATTTGTAGTAAAATCTTTTTTTCTTGGACCGATCCCACTTATATGGATAAACCTTTTGAGAATACTTTCTTCCTAAAATAGTACATGGTTTTCACACCACGGGACGTAAAGCCACATCTTATTTTTGTCGATGTCTCTGTTTCTAAGAGTTCGTAAGCTCACGATTCCGTTTACAGCAATATCTGAGGGATTAAAAACCGAATGAAAAACTTCTTTCTTCCGTCAGATACTATTGTTTTCCATACCGGTTCCTTTGACTTTGAATAGCTTTGATAAATTTAATTTGCGTCTGAACGGATTCAAAAGACGTGCTTATTACACCCGAAAATTCGGTGTCATCTTTCTTGCATTTTCTTTTGCGTCAATGCTCCTTCACACAACTGTTTCTCTACACAACTTTGGTGGATTCAGGGTCTGTGCTTGGGTAGTGCTTTACAACGTAAATCATCGATGTCGTCAATTTTGTGCACATATTTACCAATCAGAAAATTTCACTGAGTTTTAAACAGTGTTTCAAGTTGTAGGACGATTTTTGTGCAGAAATTTGTGTGTGTGTGTGTGTGTGTGTGTGTGTGTGAGACGTTAATTTTTAGATTGCTGGAAGCTTACAAGGAGCTGTTCCAAAGGTAAGAACTGTTTTAAATCTTCCTTTTTTACGCTTTGCAACCGTAGGTTGAAGAAGCGTATATGCTCCAGCTTTGTCCGTCCGTCCGTCTGCCCGTCTGTCTGTCTGCACGATAACTTGCGTAAAAATGGTTCAATTTCGATGAAATTTTAGTATGAAGTAGAGGAACCCTTGGGGACGACCCCTATTAAAAATGGACAAAATGGAGTCAAAGGTCAAGTTAAAGGAGCGGGATCCATTCCATTGCCCTTATGCAGTATAACTTGCGTAAATATGGTTCTATGTCGATGAAAGTTTAGTATATCGTAGGGTACCTCCTGGGAATGAACTCTATTGAAAATGAGTGAAGTGGGGTCAAAGGTTAGGACATAGGAGTAGGATGCATTCTATTGCCCTTATGCATCATAACTTACGTAAAAATGCTGTGATTTGGATGAAATGTTAATATGTTGTAGGGGCCTGCCTGGGGACGAATACTGTTGAAATAGGCGAAATGGGTCCAAAGGTCAGGACATTGGAGCGGAATCACTTCCATCGCCCTTATGCGTCGTAACTTAGGTAAAAATGCTTCGATTGGGATGAAATGTTAGTATGTTGTGGGAGCCTGCCTGGGGACGAATCCTATTGAAAATGGGCGAAATGGGGTCAAAGGTTCGGACACAGGAGCGGGATATATTCTATAGTCCTTATGCACCATAACGTATGTAAAATGCTTCGATTGCGACAATACTTTATCATGTTATTTCGGAGGTATACTGAACCGGTTCTGTTGAATATCATCGAAATGGGATCAAATGTCAGGGCAAAGGACCGAGATTTATTCCACAGTCATTATCCTTCTAACTTGAGTAATGATTTCTGGTATGTTGGAAAGCGTATTTGTAAAATCAATGCATTGCAGGATTTTACTAACTTGTTATTGTAATCTTCCGGTTAGCCAGAAAATGCCTTCAGGCTCCGATGTCGAAGCCTTCTGACCATTCATCCGAGATGCATCCTGGTACGAATCCCGCGTGAGGCGTGGACGATGTGTTTGCCTTAGGGCACTGAACCTCCCCGTTCACTGGAACCAATGGCCATAAATTAGGGATTGGCAACTGCTAGCTCGTTGAGTTGCTTAAGGTGTTCGTGAAAGCTTCAAATGAAGAAAAACCAACATATTTATCATGAAATACAGCTCCAGTGATTAGTAAGCCGTCTTCCAACCGTGCGGATGGCTTATTGCTACCCCACCAGGAAGACCATCGCCGAATCATGTCTTGTGAGAACGTTAAGCTTCGTCTTTTATGGGAGCATAGACATCCGATAAATATATATGTAACTGTGTGTTGGAAGCATATATGCAGGATCAGTTCAGCAACTAGGTGAACTAGGTGGCTTCCTGGTGCTCTAACATTTATGGGCCAACAAGGTTTATAGTTCATAAAATCGAATGAGTCAATAAATGAGGAAGAAAAACGATAAATACAAAGTCAATTTTCTGTTGTCCCTTCGATATTTCATATAATTTGTGAATTTTGATTCCTTGAGAGCAAGAAACAAAGACATGCGTTTATATAGGCTGGGTAAATACAATAGATAAATCAACTTGCAGCAAATCCGGGACCACGCGAAAGTATGCATCTGTCGAGAAACTGCCAAGAATCAGGAGGCCTATCCTTATGCAGTGGTGGACTGGCCATCTATAAACGGCCTTAGATGCTGATATTGTGCTGCCCACACGTGGGGAAAGATATCCAGATTACCCGTCCCTAAAATAAACTGTATGTCAGCATCACAAATAAATGTACTTCAGTACAACAAACTGTATGTCAGCACCGCTTTCCTGTTTAAATATGTTTGAAATACAAATCAAAGACACACTGTGCAGTTTTTCGAATTGAGGCAATAATTAATTAACATTTTAACCACTTTCCTGGACGCTGATCCTTAGCAAAATTTAACGTAAAGATGTTACTTCATTTGCAGCGAAGCAATAGACAAGGTATGTTTTCTCAGAAATATTGTCAAAGATTATATTACTTTCTTATAAATTAGTTTTTTCGCTTTTACGGAGAAGGGAAATCCAAACGCAACCCCCAACCCCCAACCCCTATTTTTCAGGATTACTTATCGTAAACCAATTAATTATGAAAAATATCTTGAAAAATGGAAAATGCCTGGAATTGTATGAATTTCCGAGCAAATTCATAAAGTTACAAACATTTAAGAATGCAAAAATCAATTTTTATTTAATTGCATCCAAATGAATAAGCACTTTTGATGTAGCTGAATCAGATTTTCCATAACTGCAGTTAAAGGATTCGTTTGACTGTCAGATATAAAAAGTCGTAAATCAGAGGCAGATCTCTTAAAAAAATTACCGTAGGTGAGTCTCGATCCATTAAGCTACACAACGAAATTCGAGTTTCTAACCCAGGTTATTGATATTATATCTTATTAGATTGCGTTGATTATTATTAAACCACAACAGGAATTGGAAAAAAGTGGATTAAAGAAGAAATCAATAAATGTGTAGTTTAGCATCCTGTATCATTCTGCTGGAAATTTAAAGTAAAAGTGATATACGTATTTTAAAGTATGTAATTTGAAGTGAAATGGTGAAACAATTCAGCTTTACAACGCATTTTAAAGATTTGTATCGTAAAGTTTACCTGCAGTTACAGCAGTTTAAACACACGCTGCGTCGAGGTTACACGCAAGCACTTTCGTAAATGTTCTCCGAGGCTCCGGAGAAGAGATGAGACTCGTATTGTGGCAGCCATTTTGTGATTTTGTGGATTTTCAGAAACGAAGAGTGTATTGGCTATTTTTCTAGTAATCCACTTAAAAACAGAGTTCTAACGCCCTTTTTACGGTCAGTAATGGCAAATTTAGAATTCTTCCGGAGAAAAGCACATTGTTATAAGAAGGAAACGCTTACTCTGTCTGTCATGTCGTTTTCCGCCCATAAAATGGCCGCGGCAGCAACAGCCGAAGATCGCTTCGACGACGGGGCTGTGCTGCGAATAACTTCGCCGTAGCGTGTGTTTGCATCCCGTACTTTGCAGGTAAATTTTACGGTAAAAATCTTTAAAATACCTTGTATAGGTCAAATGTTTTCACCATTTCAAATCAAATTATATATTTAAAATACGTATATGTCATTGTTTTTTCTTTTTTTGAAATTTTCAGCAAAATAATTTAGAACGCTAAACTACACATTTACCTGTTTCCTTCCAGGTGTGGTTTAAACTGTGAAACAACTTTTGGTGTGCTTAGTCGGTGTGCTTTAACAACTTTTTCTGTGTCTAGTTCTAAGTATATCTGCAATCTTCTGCAACTGTCTTCCAACACATTTGGTCAGGAGCAGTTTTCTGCGGATATTGTATGTTGAACAAAGATGTGAAGGGTACTATATTTTTCCATAT
Organism: Macrothele yani; assembly: GCA_039090855.1. NCBI lineage: Eukaryota > Metazoa > Arthropoda > Arachnida > Araneae > Macrothelidae > Macrothele > Macrothele yani. The sequence continues at coordinate 17,229,741 of CM077016.1, forward strand.
TGAAAAATAATCTATACTAACCACATTAAAAGTTGAATAACGTTTCGTGTGTTCAACTTCAAAGCTCATTTTCTTATTTTATGGGCTATTCTTTATAGTATTTTGCATGTTTTACTGGCAATATTACTTAAAGAATTTTAATTCGGGGATGATATATGGGATCGAATATTTTTGAAGGGTTTCGCCATCAGCAGATTCCGTCGCAGGCTGTTCTGTGGGATTATTTATTCGAGATGTGATTTGTAAAATCTGCTTTTCAAAAATGAAAGTTTTTAATTTGAAAATTTACGCAATGGGATATTAACGATTCAGAGTCTTATCATTCAAGAAATTCACTGAAATTTACAGAAAGTAATACAACCTCTTGTATATGAATTTTAGTATAAAGAAGAACGTAATAGCTTATGTAGAACATTATGTCATTCACAAGATTTTTTGCGTTTGGGCGGATGTTCGTTTAAATTTATCCTTTTCATCCCTAAAACTACCCAGTTAAACTGTATTCCTTTTACCGAATTATAGATTTCATTCGGATATTAATTTGTATTCCTCTTACCGAAATTGGATTATTTGCATGAACATGCACAGAGGCTTCTGCAAAAAAAAAAAATCAATAATTGGTAAAAGAGAAACCCTGCAAAAATTTAATGTATGTCCGTGAAATTACCGTCATATAATTTACGAGTATGTGTCCGGTGGTACATTAAGGTAGCATAACTCTTTCTATAAAGATGAGCAAATTTTGTTACTCTTGGGGAACGTGATAGGATAGCCTCTCGAGCCAAATTTGGGATTCCCCTATTCGTTATAACATTGGGCAACACTAGAGCGGCGAAGAACAATTAGACAACGAATGGCATATTCGTTTGAAATGCGTGTCAAGTGTGGAATAATGAAACATGTCATCAGTTTAGCAGATATTAGTTCCAAGAGGTACGAATCTCACGGATTTTCAACATTAAACTTCTATTTCTATTAGAAAAACAAAAAACATAATTATCTCTTCTAGACAGCTCGTGGGATATACATTTATGACACTCTTAGATAGCTCGTGGGATGTACATTTAATTATGACACTCTTTTTTTCTTTAAGAAAAATGAAAGCGCAAAAACAACAACAGAGCCAGCGATTTCCGACAAGGACGTTGTAGAACGTGGTCCATCTCAAGAAACAGTCTGTTTTAAATGGAAAATGTGCTTCTAAGTATCGATTATCAAGTGCAAACAGTGACTGCTTTGAAACATTTAATTGGTTAGTGGTAAAACATAGTGGAATGATGTGCTCCACGTGTATAAAATATGGAAAAATACTACCCATAAAAAAGGAAGTGGCTCGCAAACTATACCGTGCAAAAAGCTTCGAAAAGAAAGTTTTATTGACCATGAACATAGCAAATTACAAACTGATTACTGTTCAGATAGTATTTAAAAAACGTATAATTGAAGAAACTGGATTAAAACAAATTGAACGATCAATTTTAGTTTTCAATAACCTGCAGAGAGATCATTTTGTGGGAGCTTTGAACTCTATGTATTGGTTGGTAAAAAAACAACTACCACACACTACACTGCATGAAAAATTGCTTGAGCATTGCAATGCTATAGGTTGTACATACTTAAACCATCTTGATATTAGAAAAAAATTACATTATACTTCAGAAAGAATAATGCAAGAATATATTGACGTTTTAGTTTCAGAAATTAGACGTGATATACTAAAAATTGTACATTCAGCAGATTACTTCAGCGTTCTGTGTAAGGAAATGACAGACATCTCAGTTTTGAAGTAGCTTATTTTAATACATTAAATAATTATGATGGTGAGTTTAAGAAAGAGAATAGTGTTAGTTTTATAACAACTTGTAATGGGCCGCCCTGGTGCCGCAGATGGCTTATGACCATTCGTCCGAAAAACGGTCCGGGTTCGAATCCCGGTGAGGCATGGATGTCGTGTTTGTTTTACGGGACTGCATCTCGCCCTTTCCTGAATTCAATGGCCATAAAGTAGGGACGGGTGACTGCATACAGCAGATTGAGTTGTTCATGGCGGTCGTTAAACCTCCAATAAAAAAAAAGAAACAGCAACTTGTAATATCATTGATGACAAAGCTGAAACTATAACTAAAAAAATTATTGAAACACTTGGTAATCATCATCATCATCATTGTCAACCATTATCAATCCACTGCTGGACGAAGGTCTCCCCAAGTTTCCTCCACAACGGTCTGTCTTGTGCCAGTCTCCTCCATGTCACCCCTGCATACTTTCGAATTTCATCCACCCATCTCCCATGTGGTCTTCTTCTGGGTCTTTTCCTGTCCCTTGGAATCCAATCTAAAATTTCGGCTGTCCATCGATGATCTGTCCTTCTGGCAGTATGTCCAGCCCATTGCCATTTCAGGGATTTAACTCTGATCATGATGTCTTCCACTCTTGTCATTTTTCGGATCCACGAGTTCCTCTTCTTATCTCTCCTGGTTACACCAAGCATGCACCTCTCCATGCTTTTTTGAGTTGTCTGCAGCCTTTGTATGTCTCTTTTAGTTAAGGTCCACGTCTCTGCACCATACGTAAGCACTGGAAGGATGCATTGATCAAACACTTTTCTTTTAAGACATAATGGCATATTGCTCTTGAAAATTATGCTGTTTCTTCCAAAAGCTCTCCAGGCAAGTTTTGTACGCCGATTAATTTCTTCATCAATGTGACCCTCACTTGATATCTGCTGTCCAAGATAAACGTACGTGTCTGTTATCTCCAGCTTTTCTCCATCAATCGATAAATCTTCATTTCTTGTAAAAGCATTGAACATCACTTTTGTCTTCTGAAAGTTCATTTTTAATCCCACTTCTTTACTCTTGTCAGCAAGTTCCTGGATCATACTCTGCAGCTCTGATGGGGTAGTTGCAAAAATGACTATGTCATCAGCAAAGCGAAGGTGGGTTAGATAATCTCCATTAATCTTTATCCCCTTGTTTTCCCAGCTCAGCGACTGAAAAACACCCTCCAATGTGGCATTAAAGAGCTTCGGAGATATGGTGTCACCTTGTCTCACTCCCTTTCCAATTTTTACGTGTGTTGTATTTTCAAACAGCCTAATCTTTGCACTTGCATTTTCATAGATGTTATTAATAATATTAATGTATGCATCTTCAATACCGCAGGTTTTCAGAGCCATTGTAACTGCTGATGGTTTCACCGAATCAAAGGCTTTTTCATAATCGATAAAAGCCATGCACAATGGAAGTTCATATTCCCTCGCTCTTTCAATTAGTTCTCTCAGCACGTGGATATGATCTATTGTGCTGTAGCCACTCCTGAATCCAGCTTGTTCTCTCGGTTGAGCCATGTCCAGTGTTACCTTCAAGCGGTGTGAAAGAACTTTAGTGAAGATTTTATAAACTACTGATAGGAGGCTGATAGGTCTGTAGTTTCCGAGATCCTCAATGTCACCTTTCTTATGTAGCAGGATCATTGTAGCGGTGTTCCAATCCTCGGGAATCTTTCCTTCATTAAGGCATCGAGTGAAAATTTGGGCGAGTACTGTTTCGATTTCTCCACTTGCTTCTTGTATGATGTCTACAGTAATTCCATCTTCTCCTGGAGCTTTTCCTCGCTTCATGTTCTTGATTGCATGTGCAACTTTTGCTGGAAGGACTGGAGGAACTCTGGTACTGGTATCTTTCATGATGTCTGGAGTGCATATATCATCCCTTTCATATAATTTGGAGTAGAAATCTTTCACTCTTGTCAAAATTTCGCCTCTATTTCTTGTTACAGAACCATCTTCTTTTCTCAGTGCCATAATCTGTTTTCTTCCCTTACTGAGATGTCCCTTTGCTATCTTTAGGCTTTGGTTGTTTTCAATTGCTTTCCTCACTAGTTCACAGTTGAATTTCCTTACGTCTTCAGTGATACTTTTTCTTACTGTCTTGCATAGCTCTATATATTCCACTTTGGAAGTCACATCTTCTTTAGTTGTCCTCATCTCTCTTCTTTTTTTGCATCAACATTTTGGTTTTTCCTGATAATTTGTTCACATGCAACTTGTTCTTAGACTCAGCTAATTTTGTTGCTGTTTCCATAAGAGCTTTGGTTACTTTTCTGTTAACTTCAGAGATGTCCACTTCTTCCGATGTTAGGCCTTCTAAAGCGGAGAACCTGTTCTTCAGTTCTAACTTGAAGGTATTATGGTGTTTTTTAAGGTTGGTTATGTCAATAGATTTCGTTTGTCTTATGAGCTTGCCACGTTCAAGTTTAGTGTTGAGGTGCATCTTACATCTCACCAATCTATGGTCACTACCTGTGTTGAACTTGTTTAGCACACTGCAGTCTTCTATGACGAATTTTTTGTTACACATAATAAAATCAATTTCACTTGTCGTCCCATTTGGATGTCTCCATGTCCATTTCCTGTGTGGCTTTTTCTTGAAGAAGGAGTTCAAGATGAAAAACCCTTCTGCCTCTGCAAACTCTACGAGAGTATTTCCACGCTGGTTTCTGTTGCCATGACCGAATTTACCTACTGAAGTTTCATTCTGTTGCCGTTGCCCTATTTTTGCATTGAAATCTCCCATAATTATTTTCAAGTGCTGCTTACCTTTATTATTTAGATGACAAATTTCCTCATAAAATTCTTCAATTTCTTCTTCAGGATGACTTGTGGTGGGTGCATAAGTTTGAATAATCTGAGCCTGGTATCTTTTCGAGAGTTGGATAACAAGTCGTGCAGCTCTGTCAGAGGAACTTTCAACTTCTACAACTTTATCCTTCAGTTTCTTGTTTATTATAAATCCAACAGCACTAGTTCTGCCAGTATCTGTCCCACGATAGTAGAAGAGATGTCCACTTTTCAGTTCGATGAGATCTTCTCCTTTTCTCCTTACTTCACTTAGCCCCACGATGTCCCACTTGATCCTTTGTAGTTCCTCTTCCAATTCAAGAAGCCTTGAATCAGAAGATAGAGAGCGTCCATTGTAAGTAGCCAAGGTCAGCATCAGATGGCAGCCTAGTCCGGTTCTCCGGGGATTCTTAGCACCCTCTGCCTTCATGTCGCACTGGCCGCTGCCTTGGCCAGGTACATTCCAGCTGCCGGAGACTGAGGGCCAAGATTTAAGTTGTGGAATCATTTTGGAGGGGTTTGGCCATAACTCACCACGCTGGCCAAGCGGGTTGGTGAGTGTGGGATAGAATTTCCTCTAATCCCGATGGTATAGTTATACCGCTATGGGCGGTCGTCAGAGCCCCTTTAGTGGGATCAGGATGCACCACGAGAAGGCGGGGTTGACATTTGTCAAGGAGAGGCTGTGATGTTACGCATCACCTGACCTTACATCCCACTTGGTAATATAGAGTTGCAAATTTCTAATTTGGTGGGCCTAGGATCTGATGGAGCAGCTGTCATGATTGAGAAGCAAAACTACTCAAAGATGAAACGGATGGACTCATGGTCAACTGCCATTGTATAAACCACCGACTGGCTCTTGCTAGTGCGCAAGCAGCCACTGATGTGCCTTATTTAGTCAAATTTAATGATATCTTAAGACAACTCTTTCTCTTCTTCCAAAATTCCACCGTCAGGATGGATGGTTATACTGAAATCCAAGATATACTGAACTGTCCTCAGATTAAACTTAAAATGGCTAGTGACACTAAGTGGCTGTCGGTTGACTTTGCTGTTCAGTCCTTCAGATAATCCTTGTTTAGTGCCATTGCTGCTCTCGAAAGAGAGGACACGGAAAGAAATGACATGACAGCTGAAGGTTGAAGCAAATATATGAGAATAGAAGACTTCATAGCTTCACTTATGATGTTTTCCGATGCGCTACCTCTTTTGCCTAAATTGTGTAAAGTTTGGCAAAGGCAAGATGTTAATTTAACAGAAATATACCAGATTCTACAAGCTACAAAACTATGCTTTACGGAATTGAAAGGTACCCATGCTAATCATTTGAAAAATATCCATCTACAACTTGCAGGTGAATGGTCAGACTTTCGTATTCACTGCTCAGATGTTAATGCTATTGCTTTTAAGACTAAAATCTATGATAAATACATACACATACTTATTGACCTCCTAGTAGCAAGATTTCCTGATATGCCAATCATTTCTTGTTTTTCAAGAGCTTTCAATCCTGAGAGACATGATCAAAATGAGGCATCTGAGATTCTTTTTGAACGTTATTCTAAAAATGAAAGTCCTGCAATCTTAAACTAGGAAAATAGTAAACTAGAATGGGCAGTTGCATCAAAACTTGTTCAAGTACAGATATAAAAAATTTAGATTCTAAACAAATAATGCTTAAACTTTCAACACCTGAGCTCAAAGAACTTTTCCAAATTTAGCAAAATTAGCTATATTTAATTATTTTATTTATTCTTCTCCAGCAAAACTAGAGAAGAATCAAAATATAAAATGATTATCTTGAGTAAAAACCATTACATATAAGAATTTCAACATTTTTCATAACTATTTTTTAATTGAATTCCACTAACTTTTTTTTTTAGTTTTATTAAAACATTCTACTTTTTGAATAAAAGGTACCTTAATTGCTACATTTAGTGTGTTTGTGTAAATATCTTCAATTTTTCAGTTAAAAAATATAAAATTAGCCGGTATAAAAGTTTAAAAAAATTTTGTTGCACAAATTATCATTAAAATAATATATGATACATTATGTATTTAATTTTTGCTCTGGATCGTTTAAGTCACACTTATAAGTAACAGAAAGTTTTATAATTTATATGCGAAAATGACACGGCCCCCCACCTGGCTGCTTTACAGTGCCACCCGAATGGCAATATTTTCTGGGAGAAACTGATTCGTACCTATGCAAGATACTTAATTCCAAATATTGATGAGCGTTGCAAGAGTAAACACGTTCATGCACTGCACTGATAACGACACGAATATGACTTTCCTAGTTTTATTAGATTTTCTAACAGTTCAAGCACAATTCCTGTAGCATCGATATACGTAATTTTGGTAAATAAATATATATGTGCGTTTTTGTATGTACACTGCTGGTCATAAAAATTGCCCCACCGAGAAGGTGTTCTTCAAATATGCAAATCGCTGGGCGGGTGTACCCACTGGAGATATACAAATGATGTTAAACCGATGCGATGACGTCTCACGTTCGTGGGGTAAAGGTGCCAGGAGCAACAGCGCTGGTAAAGCGTGGTTGGAGGTGGAAGTGTCGCGGACGCTTCAGATTTGTGGTTTGTGATGGGGAACTGTTCAGCGAAGGCCGAAAATGCCAGGTTCACGCCGTCGGCGGGTTTATTGCCATTTGGATGCGTTTCAGAGTGGAAGAATTGTAGGCCTGTGTGAATCGGGCCGATCTACACGTCGTATCGCGGCGCACGTGTAACGGAATGCACGAACTGCTGGACACCGTTGGTACCAAGGGCTACAGGAAGTTTCGTAGGTACATCGGAGCGGCAATGGTGCAGTCAAACACACATCAGCACTCTTGGACAGGCGGATTGTTTGGCACGCCCGTTCAGCACCAGAAAACACTGCAGCTAATATTCGACTCGCTGTGTCATTGGCCATGGACGTCGCCATAAAGACACGAACTGTAAACCGAAGGCTGCACGTGGCAAACCTGCGTTGTAGACAACTGCTACATCGACTTCCCTTAATAGCTGCGATGGCTCTCGTTTGGGCACCAAGCCAAACGAAAGCCATCGCAACTCTCGTTTAGCTTGGTGCCGAAGTCATGCGAACTGGGGTCACGAGTGGACCACTGTGGACTACAGTGATGAATCCCGTTTCTGTCTGGGTGCTGGCGATCGATGGATCCATGTCTGGCGACACCACGGTGAGCGGACGGATCGCGGTTTCGTTCACGACCGCCACTCCGCCCTCAGGCAGGCTTCATGGTATGGGGTGCTATTAGGCGTGACAGCAGGTCACCTCTTGTCCACATCCCGGGCACACTGAAGCGGACAAGAGGTGACCTGCTGTCACCTCTTGTCCGCATCAGTGATACGTGAGCGAGCGAGGTTCTGCAGCTAATTTTGATACCGTTCCTGAAGCGCCTACATCACCCCATTTTCCAGCAAGATAACGCCCGTGTACACTCCGCTCGGGTCTCCAGGCAATGTTTGCAACACGCTCAAATACAACCATAGGCTTCAATATCGCCCGATTTTTCCCAAATCGAAAACCTGTGAGAACACATTGGACGTCGTCTGCATACCAATCGGCCTTCGCAAGATCTCGATAAATTACGGGAGGACGTCAACGTGGTGCTTTGTGTTCCATTCCTCAGGACAACATCTGTTGACTGTATAACACATTACCACGCCGTATTGCTGCCTGTAATGTCGAAAGCGGCGGTGCAGCCACGTATTGAGGCGTATCCATTATGCTGCATTATTTAATCTGATAAATATTGTGCATAGCTGAAAATAAAATTATGGTAAACCGTTATACTCCTATTTGGATGCTCATTTCATCCGTCTTGGTGCTATTTCTGTGTCGAGCAGCGAAATTTTCTTTTCATTTTATATCCACATATATTCACAGCTCTGATTTAGAGTTTCTGTTACTAATGAAGTAAATAGTTTCAGTTTCACATTGATAAAAATTATTAGTTAATAAACGTAGTATTTTTCTTTTCTCCGAATTCCTGAAGTTCTTTTTTTCAGGAATTTTAGTAGGTGCACATACTAAAATTCCTGAAAAAAAGATGCAAGTTACTTTACAGAAAGGTTTAGAGACTATATTTCATACCGCGATGTACAATGTGTGAAAGGGGATCTAAATGCAAAACACCAATAATTAAATTAATTAAAATATTATTATAAAGTTGTTCCATGCAATTACAGGAAGCTCAATGCATGCATTTGTTATTGTTTCCTCTGGGGGCGAATCACCAAAAGTATCAGTTCTCTTCAGGTTTTGTAAAGTGTGTTAGTGATTATTCAGGCTCCCATTTTTCTTTAAATATCTTTAAGCAAAACTTAATATCTTCCTCAAACACTCCATGAATCATGTGCTGTTGAATCTTTACCGGCTGATAGATTGCAGGCCATAACGACACTAATCTGTCATTATCTATTGAATATGAAAATTTCGAAATCAGTGAAAAAAATTACATGATAATTATAATTGTGCTTCATTTAAGTACATTTGTTAAAAACTTTACAAAGTAATTCCTTGATTTTCTTCGAAAAATCTCTAATAAAATATATTTCGAATTCTAAATAGTAGTGGTGTCTGTAAGATAATTCTTCTTGGTAAGGATCTCCTGGAAAGTTCCACCTTATTGGTGAAACTTGTGGTCTTCATTTAACGTAAACGAAATCACAAATTATGAGAGAAACAGAATATCAGCTTCTTTATTTGAAAGAATTTTAAGAAAGTCGTACGCCGCTAACACATAACAGTTTTCTATTAAGAAATCACAAAATATGCAACTGGCCGCATGTTTAAGACAGTACATCAAACCGATTTTGCTTAATATATAATAACAATAGGTATGATTTTATATACCAGCTGCTTACTTTTAGGACAGCTCCCTTGTGGGAATTTAAAAACAAAATCACATAGTAGAAAATCTGACACCAAATTAATAAAAAAAATTGGAAACCCGAATCCAAAGCCATGTTGCAAAAAGGTTTGCATTATGTTATTCAAAAATAAAGTTTCAAGTAGAACTAATTAGCCTGTCTCAGTTTAACTTCATTTAATAGAAAATTAATTCTAAACCTGCCAATATGGTATGAAAAAGCTTCTTTAGAAAGAAAGTGCAAACGTATCGAGTAAGATGTGTCTATTTTCTTACCCGTTTTTGAAAAATTGGAAAGTAATTTTACATTAGAGTTTTGCGTATCATTTCATTTCAAAAACACTTTTATATCTCTTTTTTCAGATATCCTAAAATTTAATTTCACCAGTGGAAATATCTCCATGTCTGACTGCATGCACCGAAGAGCCAAAATAATTTTACTAGAGCATCTTTATGTAAATCGAAGTAGCTGCTGGTCAAAGATGTCGCTTGTAAAATCTTGAAACAATATACTGTAAATAGCAGCTGATACTAAGCTCTGGTAATCAATGTTATTCTTGCTCTGCGGATAGCAAAGGCAGCAGACTTAAGTAAGTTTGACAAATACGAAACTGAAATGGCCAGTAGAATGAGCAAGAGCTATTTCCGAGAACGCAAGGCTTGTGGGGATTTCACACCCACTCGCAGTTGGTACATTCAAAAATTTATTCGAGGTGGCACGAACCACCACAAACAGCAGACAAGGTGTGAAGGGAATCCGGCTCTTCCGTTCTAGATGTGAGCGAAAGTCATCCCAGTTGGTACGAGTAATACAAGGAATAAATACTACACCGCAACGTGCTGGCAATTTGAATGCTGGTGATAGAAGTAATGTGTCACTACACACAGTACGTTGAACTCTGATGAAAATGGGTCTGCGTAGTCCCAGATGTTTTGGAGTGTCCATGCTAACTCCGTTTATTTGTCGAAAGAGCTTACAATTGGCACGCGAGCATCACAAGTGGAGCTTAAATGATTGCAAAAAGGTCGTCTAGTCCGATAAATCCTCTCCTGTTGTACCATGTGAAAGGTAAAGTACGTGAGTGTCTTTTACATGGGGAAGTTTTGGTACCAGGATACTCCGGGAAACAAAAACAAGGCTGCGGAAGAAATGTAATGTTTTGGGAAGTACTTCGCTGGGAAACCATGGGTCCAGTCATGTGCAGGAAGCTATGACGTCTTCCTCCTACCTAAACATCATTGCAGACGAGCTATATCATTTCCTGGTCAAGGTTGTCCCCACTAGTAGTACAATACACTGTCCCATACTGCCGGAACGTTTGAGTACGTTCGCAGAACATGGAGAAGAATTATAGGTATTGCCCTGGCTTCCAACTTTCGCAGGCAACAATCCATTCAAGCATCTGTGCTTTTTGTTGGAACATAATTCTATTCTACGGCTGTTCAACCACTTAACGCACAAGAATTAAAGTATTTGTTGGCAACGTGTTGATACCAGACACTACAAGACACCTTTAGAAACCTTGTAGCATCCATTCCTGGAAGGGGAACAGCTGTTTTGTCAGCCCGTTCAGGAACAACATCGTATTAGACTAGTGGTAATTATCTTTAGGTTCTTCGGTGTATATTTTTTCATGTTATCAGAATCATTACCCGCTTGAACAATGACTCCATTGTATACGATTTTTCAGTTACTAATTTTCTTAAGAGTGCAAGAAGAGTACAGAAAGGAAAAAGGTACATCATGAAAGCAAAATATTTAGTTGCATGTGGTATGGCGCGAACCTTCTTTATGTTTAAAGGTGTATCTCAAGCTGCATGACATCCCTCGGAACCAGAGCAGAGCAGACCATTTCTTGTTTTAGGTGTGCATTAATAATAATAATAATAATAATAACAGTATCGGTATGGTTCGTTTACCGGTTACTCTATATAATTGTAGTGCCGTTCGCTACAAATTTTTGACTTCAGTTGACGATTTTTATGCAGTTAAATTCAAAATATCGGTCCCAATTTTTTGGACTAATAAATTGTTGGGGAGACTACGCTGTTATTAGTGTAATAAATATTAATAAAAGTATCTACAGTGAGTAAAAAAAACAGGGATAGGGGTGATGGTAAGTTGACATGTGCATCAACAGCTCAGAGTGGAACGAACCTAATTTGAACGCAACTGATAAATAGACGGACACTTCCAAATAGTGTATAGCCATCAAAGAACACGGGTAAATCTGGTGATCTGAACGACTTTGATTATGGACATATTGTAAGCGCAGGACAAATGGTCATTCTATCGCCTAAGTGGGAAGCACCCTAGGTTTCTTTCCATGTTACACCAGCGACAAGGAAACTAAGTGAAGATGATTCCATCTACGGGCATATGATCTGAGAACAAGAAGTTTGATAGATTATTATACGTTTAAAGAAGTTTCCTTACATTTGTTAAATTATCTGACTTACCATCCTTGTCACATTTACGCCAAAAATCGGATTGTCATCTTCGAAATTTGTATTATATGGCGTAATCCTGTATTTCTTTCATGATTTCTTTCATGTTGACTTCAGCTAAATACTGGGTACAATAGTTTGATTAACAATTTGAAGATCTTTTGAAAATTTTCTAGATAGTGTTATTCGTAGTCAGCAATAAACCGGAGTTTCAGGAACAAGTGTTTCGGAATATGGAATCCGCGAATTCAATTTTTAGTGCATAGCCAATAATATATTCTTCATGTCGAGTGATTCTCAGTCATCATGATTCGCTTTGGTGTACGAAAAATCTCATTCTAGAATTGCAGCATCTCGCAAGAGAGGGTGGAAAATCTTCTGCAACACACGTATCTAACGCAGAACAAATGGGCAGACCTTAAGAAAAATTGTGTCATTTTTCACGTTTGGATGCTAGAACGTAGGCACAGTTTCCATTTCAGTACCTCGTTAATACGCGTAATATAACAAATAAAAACTCTTCCATACCGGAACAGGAATACTTTGGCGCAGATCACTTTTTATCTATTTATGTTCAGTTTTAGGGAGAGTGAAATAGGAATTCTAAGTGGTATTCAAGGGTACAAATTATCTACCCTTACACGTTTTGGGCGACAGGTTTCTAGTAAGGTACTTAGTCAATACAGGAATTAAAAATGCTCAAGCTTGTTTCCAAATAAACGAGAAAGGGAAGAAAACTAAACACACGGAAATGAGAGTGGTCCACTGAAAATCCAATATTCTTAGTGACAAAATAATTATGTTTTTTTCAGATTCGATGACCTCTCTTATGTATATGTAGAATTTCAAAGTGCGTAATCTTTACACATAAAACTGAAAGCCCTCACTGACTCATCACCGTATCTCAGAAACTACTGAACTTAGAACTTTCATATTCTGCAGGAATGTTCCTTTTACATCATAGAGGCGCACTAAGAAAGGATTTTTTCCTAAGATAAATTTAAGTGGGTCGAAATGGTTTTTTTAAATAACCCAGCTTTAATAACGCTAGGACGTTTTGCAAAAATCGAGCCATTGTTGCCCAGCAACTAAAGCCCCACCCTAAGTTTTGAATGACTTGAGTTGGCCTGCTCAATATATATTTTGTTCTAATAAATTTATTTGTTCCTAATTTATTTAACAAAAAACCTTAAAAATCACGTGAAAAGCGCTATATCATAATATGCTTTACATTTAAACATATGTTGTTGTTTGACACATCGAATGTCAAGGTTTTTTTATTTGTTCTAAATTTATTTAACAAAAGAAGACCTTTTAAATATATCACGTAAAAAGCGCTACATCATAATATGATTTGCACTTAAACATTTATATTATCGTTTGGCATATCGAATGTCAAAGCTTTTTGGAGTCGAAATCAAATTACCAACATTCGTTTTCACGGAAGCAACGGTGACGTCAATAAATATAAATACGCGGGTAGATTTCCATAGTAATTCAAATTTGAAAAAAACCAGTTTCCCCTTTGAGATATTAGCGATGGCAACACAATTTTGCTCACGCTTCCTAAAACATCTGACTTGCTAGCTTTTTAGTTTCGAACGAAATTGTTTATAAGCAAGGTTCTTTTTTCATTTACGTTGAAAGTAACAACGTATTTTGTTCTGCATTCTATTAATATTTTGTTCTGTTTTGTATTAATATTTTAACGATGAAAGTGTTGAGTAACGACGTATTTTGATTTATTTCGTGTAGGCTTGAATTTTTAACATTACAGTTATGAACGAAATTGCTTGTGTGTCGTCTGGCAGAATAAGTCAGGCAGACATGTGTTTCGCAAAAGAACAAAGAAATATGCAGTGTATGGCCATTTCAACTGTATATCATATATATCATCTGTATTTCATTTTTTTTAATACTGTATCATCACGTTCGAAGAACGGGTATTTAGCTAGTGCAATATAATTTGGAGGCCTCACTACCACCATGAACAGCTTTAATGGGCTAAAAACATATCCGAAATCTAAGGCCACTGGTTACAGAGAAGTGACAGAACCGATGTCATAAGACAAACGTACCACCTACGACTCATAGGGGACTCGAACAAAAGGTCAGAATGCAGTTCTTTATCTACTGCTCCAATTCGGCGGCGAACATTATTTCTCATGTTTAGAAGCTTATTTGAAGGCGAATTTAATTTTATGAACTCCTTAGTATCTAACCTGAAACTTCTTGAGAAAATAAGTAAATAAAATAATTTTATTGATATTTAACTGGTAATAACGTTTCAAAAATTTTTGTGGATTTATATTATCAGAAAGCATTACTTTGAAATATTTTTTAGATTCCACAAAAGAGACAGTAATGCATTGGAAATATGCACCACATATTTTATATCTTTTTCTTTATAAAAAAATTGTTTAGCAAAAAGTAAAGTTAAATTTTCGGATTCAAATTTTGGAGTCTATATCGCCATCACAATGATGATTACATGCACAAGTATCTAACCGTTCGTTTGAGACGAGCCCTAGTTTTATTCGACATGAGGCATCGGGGAAGCATTTGACAGATGGCACAGGCTCTGTCTCTTCCGTGGAACGATTACCTTAAAATATCCGTGCTTCATTACATATCGATTCCTCAGTTGCTCTCTCTTATGATGGTCATTGAACCCCTAAACAAAAAACAAAAACAAAAAATGAAAGTCGACGTTAAATTCTTGGAGATATTTATAAAGCCTGTAACACTTTTTCCAATTAATCAATCAGAGAATATTAGAACACTGTACAGTCAACTCCTAATTATACGCGATGCTGGTTATCAGCGACGGAACTTTTGGGTAATAATACTTTGAAGTAGCTAAATTATGCATAATTTTTTTTAGTCGCGGTAATATTTTTTATTACAAAAAATAGTTGAAGAAGAATGCGACTTAAAGGTTTTCTGACAAGGCTTGACTCTTATCTATGTCGTGTCAAGTGCCTGGAATTCTGTTAAACCCATCACTAACAGTAGGACATGGAGAAAACTTCTCTATTATGGAAATTACGCTTCTGAAGAAAATACAAGTGCTAATATCATATAACTAACCTAATTAGTGAAATCGGTTACCGGAGAGCAAAACGTTGATGAAACTAATATCGACAAATGGCTGGACTGCGACATACATGACCTTGGATTTGAACATTTAACTGACGAACCGATATTAATAAAGTTAGAGGAATAGCAGATGTAAACGAAGGAAGTGAAAATGATGAGGAGACGATTACACAGTGACGTGTGAATCATGAACATTTCGACGACCTGCTCGAGTACCTTGAAGGACAAAGCGATGCGTTATTAGCTGATCAGCTGGTTTTGTGCCAGCTGCAGACCCGAATTAAACAAAAATATTTTTCCGTAAAAAAACAGAAGCAAGCAACTGATTATTTCAAGAATACTTAAACATATAACTTTTCAGTATGTATTATGCTTGCAATAATAATAACTAGTCTGCATAAAACATAGCACTATGTTATGCGTGTAATTTGTAGATTAATTTTTTTTCCTGTAAAAATTTTGATTACCTGCGAATTTTATTAAACTCGTGCATTCCACAATCGCGGATAATCGGGAGTTAACTGTATTTCAGAAAATTAGTCAAGCGCATTTTTAATTTCATCATTATATAAGAATTGACGAAGTCTGGGGAACTCAAGTGGTTCTGCAGCGGAATAGATTGAAGTTCATTGGGTGTTTAAGCTCTGGCTCGATTTATGGCTAAATCGCTACAAAGATGATAATTTTGTGAAAAAATTTAAGACCATCAAAAAAGCTAATACCAAAATTTCTTCAAAACTCGAATCTAATAAGTTACATCTCTCACGCACATGAACAAATTTGGATGTGTAAACACTGTGAGAAATTACAAAAATATAGAAAAAGTGTATCGTGTTCGGTTACTTTGAACGCACATTATTTCTCATGAGTGGCATATTAAACAGTGCTGTGCTGGACAAATAAAATCCTAGCGGAATATCTACTGTTAGGCTAATGAATGATGTGCATTCACCTGTCACATCACTACTGATCAACCAAGTACGGCGCTTGACATTTTTCACTGGATGCACAAATTCGAAACGTTGACTAGTAAGGAAGCAGCTCATCTTGTACCTTTCCTAGTGAATTATCCGAATAGTGCATAGATTATACTTATATTTTAGCCAGGGATCTGACAATTGACGGAAGTTAACATTTTGGGGAGAATTTTAAGAATCAACAAAAATAATTGCTTAAATCTTGGTAACAAAATGACTTTCCCTGTATTATTCACTTACAGTAATAAAAGAGAATGGAAAAAGGCTTTTGAAAAATTTGCTAAAAAGTGGAATGATATTGGTTGAAAGCAATTTACTTTACAATATTTGCTGCAGTGACATATTTTTTTCTCTGAAGTTTTTTTCCGTATTACGTTCATCGGTACGGAACCTAGACATTCACTTTAATTTCATGAAACAAGAAACTCCAGATGGACAAAGATAAACTAAAATAACTATCAATGCATTTTGGGAATAAGTAATGACATCTTTATTGCCCTTACTAAAATCATTAATTGCCGGTAACTTTATTTTCGAGAGCGATTCTATATGAGATGGTAGTAAGAATGAAACTACAAAATTAAAGTTCAACCGTAAGCTTCTGGAAACTTTTAGTTGGAGGTAAGGCGATGATGAAAAGTTTACGTGTTCTAAGTGTTTTAACATAGAAATTTAAAAAACAAAACAAAACAATCCTATGTTTTGCTTTAAAATGTGGTTAGAAATAGCTTTTAGAAATATAGCATCAGGGAAACCTTTCTGTGCGTGAATAGAGATTTAAAGCTCAGTAGAAAAATTTTAAGTTATTAATGCAAGCCAGGAGAAAAAGCTTTAGACTGCTTGAGGTTTCAGATGCTGTTGTGAAAAGTCGCTTAAAATCGTTTTATCTAACGTTTTACAGTATGACCGCCATTACGAAACGCGGACTGTTCGAAAAGGTTTCATAACATGAACACGGTAAAGACTCTTGAACGTAGCAGAATAAGTGAGACGAACTTAAATTGTACAATAGAAAACTCAATGTAGTTAAAAAAATTTCAGCGATGGAATTGTGGGAAATGGAAATTTTTACTTTGAAGAAAGAAAAAGAGATTTGATTAGAATTTTGCGATTCGGAAATTTTCTTTTGGCAAAGGGGAAACAGTATTCATTATAATTTGAACTGATTGATCGGTTGAAAAGAATTTCCCTTTCTGAATGTTTTTAAATGCCTCTTTGGTTTGATATTAATTAACTGTTTCCATTTTCCACATGGCACACATTTTCTCAAATTTGAGTCATTGAAAAACAAGAACTCAGAAAAAACAACAGTGTTCCAAATTAACACCACATAAAAGTAAATAAATACGTAAATGTTACCCCTATTGGTTTACGATTTTTATATTTAATTTCTTATGTACTTGCCTTTCAATATTTTATTGCTGCTGTGTACCTCCCTGAATTACAATGTTCATTTGTTTTAAAACGTATCAGCGTTTTCGACAAAATTCAAAGGACTTAACTTGCAAGTTAAAGTTTAGGTGCATACCATGCCAACAACAACCTGCTTTACTGTATCCTGTGCAGATCCGTTATGCACCTAAACCCATTGTCAAATATACGAAACACCAGAACGATGAAACACTGTCGCTTGATTTCAAAGCTGTCGATTTACGGAAGTTGACTCCAAAACTGACTGTTGAGAGAGAGGGGGTTCCTTTCCTTTGTGACTGTTCCTCATTGGTTTGTCTGACCAACAATTCCTACACTGGCGAATTATTGTAACAACTCTTAAATATTTCGAATGAAACTTGGAATTCGTTGTGCAGGATATGTATTTAAATAAAAATATAAAGGGCAAAGTGGCCATACACATCAAATAGGAATATATGATCCCCTTTGAGGAGGAATCTGATTGATGACAGCTTTAAATGGCGATATTCTTAAGTTTCTTTCTCTGTGTTCATTTCTCTGAGCCGACATATGAAATCTTTAATATTTTTTGACAATTCTTGTTTTTTTACAGCAAATTTGTTTTTGTAAACCGAAGATGCTTATCCACTTTCTTTAAATTGGCTAGGTTTCCTAAGTAAGCAAAAGTCAAAGCAAACAAACACCTGAGAAGACTGTTTATCAGGAGCCAAGAAACCTCGATAATCTTCAAATCAACTAGACATAGAGTATGCATGTATCTGCCATGTGATCAAGCAGCAGAGCTTCAATGGCTGATCGGTTTATATTTACCCGACAAACCATGCTTTCTAGAAACATTCAAACCGTATTTCTTTCTTCTGACATGTATTTACCACTTCCAAATTTACCGTAAATATTCTATCGTGTACTTTATCAGCAACCGCAATTTAGTGCGCAATTAGGGAAGCATACGAAAATAAAATAATAAAAAACAAATAAAGGCTACCATGACTGAAATGATACAGTGCAATTTAAAAATAATCACAAAAATGCGTGTATAGGGAAAAATAAGGAAAACGTGAGAAATCATAATACACCTGAATTGTCCTTGTTCCCGCATCCATTTACACATAGGAATAAATCGGAAATAATATTTTTGACAAACGTTGGCATAGTAAAACGCACTGGATCTCGATTTTTCTCATCGCTCACGATGAGAATAAAACACTTTTGCTTTATTATTGATAAAATTGGATTTAATTCGAAAATTAATAACACTGGGGTGCAAGATAGTGTTCAAGTTAGGTAGCTTTGCCCACCGCACTCAGCTGGGCTGAAGTACGCCAGTATGTCAGGAAATACCACGTTTTCGAACACAGCATGCTAAAAACGTTTGTTCCAAAATTTAGAAGAAGGAAAAAACAGTACTTGGCGTGTAATGCGCTAGCGTCTGGCAGCAGGCTTAGTGTACACCAGTTTCTAACAACTGTCGTGAGCGTCTCAAATATGGGTGGAGCTACAGATTCTAATCAATTTGCGTGGTTCTTTAAAACACCGGCGCGCTACTGAAGTTAACGTGCAGAACAGCAACATCAGTATCTTCATACATACAGTTCAGATACAAATGAAGGTGTAGATTAATGTATATTTATATACAAATAAGAGTATATGAATACGTGGGCGGAAGAAAAGGAGTTGCTTTTTTCCCCTTTTAGCTATTCAACAAATCACAATGCTACAAATTTGAAATTAGGGTATTTTATTTACCGGAATAAACCAAATATGAGCATAAGCAATGGCTGGTGCAATTAGAGCTGTTACTGACTGGCATTACTGTATTTATTTTAAAAGCGATGCTTAATTCCTACTCTGCTGTACATAAAACCGTACATAACTTTTTTTAAATGCTAAGTAGTGACATCACACGAATCGAAATCTTGATCATTAAACTTATTAAATACCATGCTTACCTTGCTATCTTAACTGAACGATATTATCTTTTTTTCATAAGAATCAAATATAAAAATTGCTCTGTTCCCCTATTATGCCTGGAAAGCATTTGCATTTTCACTTTCTTCTCTTGAATCCTTCCTCAATCACGCAGTTGCACAGCTGCGAAAAGATATACATTTCCATTCCTTGTCGAAAAAGTGTTTATGCAATGTAAGTTTCCACTTTCTGAAGCAATTTTGGTAGGTTACTTTCGACAATTATTCCCACGATTCATGTAATGCTCAACGAGAGCTGCTTTTATTCGTGATTAAAAAAAATTAACCCCTTACATTTAGTATTCTGCGATGACTCAGAATATAACTTGAAATATACTTAAACCATTAGATGAAAAATTATAATTTGTAGACGCAAATGTACTCCAACATCTCGTAGATTGTATACCAAACCTCATACAGGTGCTGTAATTCTAGCTAAACGAGTTTCCACCCGGTACTGTATAAACTTTCTAGTTCAGTGCCCTGTATCTGCATTAGGCGCAAACACCAAGTACTTATCACTTACTTACTCAGATCATCAGATTATATGCAGGGGATTTCAGGAAGGGAGTGTCTGACCCCATGTATTAAATAACCCTTAGAAATAGGAATCTAAGAGATTCGGGCTAGAGTGCCCGATAGGAAAGTGACACGGAAGTGAGGTAGAAAGGGGGGAGGGAGGCGCACTTATGTATAGCCGGGGGGCCAGTACCCGGGATCCGACGGTTTAACGTCCCCATCCGACGCACAGCGAAGATTTTGTGGTTCGAGCGTTCGTACCTGCCTGAGATCGAACGTGAGTTTTCTCCGTGGCAGTCATGAACGTTGACCAATAGGCCATCCGCGGCCCATGTGTCAAACATTACGCACCATCTGTCTTTAGTTTTATAAATTTTGCCCAGCATATGAGTGCCTCATGATGTGCAATCCACATACTTCATATAATTGTGCTTCATTTAAGTCGCGTGCAGACGGGACTGTATCGTTTAAAAATAGATCCGTTTCTGTGATGCCAGACTCGGCCTAGCTTTCTACAGACGTTTAAAAGAAATTGTTTGTGATCGCAGTCAAGGTTGTAATAAAACACTCACGTGTAATTTACTTACTCCTGCACAATATGTAGAACTTTTATTTCGCCTGGAGTGCTGAGAAAAAGAAGCAGATATATATGAATATGTATCTTCGAATTACAAGCTAATTACGAATCACAATCCAGTACAGATATACTGCATATCGTTAACCTCTGGGATAATCAGAAGCAAGCAGTTCACTGAAGTTTTTATGTTGTATAACGTCAAAAGTAGAAATACTGTTTTTCTGAACAAAAAATATTTTCTCATAATAAATACTAATGTCTGTAGTGAAAAACATGTTCTGAAAACCGTTTCTTCCTTTTACAACAATGTAATTAATCCGTTAGATTTGGAAAATTACAACCAATCGATTTGCAAAAGGTGCAGCATTAATTTGTTCATTAATGGGTCTCATTGTTTTAATTCATATTTCATGAAGGACGTTCGTTTTCAACTTCTGAAATAGATGTCATTTACACATTAGATTCAAAGTTACACAAACTGAAATATTGCAAATACTATAATTTCCCAAAAACTTATACCATTTGAAACACTGTAATTTCCCAAAAAACTTATACCATTTTACTTTACTTAAATCTTTTTGCAGACTGAGATTTTCATTATTTGAATCGTCAGTTTAAGGCTCAGATAAACAAGTCACTGACTTTTCCTATCTTTTAGAAATTGAGGAATCGCATTTTTAATCATGTTAGGCCACAAAAGTTACTATTTTTCATATTTGGTAGTTTCTCTAGTTTTTTGTATTCCTGCAGAAAAGAAATCTATACCAAATTGTTCGTTTAGGATTCCAGACCACAGCTTTTAGGAAAGCAATAGAATCGGTAAAGTGGTCAACAACACACTTCCCGTATTTCTCGAAAGCTTCACACCAGCAACCTTTAGGATTGATTATGAAGACTCCCACGGAACGTAAACCTCCTCAACGGCGCTGCTGTTTATCCAGGGTCATTTTGAATAGCTGAGAAACGGGGCGACAGATTTGATTACCTAACTGATTTATGAAATATTTTGTTGTAGTGTTTTTCAAAGCGAATATACCTATAAATTCCAATGTGAAGGGTATATTCTATTACTTAGTTTTGCTACGAAATTCCAATGAGAGGATTAGAGAACATTTAAACGCGATTATAAGAAATCCTCTAGAAAAATTCGTAAACAGTTAACATTTGGTGCCGAAAGTAATATTCCTTCTTTGAACAGTTGCATACTGCTTTCGTGTCTTTTATGAGCATATTCTAAATATATGCTTATGAAGAAGGAAAATAAAGTATCGATACGAGACGGGAAAACAATGAATGCCGATTTTCACATTCCTTGCCGCAATTCCAGTTGGCATTGTTTCACTGGTCTTACACTTATTTATGGAAAATGGATGCAAAATATTTTTGAAATATGGTTTGGCGGTATCATGAATGAAATATAAGATGCATAGGAATAGCGATGTTTCTCCGATATACAATATCTAATATTTCGGAAAATATCTGTGTATAATATTCTCACCAAAAATCTTTTTTAAACAACCTTAAAGCCGATACAACGGATACAAGGAGCTACTATGAAATTTTAATACAGCGGAAATTAATAATTGAGTCTTCTTGGCAAGTTTGGTACTGAGTTGCGTAGATCTTGGATACTAAGGTTCAAAATTACACATCGTAAAATGTTTGCAATTTTTTTTATTTGTAAATTGTCTGTACGATTCTAACACGCACGATCTTTACGTTCATCAATTTTCGCCAAAATTCGAATGGTTCATCGTTGTTATTATAATTTGAATTCATTTGGTTGATAATTGAAAGTTCCTCCCAGTGGTCTTTAACAAAAAAGGGCTTTTAACTATAGCTTAGCCTCTTCAAGTTGTTGAAAACAAAAAACACTTGAAACACTTACCTTAAAAAGCGTCTAAAATGCTTTCGCATGGCTACGAAAAATGCACTTCACATGCAGCAAAAGTTCAGTACTTTCTATTGATGAGCATTAAAGCAGAATTTTCAAGAAACCCACTGTTGTGATTTTATAGGGACATTTTGTGTACATAGATACCATAAAACTGGGCTAAAATTCAGGTTGAGGTAACTTATCCTGCAATGCAATAACTTTTGTGATGATCAAGTCCTGACTTATATGTATGTTTCACCATCTCTTATTAATATAATTTTTTTTAAAACGTAAATATAAGTAGTATAGGCTTGATCACATCTGGGCTAAACAGACACGTCACCATTTCCACGATTATGTCAACATATGCACATGGAGTATATAAGTATCAACGAGCACCTAAAGTTTCATTCTTGTAATGTAACTGTAAAATCTTGAAACGGTTTTCACTAGGCTGATATAAAAATCTAACCGATTTTTTAAATGGATCATGACAAATTATTCTTTATATTTTTCACTGCTTTTGAAGTTACTTTAGATATAGTATTATTAGTTAATTTAGTTATTAATACTGAAACGGTGGCAGAACTAGAAGTTGATTTAAAAAATTCCTCATGCTTTAAATCTATACATCTTGGACGCAGTTATTATTTTCATCAGTGTGAGAAAGATGGAAAGAATGTCTATGATATCCGTTATTTTTTTCGCGATGAGAATCGAAATTTAAAAGCTTATGTAGTTGGTGTACAGTTACTTGAAAATGAGTTTAAGCGCATTTGTCAAACATGAAGTTTAAGCATCCTAGTACTTGCATTGTTGTTGGTCCCTCGCAATCAGGGAAGACAACCACCGTTAGAAAAATAATTCATCAAAACATCTACGATTGCCAGCTTAAAAAAATCAAGTGGTGTTATTCAGTATACCAACCATGGTTCTTAGAAGAGAAAGACATTGAATTCGTACGCGGAATGCCTGATACGTTTGATGATGTAGACCTCGTTGTCATCGATGACTTAATGAGTTCGCTAACAGAGAAGCTGGCGTTTCTGTTAACCGTGGGTTCGCATCATGCTAATGTAAGTGTGATACTAATAATGCAAAACTTGTTTCCACGAAATAAAGTAATGCGGGATATAAGTCTAAACACACATTATCTTTTGTTTTTCAAAAATAACAGAGATATAAGCCAGTTACAATGTTTAGCTCGTCAAGCTTTTGTTCATCAGTCAGCGTACTTGATGGATGCCTATAAAAAAGCAACGACTCAAAAGTTTGGTTATTTACTTCTCGATTTTCGACCTGAAACTGATGTCAATTTAAGACTGAGAGAGTCTTGTTTTCCTGATGAAAACGGTGTTCACTGGGTTTATCTACCAAAATAATGAAAAATATAAAAAAATTATCACTTACT
The DNA here is from genome assembly GCA_039090855.1 of Macrothele yani. Lineage (NCBI taxonomy): Eukaryota > Metazoa > Arthropoda > Arachnida > Araneae > Macrothelidae > Macrothele > Macrothele yani. The sequence continues at coordinate 17,253,549 of CM077016.1, forward strand.
AGCATTGTTAAGCAAATCATCGCCTTTGCAGAGGAAAGTTATATTAAAAACTGCTTCAAAGGATCAGATTCATTCTATTTGTGAAATCTGTAGCAACGTCTTAGAAGGAAACTTGCCTATCAATTTGCATAAAATAAAAAAGTATAAACATGGTATTCGACAGCTGGCAAATAAAAAGATTCCTCTAGCCAAGAAAAGAAAAATTTTATCCAGTCAAACTGTTGGATTTCTACCATTAATAATACCCACTGTGCTATCAGTTCTTGGAGGTTTAGTAGGAAAAGCAATAGGAAAACGTATATAAACTATGGCTCAGAAAATGGCTTTAGTTCCTCCTGAGCTGCTCGCAGCTTATCAGTTTCAAAAACCGTCAGTACGTTTAGAAGACGATATCGGATCGCTCTTAGATCAAAGTTCAATTCCTGATGATGTGAAAGTTAAACTGCTGAGTCAGCTCATCACTAGATATCAAAAAACTGTTCATTCTCCAAGACCACCTGTGCCTGTAAGCATCGTACCTCCATCCGAAGAACAGAAACTGATGTATTCAGATGCTAAACCTTTAAAGAATGATTATGACTTAAGTAAAGACCCCATAGCAGAATCGATCATAGTAACAGTACCTCGCTTACATCAGAAGTATATTCCACATATTTTGTCCATGGTACAAAAGAAAAATTTCAAATGGAACAATAAAGGCGAACTTGTTATTAACGGTGATTCGGTTGCTGGAAGTAATATCGTAGACTTATTTTCATACCTTATGAGAAACCGTAAACATGATACTGTACCAGTTGGATTTCAACCCTTTATTGAAGTAATAAAATCAGTTAATCTTCCTCTGCAATGGATTGGTAACAAGCGTTTGAGGGATAACTTAGAAGCTTCTCCAACTTCGAGATTAAATAGTTCATCTGTGTTTTATGACCCGGTTTCTCCAAATGGACGTAGAAGTTCTACGGAAACTTCATTAGCATTGGAAGCAAACAGACCTTCACAAAGCAGACGCATGACACGAAGTACATTACCAAGAAAATCAAGAAGTCATTCAGCAGATGCAAAATGGCTAAGTTATTGAAATCGCTTTACTATGATTTTAAACATCCTGCAAGTTTTGGGGGCTTTAATAAATTGGCACAAACGAGCAAGCTTCCGTATAACAAAGTGAAAGAATGGCTAATGTCCCAAGACACATATAACTTGCATAAACCTGTTAAAATTCAGTATTCACGTAGAAAAACCATAGCATTGGCTCAAGATGAATTATGGCAAGCTGATTCAGTAGATCTAAAAGCTTTATCGAAGCAGAACAAAGGTGTGAAATATCTTCTAACAATTATCGATGTATTTTCAAAATATACTTTTGTCGTTCCTTTGAAAAATAAGAAACCTGATTCAGTTTTATCTGGCTTTAGAAAGGTATTCAAGAAAAGAAAGCCACAAAAATTGCAAACTGACAAGGGAAGTGAGTTTTTTAATAAAAAAGTGATACTGTTTTTTAAAAAGTCTAACATTAAACATTATACTACTCATAGTAATACTAAGGCAAGTGTAATTGAGTGATTCAACAGAACTTTGAAAGAAAAAATGTTTCGGATATTTACGCACCGGTCTTCATACAAATATTTTAATATATTGGAGAGTCTTGTTCATAGCTACAACAATAGTATACATCGTAGTATAGGAATGTCACCTGCAGAGGTAAAGAAACAACATCACTCTCAAATTTTTGAAAAATTGTATGGAAAGGAACAACGAAAAAAGATTTGTTTTCTCTGTTAACGATCAGGTTCGTATATCAAACGTAAAACATGTTTTTAAGAAAGGTTACTTACCAGGATGGACTGAAGCAATTTTTCTTGTTCATGAACTTGTTCCTTCGGATCCACCAACCTATATAATACGTGACATGCAAGGGGAAATCATTAAAGGAAAATTTTACGCAGAAGAATTACAAAAAATAAAAAAAACGAGCAGGATTTATGGCGTATTGATAAAATTCTTAAAGTTAAAGGGCGTGGTAAGAAAAAGGAATTATATGTTTGTTGGAGCGGATTTCCTGAAAAATTTAATAGCTGGATAAGCGCATCATGGGTGAAGAACTTTATGTAACGTTAGCTAGCACTGCAAGTATGAAGTATTTTCCTAATAATACTCAAGGACATTTCCTAACTAAGCTGTCACAGCCACTTACATGGTCTGGTACATGGGAAGTAGGTTTAACAGAAATCATACTTCCTAGAAGCTGGTTTAACATCACTGAAAGTAATAATGAGTACGAGCTTGTTCATGATGAAGATGTTATGGAAACAGTTGAAGTACGTGGCGCCGAATATAATATCCCCTTAATTTCAGACAATAACGACAAAGGGAAAAAAATTTTTCTATACTATTAACGAGAATATACGAACAATAGTTAAGACTGATGCTGTCTCGTTTGTGTTACACGAAGACAAGAGGGTAACACTTGATATCGCGAAAAATTATGAAGTTCACATATCAAATGAAACGGCTGAAAAATTATTGTATGTTTTGCATTTACCAATTGAAAGCATAGTTTTACCTGAAAACAATAAGCACGAATTTCACTATCGAGAAACTAAAGCTAATTTGTCAAATCAATTTTTCAAAATCATCGATAAAACTTTAGTTCAAGATAAAGAATATGTTATACCTCTTTTGTCAATTAAACATAGCCAAAGTGAAAACATATTTGAGAGTATAAATCAAAATATTTTACTTGAACTTAAAAATAATCTCATAGCATTTTCATTAAATGTCTCTGAAAATAAAGTAACTGTGACTATACCACAGAATTATGAAATGCATGTGGCAGCAGCAAATGCTCCGTCTTTGTTACATATGCTCAACTTGCCTTTAGTAAACCACATACTGAAGAAAACTGCTACTTTTGAATATCATCATGTAACTGTTTTCAACGAGGCTGAGTTCTTTACTGTTGTTGAAAAGAAAACTGTAGAAGTAAAAAAACTCGTAAAAATCACAGAAAAAATTCACATTCCTGTAGGATTATATACGGATCCAAAAGATTTATTTGATGTCGTCAGTTATGCAGAATTTAAACTTTTAGCAAACAAGAAAGTTCAAATGTTAATACCGGAACACAAAACAATTATATTTTGCGATGGATTGAAAGATCTGTTGGGTTTCAAAATTTCTGTTTTTGATGCAGGCACATACATAAGTGATTACGTTATAGAACTGGATGCAGGAATCACCGAAATTTTTGTGTATAGTGATGTAGTTGATTCACATCGTGTAGGCGATACAGTTGCCCCGCTTTTAAGAATAATTCCTGTAATGAGCGAGACGAAAGACCAGATAGTAAAACTGTATACATCACCTTTGTATTTTCCTATAAGGAAAACGTATGTAGATACGATAGAAATCGATTTAAGAACAAGCGGAGGTGGAAATATAATTTTCACAGGTGGTAAAACTTTTCTGGTGTTATGCTTTAGAAGAAGACTATAAAAACAGAGTTTTTGATGGCATCGTCATTTCACATTTGTTTGCTTTGGTGAATGATATATCTATGCCTTTGAACATCTTGTCTCCATTATCAAGATTATAACTTCTTAAGAGAAAACTATGAAGTCGCAAAAGTGGAATTGTACCGATCACTATACCGACCAGATTGGGGGAAATTTGTACTTTAGTGGACCATTACATCAACGTGGATATGGATTGTTTGGTGATATACTACGACATATCACGCCAATTTTGTCAAAAGCAGGAAAATATGTGGGTAAACAATTACTTAGTACAGGAAGAAACGTTATATCTGATTTAACATCCGGAAAGTCTTTAAGTGAAGCGGCTAAAACAAGATTTAAAGAAACAGCTGGGAAAATAAAAACTGATGTATTACAAAAGCTCGAGCAAAGTGGTAGAGGGAAACCTATAAAAAGAAAACGCAAACCTAAAACTGGTAACAGTTCTGCGGCTAAACGTATGAAGAAAAGTTCACGTAAATTGGGTCATTATCGAGATATATTTAATTACAAGTATAAAAGCTATCATGGATTCGAGGTCTTGCCCCTGTCTAAAAAGCGAACTGGAACTCTTTTCTGCAAGACCTACTCAAGTTGCAATTGAAAATTCAACCTTCGTTGAGTTTCAGCCTATTGCAACATTAACAGATAAAAGTCCAGTAGAATTTTACATAACTGGAAGCGGAGAACAATATTTAGATTTAGCGCATTCCATATTGCATATGCAAATAAAAATTTTAAAGAAGAATGGTGATAATGTGCCAGAAGCTGAAAAAGTTACAGTAATTAATTACGTTTTAAACACAATGTTTAATCAATGTTCAGTGTTTTTAAATGGCAAGCTTGTACAATCAGAAAATAATTATGCCTATAGAAGCATTATTGAGAGTTTGTTGATGTTTCCAAAAGATGCTCAAGAGACCATGTTATCGTGTTCAGGCTTTTATGCTGACACACCATCTCATTTTGACGAGATTAATCCGGAGAATAATTTTAATGCTGGACTGACCTCGCGATATCAAATGTGTAAAAAAAGTAAATTAATCGATTTAAGCGGAGCTTTACATATTGACCTTGCGTGTCAATCTAAGTTATTACTAAACGGTATGAATGTAAAGATAAAACTTGAAAGATCTAAGGATGCATTTGCATTAATGTCAAATGCAGATAATTATAAAATAGTTATACAAAATGCCTCTTTATTTATACGTAAAGTCGATGTTACCTCTTCTGTTATAATTGCGCATGAAAAAGCTTTGGAGAGAGGAGTGATGAAAATTCCCATAAGGAAAATTGATGTGAAAATATTTACCCTTTCAGCTGGATTGCATTCATCCACAATTGCGAACGCCTTCATCGGTCAGTTACCAACACGATTAATAATTGGGCTTGTTAGTAACACTGCATTTAACGGAGCGATAGATAAAAATCCATTTAATTTTAAAAATTACAACTTAAATTATATTTACTTATTAAAGGATAATCAGATGATTCCATCGAAAGCTTATACGCCAAATTTTCAACAGGATCCTTATACGCGGAATTATTTGAGTATATTTACAGATTTAACAAGATTTCACTACGGTCAAAATATCAATATTAGCTACAAGGAATATAAAAATGGTCTGAGTCTTTATGCGTTTGATTTAACTCCAGACTTCAGTTCCGGAGAACTACATTCTAGTATTACTGCAAATGGTAATATTTCCATAGATTTGAAGTTTTCTGAACCATTGCCCGAAACAGTTAACGTCGTAGTTTATGCAGAATTCCAAAATACGATTGAAATTGACAAGTCACGAAGCGTGTTTACCGATTTTTAATGGATACGCGTAGTCTTTGGCGATTAGCATGCAGTGATCCTGCTATGAGCACCACATTTCATGGAGTATATCCGTCTGATGGTTTGCCTCAGCACAGAGATCGCTGGTCTTCCTTTATTGTAAATTTAGATCCAATGAAAAAGAAAGGTTCACATTGGATTGCTTTATTCTTTCAAAATTCTACATGCTATTATTTTTGCTCTTATGGCATCGAACCTAATAATACATCTATATTAAAATTTAACGATGAAAATTCTGATAGCGTTAAATGGAACAAAATAACATATCAGGCGCCTTATTCAGCAAGTTGTGGGTTGTTTTGCTTATATTTTCTTTATAAAATGGTTAGAGGAAAAAGTCTTAAAGAACTGAGCCTCATAGACCAAGGCCATAATGAGCAAGTGGTGAAAAGATTTGTCAGTCGTCATCTAAAACTACATACCTGCAAGTTAAATTTAAAGAAATATCAGACTTGTATGGAATTTAGGAAAACAACTTAGATCCACTGTTCTCTAAAACTAAATGAATCAAAACAAGCTTGAATGTTATTAATTAGTAAACACTTAATTGCTTATATTACATCCAATACGGTAGTTATTGACTAATTTGGATAAGGCTTAGAAAATGTTAAAAAGACATACTATAGTGCTCATGTGAAGAAAAAGCAAATAGACCTAACTGATTGCGTATTGATCTGATTTTAAACATCAAAATTCATTGGTTACTTCTTAAGTTGATCTGTTTTCATTGGTTACTTCATCAATTGCAGTGTTGATCCCCACATCAAGTATAAAAACCCATGTGGATGTAAAGGAACGTTAGAACAAATCTTCATTTCAAACCTCTTTAGAGATTACATTTGCAGAGTTTATTCTATAATAAACCATGGAGAAATTTGGATTTGTGCATGTTCACAGAACATCCGCCAGCAGTCCCTACACTGTTAAAAGTTGTGGCAATAAACTCTACGAAACGATGCTTCAAACAGTTGATGCTGCTGTAAAATTTCCTTCAGATGAAGTGGATCACCCAGCATTTGACTCGAAAATCGCCTATTTCAAAATCTTGTCGAACAAGGAGATCCTTAAGGAGCTTCATGCATTAAAAATTCAGAATTGCCGTTTACAACATTCATTATCTGACAGTGCACTTTGAAGAACTAAAATGATATAATGCTCCTACATCCAAAAGAATGGACTATTTAGAAATGTGTTGTAAAATTTTACCGCTGATGGAGTCTTTAAGTTCTTACTAACAGAGAAATTATTAGAGAAATTCATTCACCAATCACCAGAAACACTCATCCTTTAGAACGATCGTTTTCAGAATGCTAATATTTGCATTTGTGTGTATGTATGTGTGTGTGTGTTTCGCATTCGTCGCAAACTGCAGTGAATCAGCCCATAAAAAATGACGACGAAAAAGAGCGAACATCTGGCTCACATCGGAAAGAACACAAGATACCTTCTATAAAGCTAGCATATCTTGATGTATCATCTGACAGAGGTCAAGAAACGTTGAACTCTTGAAATGTTAGACGCTTAAAGATTATCTTTCGGTAGAGACTTTTGATGATGGACACGCTGATTAATCCTAACAGACAGACGAGTGATGTCACTCTACTTAAATCTGTTCAGCTATTTTAATCTATTAACGGATAGTCAATTGTTATCTAAATATTTTGATGTTATATTGTAACAATGAAAATGTAACTCTTAAGGATCACAAATTTCAAATAAAAATGTTTTTTTCTTTTTCATATTTTGTGTGTTTGTATACTTTCTGTATTTATCAATTACTTACTCTTTTAGAAAGTTAATAAAAATAATACTCACAGTTATTTTCACTTCCATCATCATTCACCAAACTTCTGTGTAATAAAATGTCGCATTCATTTGCTCATCTAGGCTGTGCTGCTTTACTTTTGCCGACAGACCATATGTAGCACATTGCAACCTTTTGAAGTATAATTGCAATCGAAACACATGATCTGGCGGGTTTTCACCCTTTTATTTTTAATGCTACAACAGAAAGCACAATTTTATAGTACATATATATATACAATAGCGGTTACAATAAAATCTATGGAATCTACAACAGACAGCATAATTTTATAGTATATATATATATGCAATGGTGGCTACAATACATACTATGGAGTCTACAACAGATAACACAATTTTATAGTGTGAAATGCAATGGTATCAGCAATACAATCCATTGAAGCTACAACAGACAACACAATTTAAAGTGTATAATATCTTATACAATTCTGATTACCATGCAAATGCAATTCGTAATATTCATCTCATAAAACATGCCAAAAATACAGAAAAAAGTATATAATTCAAATGAATTCCTTTTAATAAAACCCGTGAAAGCTCAAACCTACTTTAAATGCATATTTTAAAGATTTCTCTATAAGCAGATGATAGAGTGCATAGCATTTAATATCATTAGATCTGAACTGATTCACATCGTTGTTGACTTACATATGTAAAGAAAACTTTTGAAAAAGTTCCAAATCTTTTTTATTTTTATTCCCGAAACTCTGAAAAAGTGCACTACTCCTTTACTGTTTACTTTCATTAAAACATTAAAGCTTTCATTATCTTTTTCTGTAATAATAAAAATTTCCGTTTTATTCTTTGTAAACAAGTCAATATGTTTTTTGTTCATAATGCCTCTGTACCAATGACCTTGCTTCTTTTCCTCAATAATTTTTTTGAATTGTTTCTTAGTTAGTGGGTTGACAATGTCAAGCATGGGATTTGATATATCAAACTGATAAATCTTCTGCTGATCCTCTTTCTCATTTATGAAATATTTGAATGTCACACATGAGTTTGATGAGCACTGATGCACGAGATCTATAACAGAAAAAATTATGAAGAAGGGGCAGTGAGGCTCTACTTTTACATAAATCTCATTTTTGCTTGAAAAACTAATTCTCAAAACACGGCAGACGTCAAATTTTATTACACATTGATATATCTGAAATGAAATGTGTATTCATTCACAGGTGAACGAATGCGTTTGATTTTTTTTTCTTCAGCGATGCATACAGATAATAAATATGCAATGGTTTCCATATGATGTTTTTTAAAACTTAGTGATAATTTCTTTTGCACTTTGATAAAACATATTTTGAGATTTACTTAAATTACACGAGTCTATAAGTTGAATTTATGAAACACAGAAATCAGTTTACAAATGAACATCATAAAACACAACTTATGCGATAGAATAATGTCCAAAAGACTTCACCTCAATTCCATCATCAAAAATGAATTTCTTATCATAGTAAGGACTTAGTGAAATCTTATTTTGAATTACAGTTTTTAAGTTATGTTTTTTGCTGCTAATTTGATACTGAGAATGTCTAAGCAACTGAGTACCAAACAATACAGTTTTATAATCATCATGATTCAGATTCTTAATAACATAACGCTTAATTCCCTTGGCTGTTTTTTTTTTGCATCATTTTGATATATATATATGAATACATCTTTGGTTTTAGTGCGCAGAACTCTTTTATTGGCTTCGAATTTGTTTCATCCTTGAAATATCCCAACTTATTTTCATTTCCTCTGTTGTATGCAGGATGAAAAGTAGGATACTGACTTGTGTCAACTATTTCTTTAAAAACAGTACACAAATCTTGGTAGACATCTTCAGTTTCAATATACATTGTTAGTGAATCAGTGTCTGTGTAAATTAGACTGCAACGATTCTTATATTGCATTTTAAAAAAATCAAAGTAGGTTTTATACATGTGCAGTTTGCTGAGTTCAAGGACACAAAATCCAATGTAAAGAGGATTATTTAGAAAAAGATTAGTCTTCTTTAACTTGAATAGTACAAAATTATCGTTAATGGTTTCAAAATACTCTAATGCAGGACTAGACATATACTTTTGACATTGTTTCTGGGTAACTGCAGCTTTCACTGTGATCCTTTTCCTAACATTTTCACATGTTTTCCCGTAAAACGCATTGTTCATAAGCTTAAAAAGCGATTTATCAAATTCATTGTTAGCTTGTTTTCTCTTTTCATTGTTAAATGTGACATAATCTCGTAACCATGGCTTCTGTTTAAAACACAAAATTCGATTAATTCTTTCCAAAACTAATCCTTTCTTTATGTAATACTTTAAATTACGATAATGGACAATATAATTCTGCTTGTCAAATAAATTTGGAATCAATTTTTTCACTCCTTGAAACTTTAAATCCAAATTCTTTAATGTAGCTTTCTGGTACTCTGATAAAAAACTTTTTCTTACAACTAAATGCTCAGGAGCTAAAGGATAATCATCATGTTCATCGTGAATGTTCTGCGGGTATTTTAAATTTACTTCAAGAATGTAACCTGTATCTGAATCATCAGGGATAGAAGTAACATCGAAATTTAATATTTGTTTTTCAGATAACCATTTAAAACCTGCATATGGTAAATGAGCACACTGTACAAATCCGTATAAATTTATGGCATCCAAGGACGAAATGTAAGTTGCCGGTTTCGTAGCATCAAAATCTTCTGGGATATAGGGATTATTTGCTTTTGAAAACCTTGTACCGAGAAGACTTATACCGCCTCTGATTCCCGCTTCAATAAATAAGTACATACTAATGTCAGTAATCAATTCCAGTTTAACTTTCGTTTTTCTTAAACCTGCATTCCATGAGAGGTCTGGAGCGCTTATGAAGTGTACAGGATCTAATCGATAATAATTTAGTGACAAACGTCTGAAATTCATGAAAATATCTCCTAACAACAGTGCATCAGTGTATTGATACAAACGCAAATAATCTGAGAAAGATCTGCATTTAAATGCTTTCCACACAAGTTGCGCATGATCATAATCGGCGTCTGAAATGTGAGACTCTGTCAAATTATTATAAAAGAACTTTTTGCTTGGTAATCTTGTTTCTTTTAAAACCTTTTCTGAGCAGAAATATGTATACGGAAAAATTCCTTTTTGCCTTAGCAAAAACCTGTTTTTGCAGTTTTTAAAAAATGAATTAAAAATGGGGAAGTCATACATATTTTTATTTAAATTTTCAACTAAGTTAGATAATGATGTATTTAGAAAACGAAAACTGTCAATAGATTTTATGTTATCTAATGTAAAAGTCGAATATTTTTCCATATTGACAGGAATGATCTTGATTTCTTTTGCTACTTGCGCAGAAATATTCTTAAGAATGATATGACTGTCATAACCAGCCAAATTATGCATAACAATTGGAAAAAAGTATGAATTTTTATAATTCAGATTACATGACTGATGTGCAAATCCTCTAAATTCACCACTGAAGTGACTGTGATCACGCACATTTAAATCACCCTTCTTAAATCAGTTTCCACATATGTGAAACTTTTTAGTGTAACTGCGGTTTATTGTTTCTTTAATCAAGGGAACATTTTCTTTCAATTTTTTCAAAACAACAGCACACACGTTTTTTAAAACATCCAGAAACTGTTTCACTGTATCTTTACCGCAGTAATATTTGTGATACACAATCTCGTTTGTTTTGTTCACTACGATTAAGGCAAAACTGATAGGAACGTGAATTTCTTTTTCTTGAGTGAAACTTTTAGATATTGATGGTATACTTGTATGCACTTTTTTTGTAAGACATTCAAAATCTGCAAAACCACAAAATGCGTGTTCGTGCATTTTATGAAATGCATTAAAAATAAGTTCAGAATTACCAACTTGTGGTAAAGAAACCTTCTGAAATTTATTATTCATACATACTTTCATGTGTTCAGTTAAAGTATTTGCCCTCTGAAATCCAACTAAACAATTACGGCAGTAATGATGTAATCCGTTTTTTTGGTTCATTAAACGATTAAAATTCGTGATGAGAAAATAATGACTTTTGTAAAGAAACAAATCAATTTGCCTGAACTTTGCGTTTTTGCTAACATATAATGGAAACACATCTTTATCATAAGAATATACACTAATCGATAAATTATTTTTTTCCTCGAAACATTTTATTTTATTTAATGCCATAGGAAATTTCAAGTTTTTAGTGTTTAAATATTTCAGATATTTTCTATAAGTACTAACATAATTTTTATTCGAAAATTTGCGAAATAACCCTGCTAAAACGCTGTAGACGAAACATAAATTGTCTTCACATTTTATGTTTAACAAGCATTTTTTATTTTGCAAAAACTTCGGTAACCTCATCGTAGAACAACCGCCATTAATGGAATTATATTTTCCGATATGAACATGCACAGACTTAATACGTTTTATTATCCACTCGCTTCCGTCCCTAATAAATGTCTCAATTGAATTTTCAATTTTTTGAAAAACTTTCTCAAGTTTTTCGTTTATGCCATATACTGACGTAACACGTTCAGCAAACGAACAAAAGAAAAAATCTTGAAAGATCGGAGAATCGTCTTTAAACTTGAAGAAAGTTATCGTTAAACATACGATAAATCTAAGCCTCAAAGATAAACTGTTATTACACAGTATATTAAAAATCTGAGTTTTCATGCTGTTTAACAGAATAGTGGGATCAGAAATATCTTCATTTGCTGTGGCCACATGTGATTCCACATAGCCTTTAAATGCTGAAGACTGTTTATGAAATTGCATTTTGGGAAACTTTGCGATATGCGCGTTCTTTTCTTGTTTTTGCTCTTTCAAAATCCCAACATTTATGTTATCGTATAATGAAAGAGTTCTACGTCACCTTATAAATTTGCAAAAACATTTCACGTATGTAAACATACATTTTTCTAAGAACAAAATATACATTGACACTGAACCATAAAGGTTACTAGTTAGTTATTTCAAAGATAGTATATCGAAGAAAAATAATTTACTGATAGTCCTTTACATACAGAAACAATGTATCTATGGCCTTTTTCAGAGTTCCAAGCTGTTTAATTGGCAAGTTAAAATGATTCTTTTTCTCACTGTCCACTATCTTTGCAAAGCACAGGTAATAGTTTTTACGAAATTCTTTAATTTCTGCGACGATTCCCCTTCCGATATAAATGGAGTATGGAGGTATGAGCTTATTTGGTACAGTGTCATCAACCAACACCAAATCATATGGTGAGGAAGCACTTTGTTTGTCATTGTTTTTCCTTTTAACTGGAAGCTTTTGTTTCTTCACAGTGGGATTTTCAGTTTCTTCTTCATCATCAGAAATGACTTTTTTTTTCAGCTCCTTTTCAAAATCTATAAAATGAAGAAATTATAGATTCTAATTTCTAATGTTTAAAATTTGTGATAAAGCAATTAGAACAGAGTATATTTAACATGATAAAAATAATCAATATACTAGACAACTCACCACTTCATAATTTAGAAGTTGGAATTTAGTTTTAAAAAAGAATCTTAATGGTGCACGATGTTTTATGATTCCTTTTATTTAAAACTCTGAAATATGTTACTTTTAAATATTCGTTATAAATGTTAAACTTTCTGCAGATACCTAGATGAAAAATCATCAGTTCTTGACGCAAAATTAAAAGAAGATAAACTTACCCGAAAACGACATCTTTGGTTCGTAGCCGACAGCAAGAGGCGACTAGAGAAGCACTCAGAAGAATCAGCGTGTTTAGTTCTCCAGCGAGGGTTTATATGGAGCTCATACTGCATTTTTTACTGAGTTGAACTCTATTCATTTTAAGTCTTTTGAAGTGCACCAGTGTAAAGGTTAAGCAATGGAATTAATTTTTTCATATTCGTTAATCATCAGAGGGTCTCAAAGCAAACGTACTTCGCCTAATAAGGTCATAGAACTGTGATCATGTGCCTAGATATCTTATATCTTGAAAGGATCAGTTTGTTGTAAACAGGATGAGAATTTGCAGCTGTGAATAATTATAATATCTCTCTTTAAAACAAATTTAACCCCCTTAAACATCGGTGATGATATTATATAAGGTTCAGTTACATTGAAAGGTTAAAAGGTGAATAAAAGAAGTATGACAAACACTCGACAGAATATTGACCCTATCTTGAGAGGCTCACATTGTCCTAAATCGCATGAGTATTTACAGAGTTAAATAATTATAAAATATCTTTTTAAAACAAAGTTAACTTTGAATTCTCCACCCAAGCATTAGTGTCGATATCACTTAGAGTTCAGCGACACTAAAAGATTAAAGGGTGAATAAAAGAAGTGCTACAAAAATCCTACTGAGCATTGCTCGCATCAAGATGACTATAAATGGAGTGCAACATATATGTTATGAGAGTAAATAATTCATTCAAGATCATATTCCTGGAAGCAATAAAAACACTCAAACTATTTATCAAGCAAATGAAATAACATCTCAGAATCGAACGATATGCTCAACCAAAATACTTTATTTTAAACAAATCTGTTAACCTTTCCATCTGTGTCACCATATGTGAAAAGACTATAACATCTGACGCTCTCAAAGCAGTCAATAACCTTTAGTTCAACGCCTTGAAATTCTGCTTAAACAAAACATTCTAAGAGTAGCTTTCTTAAGATCAGAAGGTCAAATGTCTCTCACATGTTTCAAAGTGTCAGACAACATTTCTCTTTATTTTCTGCTTTGATATATCACTTGAGTCTGTTCTTAGAAGTTCATTACTCTCAGACTCAGAATGCCATAAACTGAATTTTCAGCTGAAATGATACTTTCATATTCAGGTTCCACTGTGTTTTATATATGTTTAAATATCTGTTTCGTTATGTTTTAAAATATGGAGTTGGTCTTCACACATTGTCTAATATATGGTATCACAAGACGCTTGACGCTCACAATTATAATAATGAAAAATAGAACTCTAAAAAGACTTAAATTGCATAATCTTACAACAAATGCTATCGCCTCCAAAGCAAGTTAGTTGCAGCAACTTGCTGTGGTGGAGGATTTTGTTAGACCTCGTAAGAAAACAAATATAACTGATTCGAATCTGGAACAATCCATTTTCATCAGAAATGTGTTTTTTATTTTTTCCTTGTTTACAGATCAAATCAGCAACTTAATCAACTTGACTTTAGAGCTCTGCTTTTTCACTATTATATTTTTGTTGGCGATAATTAGAATCCAAGAAACAGGAATATCTGTCTGCTATGGGGACGTGTCTGTTTAGCCCAGATGTGATCAAGCCTATACTACTAATATACACTCATAGATGTTAAATATTGAAACATTACGATAAAGTCCTCAGCGAACCGTGAAAGCAGGTACGAAATTATCACTTTGCCAGACATCGAATGCCTAAAATTTCACAGCAAATGAAAGTCAATGTCTGATCCAGAATGCTTTCGAATCGCGCAAACATTGTTTTAAAGAATGACTGTCAGACGGTCGCTGTGAATAGTTTTGCTGCGTTATCGGTTGCATTCACTTCATCTCCAGCACGTTCCTTATCGAAAGAATTAAATAGAGGGCCTACAAGACCCTACGAACTACAGATCGCATTTTATTATAGCCGCATCGTGAAACTTCGTGAAGCAGGCTGGTTGTCTCACCGAATCACTCACTATCTGAACCGTAGTTGCGCAACAGTAAGACTGTTTAGTGAGCAGCGGTATGAGCAAGATCATGCATAAACACGGAGAAGAATCTAGGCCTCCCAGATGGAAAACTGACCGAGATAATGGTCTCATTGTCCTAAAAGCTCGTAAAGCTACGATGTCTCATATTCCTTTCATCGAGCGAAATGCGCAGTATTTTAACTCGGTAATATCTTCAATCTTCACCATAACAAACAGCATGTAATGCAGCATGATTATTTCCAATCGTAATCACAGAAGCGCAGATACCAAAGTAAATATAAATGCCGGCTTACGCTACCTAGCAACAGAATTCAGCTTAACAAAGCATTTAGTAGTAGAGGTAGAAATCCCAGCAATCTTTTGCACACGACGTAAAACATTTCATTGCATTAGAACAAAAGATTCTGAGATTAAAAAAAAATGAAAAGCTATTACATTTTCTGCCACTAAAGAGTAAACTAGGAATTCTGTCGATGACGGAGTGTGAATAAAATATTTTTCATCGTTATCGGTACCTCAATAAGAATTATAGTTTTCAATCACGTTTTTAGACTCGTATATGCTGCGTCAAGTGTGATGTAAACAAAAATATCCGCCAATTATTCGAGTACTGAATCTGGAGTTTACGAAATGTTAGAAATGAAACGAAAGTGATTTTTCACCGTGAATCTTACAGTCCGTGAAATTATATAAGTGTGTGTGTGAAGAAACATGAATTTTTAAAGGGATAAAGGTGAAAATAATGGTTTTAGAAAAATAGAAAATAATGGTTTTAGAAAAATAGAAAATAATGGTTTTTGAAAACAGAAATCTTTGCTAAGTCCGATTTCCGTTTCCAGGAGTTTTCACTCCGTTTTCGAGTTGAACTACAAATATTTATAAAATAAAAGGATATTTAACAACAATACTAAGCAGAGGAAACATCGCGTGAAAAATAAAATTACGATTACGGAAGAAACCTTCACTGCGCCTAACTTCCGTTTTCGAAAGTTTTGAAGGGCGAAACTTCCATTTACGAAAGTTTAGAAAGTTTCAGGCAGAAAGCATCCTCAACCACTACCAATTACCCAAAAATGTATGTTCAGTTATGCATCGATCTCGACGATAACACAAATTATGACGGAAAAGGAGAAATTCCTCGAACCCGTTGCGCGCTCATGCCTGAAGATTACAGGAGAAATTTTACGCTGTAGAATTTTCGGTTACGGAATTTTTCCCTCCATTTTTAAACTGAAATATTTTTGGAATAAAATGATGTATAACAACAATGCTCGACAGATGCAACATCGCAGAGTAACGAAATTACGATTACGAAAAAAATCTTTATTTCGTTTACTTCTGTTTTTGAAAGACGAAATACCGTCCCGATGCGTATTTTTACGAGTTGGTGTGTATTTAACGTGTTTCTCGATGAGTATTTTTACACCTTGAGAAAAATTCCCAATGCGTATTTTCACACGTTGATACAATTTTGAGGCGTAGTAGACTGGTAATTAGAGCAGCTATTCCAACACTGAGAGGGAGAGAATTTGGAAGGATTGGCGGAAGAGGATGAGTGCGATCTTTAAATAATATCGCTTACTGCTAGAAACATGAGATGGCATAAGGTTCAATCGCTATAACATCATAATAAAACAAAAGCAAGAGTTTACACTAAGTGACAATAAAAATATCAATTTCCGTCAATAAGAAAAATTCACCAGCCATTTTGGCGAAATCCAGAAGAAACTATCTTCCGACCGTAAAACTTCCATGAAATCCGGAATATTTGGCAGGTATGACATTGTGAAAAATACTTCGTTAACACACTTCAACAATTAAATCGCAAAACAGTGTGCTTTAGTGCAGCTCTTTCTAACCAGATCTTGGGGAATTCACGGCGGCCGACCTGAACGAGGGGTGACAATCCCATGCACTTCATTGGTCAACGCGATTCAGTTCCCCCTTATAGTTTCTCCGGCTCCCCCTCCCCTACGTATGACGGTGTCTTCACTCCTACCTCTGCGCTCGCGGGCGTAACATCCGATCCGTTAAAACCAGGACCAAAACTTGAACTTTCCGACTTCCCATCTAACTTTCGTTGGTGTGAACTGGAGATCTACTTTAACTCTTCTGTACAAGCAAGAAAGGCATCTCCAAACTTTATATTTCGCGTGAGGGAATCGTATGCGAAACAACGAAGAAATTGTCAGCATGTGCTTTAAAAACAGTGCGAAAAAATTGAACTATATTCTGTAAAGTAACGACAATACTGGCAACATTGTAACTGGTTCTTTCTGTACTCTTCCTCCCGTGTATTGGCCGCCGCACCGAATCTTCGTTTCGACGGAGCAAAACCTGACTTCACCGATGCAGCGTTGTATTAGAAATACCGCAACTTCTGTTCACAGCGTAGAACTTGCACATAAATATTACGGTAACAATCTTTAAAATGCACTATAAAGATGATTTTTTTTTCACCATCTGTACTTTTAGTGCAGTATATTTATGGCCACAGTCGTTGTTTGAGGAAAAATAGGTAATGAAATAAAAATTATTTTTTTCCAGAGAAAACCACAAATTACGCAGAGCATGCGGAGTGGCTACATACATCAGGAATAATCATGATATTTTGGAGCAGTTGGCAGGCATGGGCATGTATTGCAAAGACCAAATGTTGGGTTTTAAGTAATTTAAACATTACTATTATTCACTATGATTTATCCGGCCCAAAAAGGTTTGTCAATTCTGATTTTGAGAAAATGAGATATCGAGAAAACTTCAGTTTTACGGCGCCTAGCGGAAAAATTGAGAATGATTCTAATAAGCTGAAATTTGATACAAAATTGTCTTTAAGGTGAAATGCATGCAACGTAAAAATATTTTAACTGCTCTTTTAGAAACAATGATAAGTACAAAATATATTTTAAATTCAGTGTCTTCATTTTACACCTCTAGCAGCAAGATTACGGATACAAAATTGAAAAAGGATATGAATCCTTGTTTTCAGAATTTCGGCTTTCTTAGGCAAAAAGAATGTTTTCAAATGTGTCAAACAGGTGAAGAAATGAGGTACCCAAGGAACGGACGAACATGGTATATCCATAAGTATGCGATTTGTTTTCAAAAGTGCTTACAGTGTTTTTATATGTGTTTCAAAATAGCGTATAATTCAGACAAGTATAAAATACGATTTAACATTCCTACCCCGTTCCGGTGGTGCCTTGGCGCCTGAACATTCGTCCTAGACGGTTTCGGTTTCGAATCCCTGTGAGACATGGATATTGTATTCAGAACTGGCTCTCCAATTTCCGTAGAACAAGTGGCCCAACAATAGAAATAGACGACTGCTTATAGCCCATCGAGTTGCACGCAGGGGTCGTTAAAGCCCCAAACAAAAATAACAAAAAAATAAGGATGATGACTCAGAATTTCAGATGTAATGAGCACGTCTTTGAATCCTTTCAGACGTGAATAAAATTTATCAAAGCTTTAATAGTCAGTGGGACCTGCTGGAAAAAAAAGCAGCCGGATTTCTAAAATCTATGTAGAACATTCCGAAACAGAAAGAGCACTTTAATTCCACCAGCAGCTGAAAGTATGTTACGGAAATTAACAAATGATGTGCAAAATACTTCTCATAGCAGAAATAATTAATTATCAGAGACAGAGAGATTTTTAAATAAAACAGTTAAAGGAACAAATATGGAAGGAAACATGATATAAATCTGCTCCTTCAAGCGCAAGAATTTTGCATAATGGGAAAGTTATGAGAATGCGAAAAGTATTCTCCATGGCAAAAGCTATGATAGGGAAATTGAACTTTCCAAATACATGTTCAAAAAGTAGAGATAGCAAGAAAATGGTTTGACCTTCACGCCACATAGCGGAAAGGCTGTGCAATTTTAAAAGAGGGTAATGTTCCCAATCTTTATTGTAGCAAATGACATACGTAAAAGAAGGATTTCTCAATAGAGTTTCTAGGAGCGAAAATACAGCTGCAAACAGAAATACAAAAGCACCACCTGGTGACAAAATTTTGAATTACTTAAAACTCCTCACTTACAAACCTAAAGTCTTTCACACGGTAAGTGATGCCCTGGGTTAGAAGAACGCTTTAAATCGGACATTTAGAAACAACGACATAAAGAAAAACAAACTAATTATTTGCGTCCCCTAGCGGAGAAATTGTGAATTATTTTGGGAAGGAAATGCACATAAAACGGTTTTATATTCAGTTGTATCTCACCGAAAAACAATTTTTTCAATCGGATCTTCAGTCTAGCAGATATTGCTGGAAACATGCTCTAAACGGAAACTTGATCTTACGCCCTATAAACGAAGAACTTGCACTTTAAGAAAAATCTAAAATTGCATGAGAAACATTTCGCACTGAATATGCTAGCCGAAAAAAAAAGGTTCTTGAAATCGGACTCTTTTAAGCAGACATATCGACACAAATATGATACATATCTACGTCCCCTGGAGGAAAATTGTACATTATTTTAAACAGATATTATTCTGAAAACGTTTTCCGAAGTGAGCAGTATCGGCCCACGAAAAAGGAATAGAAAAATTCAGTTTTGAGAACTTCAAATACATTAGAAACCGAAATAAGCTATTACGTCGCCTGGTGGCCGAACCCTTCTTCACAAAAAATTAAAAGTTACGTGTAGAACATTTCTCACAAGAGCTGTATCGGATGCAGAAAGAAATTTTCAAATACAACTTTTAGAACCAGAGATATCGGAGAAATCGCAATTTAACTTTACGCCTCCAAGCGGAAAATCTGAGAATTACCTAAAAAATCGGTACGTAAAATATTCTACGTTATAAAGGGCATCGATGAAATAATTCTTTCAATCGGAAATTTAGATGCACATATATGGAATAAAGTGTATTTTGAAACTGATAGCTCTTTCTGTACGCCCTCTAGCGGCGGAGTTATGCATGTTATGGATCGGGAAAAACCAGAAAGTAAGTATCTTCGTTCTCACATTTCATGATTTTGAATGCGAATTTTTTTTTAAATCGGACTAATGGTTGCAGAGATGAAGAGACAATATACAGTATCTCGTGCAACCATAGAGTTAATCTTACATACAGCTGTCTCGGCACAATGTAGAACACTTCCATTTAATACCCGCCAGCCTCAGAAGTATAAAATGTTTATTTACATCTAAAACCAGTATGTACAGATAAAAGCAACTTTAAAAACAGGCAAGATTGTTCGAGTCTTCACAAGACTTATTATCAAGCCAAAGTGCATTGAACAAGACCATATATGCAGAGATATAGTGTCCACAGGCAGACCGATTTTAGCATTATAGCTAAACTTTAAAACTACTTTTTTACAAAATCCGCGTTAAAAAAGTTTCTCCAGCACCGTGCTAGATGAAAAGTTAAAAAAAACATTCCAAAAATGTGAGACTTCTGACTAGACACAAATTTTCTTTTTCTTTCTACATTTCCAAAACGTACTAGTATGCAAAGAATGAAATTTTCCTGTAAGAATAACAGATCTCGCGAATGCTGATACAGACGATGATACATGCTTTTACGCTACCTATCGATAAATAACCACAATAAAAAAGCTGGACAATGTATCTGTCAAATGAGTAGACTCAAATTATGTTGGACGCAAAAGGCAGTTTTACAATCGGAGTGGTAGACCAAGAGATATTAAGAAATAACATATTTTTACGCGATTTATCGAAATAAAAGTACAACAGAAAGAATTGATATTGTGTGATTCGTTCTAGCACCCACTCAATTCTTTTCAAAACAAGTTAGTAAAATCATGCAATGCATTGATTATAATACGATTTCCGACATACCAGAAATCATTACTCAAGTTATGAGGATAATGGCTGTGGAATAAATCTCGGTCCTGTGCCCAGACCTTTGATCCCATTTCGATAATATTCAACAGAACCGGTTCAGTATACCTCCGAAATAATATGATAAAATTTTGTCGCAATCGAAGCATTGTTACGTAAGGTATGATGCATATGGGCTATGGAATAGATCCCGCTCCTGTGTCCTAACCGTTGACACCATTTTGCCCATTTTCAATAGGATTCGTCCTCAGGCAGGCCCCTACAACATACTAACATTTCATCTAAATAAAAGCAGTTTTACGTACGTTATGAGGCATAATGGTGATGGAAATGATTCCGCTCCTATGTACTGACCTTTGATCCCATTTCGCCCATTTTCAACAGGGTTTGTTCCCAGGTAGTCCCCTACCACATACTGAAATTGCATCAAAATCGAACTATTTTTACATTAGTTATGACGCATAAAAGCAGTGAAATGGATCTCGCTCCCATGTACTGACCTTTGACCCCATTTCGTTCACTTTCATTAGGGTTCCTTCCCAGTTTTCCCCTACCACATGCTAAAATTTCATCGAAATCGAACGATTTTTACGCGAGTTATCGTGCGGACGGACATACGCTCACAACGTGTGACGTAATGAGGCAGATGAGAATCGCGACTATCTGCTCGCAAGAATCTGACGTCATAAAACTTTAATAGGATCCACACACAACGCGTGACGTAATGAGACAGATAGCGTGACCGCGCGTCAAACGCGATATTGTAACGTCATAAGATTTCTAAGCATGGGTAACATTAATAGAACGACGCCATGACACTAAAAACGTTATGATTCGGAGTGGTGGTTTAAACCACTAAACGAATTATCCTAAAGTCGAGATCAAGCTAAATCGATTTCTAGTACCAGAAAACGGTAGGATAACGACTTTAATCAAAATCTTTCCAGCCGTTTTCAAAATAAAATTTACATACATACAAGAAGCGCTCTTTTAATACACTGACGGAAAAAAACCCAACACACAGAAGGGGTTGTGTTAGATAAAAGACAGTTGGTAGGCGGTGAGAGTACATCTGTAAGATGATGTCTATGCAAATTTCGCGCTCGTCGCATACGTGTGGCGCTAGTAGCGCCCGTCGGAACATGCAAAGCAGGTTTGCTGTAAATACGCGCGGTAACGTTCGTGAGCGTTAGTTATCGTTGAGATTCGACGTAGGGTGTTGATGTTAGTCAAGAATGCCTTTAAGAAGACGAAGAAGCCATTATCAAAAGCTCACGGAGTTTGAACGGGGTAGTGTAATAGGGCTACGAGAAGGTGGATTTTCTTTCCGCAATATTGCAGAACGAATTGGCAGGAATGTAGCCACTGTGCATGATTGTTGGCAGCGGTGGTCAAAGGAAGGTACTGACTCGAGAAGACCGGGTTCCGACCGGCCACTGACCGAGCACTCACCTTCTGACCTCACATCCAGTCTTTGAAGATGTCGTGCACGAAGTCATTGAGTATCCTGAAGGTCCACTCTCGAACATCTTGGGCGGCTGATAGGTGCTCAATGCTTCGCATTTACCATTCTCTGATTCAGTTAAAGTTAGACTTGGGTGCATAACGTACGGTTCCGCACGTCCTTCCGTGTTGCGTCCTCTGGATCCTGTCCATCACCAGGCTCTGCGGCTATGCACTGGTGCTTTCCGTGCCTCTCCCGTGCATAGCCTGTATGCCGAGACCCATGAACCGCCGTTGTGCATCCGACGTAAGCAGCTGTCTCTTGACTTCTTCACCAAGTTGAAGTCTCTTCCTGATCATCCACTGCATGGTTCCATTTTCCAACCGTAATGTGTCCTCCTATTCTCACACCGGCCTTCCTGTGTTCCGACGTGTGGGATTCGGTTGTCGAGCTTAGTGCGCGATGCTGGTCTAGACTTGTCAAGGATTGGTTTGACCCAGTTCTACAATGAACCGCCTTGGCAGCCGGTTCAAGAAACGGCTGACCTTTCCCTTTGTGTGTGGCCAAAGTCTTCCACTCCTGCTCTGGTGTACCAGCAGCTTATTGCCGAGAAAAAGTCTCTCTTCCCGGATTTCGTGCCTGTATTTGCTGACGGGTCGAAATCCGGTGAGGCTGTTGGATCTGCTTTCGTGTGTGGCGCTGCCTGCCATGCTGAGAGGCTTCCGCCTGAAGCCACCGTCTTTTCGGCAGAGATGCGTGCGGTACACCTCGCTTTGTGTCACATACAGTCTAGATCTCATCGTCGCGTTATGATTTGCTCCAATTCCCTGTCCGTCATCCAAGTCCTATCTTCTCCAAAGGACACGGACTCACCGGTCATCCGCGATGTCCGTCGTCTTCTTGAAACTTTGGAAGGTGCTGGATTCCTGGTCCGATTCTGTTGGGTTCCTGGCCATGTTGGGATCCGGGGTAACGAGCTGACAGATCTGTCTGCCAGGTCTGTTTCCTCCATGTCGATAGCTCGGCTGCCACTGTTTTTCCGCGATTTTAGACCTTTGATCCGGACATTTCTCCTGGACGAGTGGCAGTCCCTGTGGCCTCAGCAAGGCAGCAATAAGTTGCATTCTATCAAACCACAGATCGGACTATGGAAGTCTAGTTTGCGGAAGAACCGTCGTGAGGAAGTATTTCTTGCGCGTCTCCGCATTAGGCACTGTCGTTTTACTCACCGCTTTTTGCTGTGTGGCGAGGGTATCCCGGTGTGTGATGCGTGCAACCGTCGTCTCACTGTCCTTCATGTTTTGTGTACTTGTGTTCGGTTTTGTGATCATCGTTTTCGTCATTTTCACTCTCATCTGTTGGACGAAGGAGCAGCTACGCTGCAAACTATTATTGGCGAAGCCTGCGACATGAAAGCAGTGTTTTCGTTTTTACGAGAAATTGACTTTTTTAAACTCATCTAGATTTTAACTTGTTCACTCTCATGTTTCATTTTTACCAAATCAGCCTGTTTTTAACCTTGTGTACGTTTTTTATTGATTATGATTTGTTTTGTTGTCTTTTGTTTGGCGCTCTTTGGCCAACCATGACCCTTGCGCCATTAAAATCAATGAACCAACCAACCAACCGGCCGGCCACGTGACACTACTGAGATTGAAGACCGCCGTGTACGGCGTATGGCCGTGGCGCATCGTACCGCGTTTACGGCGGCAATTCAAGAAGCAGTTGCCACCACAGTGACACAACGAACTGTTACAAATCGGTTACTTGAAGGACAGCTCCGAGTCAGACATCTTGTAGAGTGCATTCCATTTACTCCAAACCACTGCGGTTTGCGACGTCAGTGGTGTCAAGCTAGAGCTCATTGGAGGACGGAGTGGATATCTGTTGTGTTTTCTGATGAAATCCGGTTCTGCCTGGGTGCGAATGATGGCCGTGTGTTGGTTATAAGGAGGCCAGGTGAGCGCCTGCAACCAACCTGTCTGCGGCCGAGACACTCTGGACCTACACCTGGAGTTATAGTCTGGGGAGCAATTTCCTATGACAGCAGGATAACTCTCGTGGTTATCCCACAGCATTCCCCGTGGTGTTTTCCAACAGGATAACACTCGTCCGCATACCGCTCTTGTAACCTAACATGCTCTACAGAGTGTCGACATGCTGCCGTGGCCTGCTAGATCACCAGATCTTTCACCAAACGAGCACGTATGGGACATCATTGGACGACAACTCCAGCGTCACCCCCAACCAGCATTAACCGTCCCTGTATTGACCGACCAAGTGCAACTGGCATGGAACTCCATCCCACAAACTGACATCCAGCACCTGTACGACACAATGCATGAACGTTTGCGTGCTTCCATTCAACATTCTGGCGGTTACACCGGTTATTAATGTACCAGCATTTCACATTTAAAATGGCTCTTGTCGCGCTTACAATAAGCTGTGATCTTGAAACCTTAATCGATTAAATATGTTACCTATACGAATATATTGCCGCCATTTCATTCCTTTACAACTATTTATTCCTGATGTAGGGTTATTTTTTCCGTCAGTGTAGTATGGGATAAGGGCGATGGAATGGATTCCTATCCTATGTACTGACCTTTGACCCCATTTCGTCTATTTTCAATAGGGTTCGTCCCCAGGTGGTACCCTACGACATACTACAATTTCATCGAAATCGAACCATATTTACGCAAGTTATGACGCATAACAGCAATGGAATGCATCCCGCTCCTATGTCCTGACCTTCAACCCCACTTCACCCATTTTGAATTGGGTTGCTTCCCCGGTAGTCCCCTACTACATATAAAAATTTCATCGACATCGAAATATATTTACGCAAGTTATGACGCATAAGGGCAATGGAATGGATCCCACTCCTATGTCGTGACCTTTGACCCCATTTCGTCCATATTCAATAGGAATCGTCCCCAGATGGTCCCCTACTACATACTAAAATTTTATCGAATTCAAACTATTTTTACGCGAGCGATCGTGCCGACAGGCAGACGGAAGGACAGACAGACGGACAGACGGACGGACAAAGCTGGATTATATACGCTTCTTCAACATACGGTTGGAAAGCGTAAAAAAGAGAAAGAAACAAAGAAAACGTTTCCCACCCAATTTACGGTACCGATATTTGAATACAAATTTATTACAAATACCTTTCAAGTTATTTTCTGAAAAATATAGTTAGTAAATAAAAATGAAATTTCCTCTGATATCTTACTTATGGCTGAAATAACACGCCGCAATAGAACTAAGTGAATTGATGATAACGATTGAGAATTTACAAGACTCCCTTTGGTCCTGTATTGTGGGGGTTGGGTTTCTTGGCGTGCTATTGAATTAGTTTTCGGGCCATTTTGAACAGTTAAACCTTTTCAGGGCCAACTCAAATAAAGAAAATAGAGGACTGGAACACGCCCGCCATTGAAATGCGTTTATTTTCAATCTATTTTCTTGCTAACATTGTGAAATCTTGTGCTTTGTATTTCAAAAATTTTAGCTAGATTAATGCTCAACCATAATTGAGACAAACAAATACTCTGTCCTTGTTTTCAAATATTTTTTTATAATGCGTCCCTTTTAACTATTTGTGTGTGTTATTTAAGTATATTTGAAAAATAGTAAACTAATTTATGTTATCACTATGTCCGCCTGCCTATGGATACTTTATATTTGTATCTCTTTGACTTGCCGCCTCGGTGGCGCAGTGGTCTAAGGCGTTGGCCTCTGATCATTCGTCCGAAGGGGTCCGGGTTCGAATCCCGGTGAGGTATGGATGTTGTGTTTGTCTTACGGCACTGGCTCTCTCCCTTCCCTGGAACCAGTGACCCTAAATTAGGGACGGGCGACTGCTTATAGCCCATTTGAGTTGCTCACGGTGGTCGTTAAACTTCCAATCAAAAAAAAAAAAAAAAAATCTCTTTGACTTACTTGAGAATGCGTCTTACATTGGGACGCCTGTACTGATGGAAAGATTGTATTTACATTTAGATGCTTTTGCGAGGCATGCCACTAGGGGGTGTAAATAAAGGTGATACGGAATTCAGAACATATTCTTCCACACATCATTAGATTTAAATATCTGACTGAAATAACTTTTTTTTCGTCTGACATCACTTATAACGAGAGTCATTTTGGGTACATTGTTTCGTTTTTCAAATAGGAAATTTTCCTTCTAGAGAGCGTAAACATACATTGGAGTAGAAATTTATTAATAGCACTATTATTAATCAGTCATGTGCCATCCTGACGTACGTACTTAACTAAAATGTTGAGATGGCTTCATAAACAACTTGCTGCAGAGGATTCAGAGATGTGTGTAGCTTTGACAGCCACAATATGAGAAAAACGTGATTTATGGGCCTTTGAATATTTTGGTTAAACAAAAAATAGTCATAATATGTTTCTTAATGTTCTATATGTTCCAGGAGGACCCCTTTTTTTTCATTATATATTTTCTGCTATATATTAATTTTCTAGAAGGCATGTAGTAAGGTATGATATTTTTCTATATATCGCCGTTTTAACCATAAAGGGTGATTGTGGCGCACCAAGGAAAAACGTTTGAAAGGAAATCGGATTTAGAAATATGTGACATACACATCAAAATAATGTCAATACATCGTTATGTCAAGTATAAATCGTCCCTTGAACATTCCAGAAAGTAATAAACCGACCTTCACATTTTGAATTCACAGATAAGAATTCACTCCCTACAAGTAGTATAGCGGAATGGTTAGCGCACCTAACTTCTGAACTAACGGTCGCAGGTTCGAAACCCGCCGGCATGAGTTTTTTCGCTGGCTCTGAAAAAAAAATCCTCGAGACGTAACACCGTCCAAATTTATTTAAGCACCACTAGAAAATATAAACGGCGGAAAAATATTGGCTGAAAAAATTAAAATATGTCGGGGAAAAAAAGATGGCGGCGGAAAATGGCGGGAAGGCTGAAAAATTAAAATATGTCGGGGAAAAAAAGATGGCGGCGGAAAATGGCGGGAACTCAGGACAACGCCTAAAAGAGCTACACCGGAAGAGTGTTGCCAGATGAAAAAAAGTTTAGCGCCAAAGTGGCCCACCTACTACTTTTCAAAGGGCATTTCAAAAACGGTAAACCTTCGTGGCTCTCCACGCACAATTATACCTAGGGCGTGGTGCACAAGTAGTCTGGGGTTTGCCAGTGGGCGGTAACGCCTGGTCGATGTTCAAGATAACGGCGGCTGGAGGAGATTACCCGCGGCAACATAAGAACTCCAATGTGTCAAATAACCGTGCAAGACAACAGCGGTACTGATCGGAGAATTGTAGCAAATATTGACAGCAGCACAAATGGGCTATAACAAAAGGCGTCTCCTTCGTATACTATTAGTCGCTGCTAAAAGCAAATTCATTTGCAGTGGATACTACAGCAGCAATACTGTACCATTGAGGACATGAAAGAATTCGTCTGGCTTGCTGAATCCCGTTTTCACTTCATACACGCCCATGGGCGGAAAGTGCATGAATCGCTGATTCCTTGCTGCTTAGCGTTAACTGTACAAACTGGTGTAAATAGCGTACTGTTCTGCGGTAATTTTTTGTGGCGGGTATTGTGTTCCTTAATACATACGGAACAACATCTGTAATACACTCGGGATATTACCATTATTGTCGACTACGTACACTTCTCCATGACGCAAACCACGGAAATTTAGGCAGTGGTTCCAGAAGCACGACAGTGCCTTCAAAGTGTTAAAATTCCTCAAAAAGTTCTCAGGTCATAAACCGATTCAACCCCTGTGGGATGTGAATGCGAATGCTATTCGTAACCCTGGTGTAGAGAACATTTGGCAATTGAAGATGGCTATCACGCTCGCTTAGATTAACATACCTTTAGAAAAACACCAGCACCTCGTTGAGTCTCTTCCACACCAAGTCTATGCCCTTTTGAAAGAGAAGAGCGACCCTAAACTTTGTTAGGTAGTTGTTCTTAATAATTAGCCACTTCAGTGTATATTGCATATTTTCCTATGCCTCTCCTAAAACTAAAATTTGAAACATTCTTTCAGCCTCAGATAAAGTTTGTGAAGTAGAATGTTTTCATATATTTTTTTGTTTTGTTTCACTTTTTTCCCGTGAAACAGAGTTTTTCCACGAGCGAGTGAAACTGCGTAATTTGATATCCGTAACATTTGTAGCAA
Source organism: Macrothele yani (assembly GCA_039090855.1). Lineage (NCBI taxonomy): Eukaryota > Metazoa > Arthropoda > Arachnida > Araneae > Macrothelidae > Macrothele > Macrothele yani. The sequence continues at coordinate 17,281,865 of CM077016.1, forward strand.
CATCTGTGCTGCTAAGAATTCGGCTGAAAAATAATTAAGTCATGCACTGCCGCTCACGACAAAAAATACTTTTCGCGTTATTTCTACTCATAACAAAGCACAGAGTCCAGCAAGGGACCGTATATATATGTAGAACGCCATTCCCTCCATACCTCACCTTCAAAAAATCTAGTTTGTAATTTTCCTATTTTAAATATTTTCAAATGGGATAGAGTTCGTGGCGTAAAATGATTTCATGTTATTCCTAATAGTTCGTGATACAAACGTTTTTCACTGGAGGGAGCAGGAGTATAGTTGTGTTTGAAAAATATATTTGAATCGCACGTAGGGCCCATTTGCAAGAAAAAATCCTTTTATGTCCGATATCATTCAGTACAATAGAAGTTTTTTAGTGAATTTCCTCGTACAAAAATAAGAATTTTGTCTGCTAGGGGCGCAGATGTATATTCCATTTTTTACTCAATATTTTCCTACAGAAAGTCCGATTTGAAACATTTTTCGACACTTAATGTCAATAGCCTTGTGGAATGTATTGCATTTAAGCTTTGAGTTTTTGTAGAGCATATTTTCAAATTGAGGTGGAATGTTTGTGTATTTCCGCTTGCAGCTGTATTTACGCTTGTAAACATCTGATTAAAAATATCACTTTCTACTGTACGACCGTATTATATACATCATCATCATTGTCAACCATTATCAATTCATTGCTGGGAGAAGGTCTCACCAAGTTTCTTCCAAAACGGTTTGTCTTGCGCCAGTCCCCTCCATCTCACTCCCGCATGCTTTCGAAATTCATCCACACATCTCCCATGGGATCTCCTTCTGGGTTATTTCCTGTCCCTTGGAATACAGTCCAAAATTTCTGTTTTCTATCAGTGGTCCATGATTCGATTGGCATTTCAGATATCTTACTTTGATAATAATGTCTTCCACTCTTGTCATTTTCCTTATTCACGAGTTTTTTCCCTATCTCTCCTGCTTACACCGAACATGAATCTCTCCAGGCTCCTTTCAGTTGTTTGCAGTCTTTGGATGTCGTTTTATTTATTTTTCCGTTGCCTAAATAAAAAGACTTAATCATTGATATGACTAGTGCGTTGCACTAGTCATTAAAATATTAAAAAAAAAAAGGAATCAAAAAGGCATTGGCCTGTTACTTTTATTTAACTACCATTTTGAGTTCCTGTGTTCTTATACACTGAGTGGCCACTTTATTATGACCACCTGACAGTTTTAAGCAAATGAGCTATGGCTGTACGCTGTAGCCGCCAGAGGGCAAGACTAGTATAAAAAAGAAAAGCTTAGTGCTTGCGACAGTAGCAGAAGTGATTTTTGGGGGACGAGCGATTTAACGGACTTTCAACGTGGGATGACTGTAGGAGCTCGGAGCCATGGAGCTAGTATCACCGAAACCGCCGCATTCGTGAAATGTTCCAGAGCAGCTGTTGTTAAAGTGTTTAAAGACTGGACTGTCAGCCAAAAAACTGGGTCTCTACGTGCAACGTCTGGTCGTCATCGACTAGTGACTGCTCGGGCGGAACGGAGAGTGTCCAGACTGGTAACAGGCAACAGAAGGGCTACAGTGCAGCAAATTACAGACCATTTTAGTCAAGGATCCCCCTCAAATGATCTCTGCACGCACTGTTCGCAGTACACTACATTGGATGCGATATGGCATCCGAAGGCCTGTTCGAACCCCTTTGCTGTCTGCAGTTAACAAGAGAAAATGTCTCCAGTTCGCACAGAAGCACAAGGATTGGACAGTCGATAATTGGAAACAAATTATGTAGTCTGATGAATCACGTTTTCAGTTACACCATGCCAATGGCCGAGTGAGAATTTAGCGGAAACAGCACGAAAGCATGGACCCCCAAATGCATTGCTACAACCCTTCAAGCTGGTGGAGGCAACGTTATGGTTTGGGGAATGTTTTCCTGGCATGCTTTGAGCCCTTTAATTCGTGTTGATCAACGTCTGACTGGCACATAATATCTAAACATCGTTGCGGACCAAGTGCATCCTGTCATGTGTATGATTTATCCCAATGGCGATGGCTAATTTCAACAAGATAATGCGTCCTACCATAATGTTAGTATTGTACAGGATTGGTTCCAGGAACATGCCGGTGAGTTTACTTTGCTTAGGGGGCTCCCACAATCTCCAGATCTCAACCCCGTTAAGAATTTGTGGGAGGAAGTTGAACGAGCCATCATACAGCTGTATCCACCACCCTGCAATCTCACACTCCTGGAAAGTGCTATTCATCAAGCATGGTCTCAGATTCCACAAACCACCTATCAACATCTCTTGGTGTCTATGAAACGAAGAATTAACGCAGTATTAAAGGCAAGAGGTGGCCCAACGAAGTACTGAGGGGGTGGTCGTAATAAAGTGGCCACTCGACGTATAAATCTGTTTCCTTCTGGTTCAATATTTTTCTGACTTAATGCCACAGATTCTTTCTGGAAGAATTTTAATTTTGCCACACATAGCAGGAGATTGAAGTAAATATAGGAAGTCAGAATCGAGAGATAAGTGTTTGTGTGTACAATGTTCAGGGTACTATATTGTTTAAGCTATGACAGGAGAGCGACTTATGAGTCATATGTAATTGTTCACGAATATTTACTGTACGGAGTTCTATGTATTCAGCGTGTGTAAAGATTTTACTGGTTATCGCATTGCTGTGGGGAGGGAATTTGAGCGATACATATCTATTTCATACGAAACACTGTTGTATAAGGGGATTATATTCGATACTTCAGTTACTACAACTTATTGATGGTGCATATATGAAGTGATGACTTGCTGAAATGCTGATAACATAAACAATTTGTATTCGTAAGTAACATTGCTTGGACACTGAACCCTAGTCATATGATTTGATAGTAAATGTGAAATGCTGGATATAGTTTTCAGCTGATAGGAACAACTGAGACTCATTAGAGAAAACAACCTTTTACTAAGATTACTGTTTAAGTCACCACTGAAGCATGAATTTGAATTTAAACAGTTTAAATAATAATTACAGGCAACCATTATTAAATGACAATTTTACATGGCGCAGATTTGCTGTATGGCTTTGGTAACATATTTTTGAACGACACTCGCGCACTTGCTTCGACAACACTAAATAACGGTCACTAAGAGTAACTACTAATTCTTCTTCAAGGTTTAGACGCTGACCAAAAGAGCTTACTCAAACTTTATAGTCACGATGGATCGACTTAAACATCAAAGTTTTTCCCCCGCTTATAAATTATTCGCAGGAATTTGTTTGAGCTCGGATTAAAAATTATCCTGCCCAGTTTACAGATATAGCCCACATTTGACTTTCACTTTTGTTTCACGAAAATAACAACTAATGTAACAAATTAACAAAAAACGTTCCCACATATTTTATCTCGAAGCAAAATGAAATGTTAGATTAACTTCAAATGACAGAACTTTGCTGGCTGAAACAGTCTTCAAATTGTTATGTTGCAGTTAGCTAACGAACATATTTATATGCAGTTGTTTGCTTCTTGTTAATAAAATACAAAAACAATAAAAAAATATCTCAAATTTTTAATTTTTAATGCTTTTCGTTTAACCCTCACTGTTGAATTTTCAACTCCATTTCAACATTAAAAAATTCTGTGCAGTTATTGCCATTCATGAATCTGAGTATATGCGATACAATTTCGTATTGTATGTACGGTACCAGAAAGACTTGAACGATATCCATTTAAACTTGAAATGTTTCACATTGACGGGGAAAAGTTTGGTATGCTTATATTTATCATGTTTTCCAACATAAAATATATTTTGCTTTCTGAAATATTCGTAGTAAAATATTAAAATAAATAGTATTTTATAAAATGTGCAAATCCTGTGCGAACGTATTGCTAAACAACCAGATAGCTTTTCATAAATGGTTTTTCTTGTACTGCGTAGAGCAGTCGAAAAGTTAGTGGCACTCACATGTAAAAAAAAATGAACATTTTGGGAAATTTTTATACGTAGGAAATACAACAGAAGAGCTATTTTTCGATGTAACCGCCTAGTTTACTTAAATATTTACCGCAGCGTGGCACGAGCTTGTCTATCCCTTAGTAAAAAAATTGTCGTTCACCTTGAGACGACATTCTCGCGTCGCATTTTCAACGTCTTCATCGGGGTCTTATCGTCGCTTCGCAATGTGATTTTTCATGGAGCCGAACACATGGAAATCACAAGGCGAAAGTTCTGGAATGAAGGGAGGGTGTTCCCATACTTTCCATTTGTATTTGTCAAAGAAGGCCTTCGTCGCGCGTGCTGAATGTGGTATCGCTTTGCCATGCAGAATGACTATGCCTCTTGACAGTTTTCCTGGCCGTCGATCTTTAATCGCCTATATAACGTAGAAGTCTTTTCGAACTTCTACGTTAATTTAAAATATCAACTTACTAAGAAATAGTTCCCAAACGAAAGAAACCTTAACGGCCAGACGAAACATGTAAACAACAGAAGGCAAACTTACGAAAATGATGCTTTATTCAAGGTTGTTGCACTTCCATAACAGGACGATATCAATATTTAAACACACCACACAGCTTCACGGCTCTTAACACAACGCTCTCTTTACAACACTCTCTTTACAACGCACTCTTTCAACGCTCTCTTTACAACGCACTCTTTCAACGCTTCTTAAGCAACAGTTTAGTCGTCGTTTTTATTTCTTGTTCCTATCTTATCTCAGACATACGTCACATGCATTCAACCTCAATTGTGTTGCCAAACGTATTCGTTTGAGAGAAAATTTATTACGTTAAGAGTGAAGAATAACTGAGAATAAACTCAAGATTTACATAGGGAAAGAAATTAAAAAAGGAAAGTTAATCCAGAATATGCGTCACACCTTTCCCAGCCTCTTAAGGGTTTCACGATATGATGCCGCATTAATCGTGGTTCCCTTCGGCAAGAATTCATAATATACAACACCTTGAGTGTTGAAGAAAGGGTGGCCGCCATGGTGACGCAGTGTTCTTAGCGATGGCTTCGGGTAATTCGTCCGAGATCGGTCCAAGTTCAAATTCCGGTGAGGCATGGATGTAGTGTTTGTCGTACGGCACTAGTTCTCTCCCTTTCCTGGAACCAGTGGTCCTAAATTAGGGATGGGCGACTGCTTTTAACCCACTAAGTTGCTCCCGGTGGTCGTTGAATCTCCAATTAAAAAAAAACAAAAACAAAAAAACAAAAACAAAGGAGAAAACCATTTCGACGGAAGGAATGATTCGACACTTTCGGAAACGGATAATGTGAGCTTTTCTACTCATACGAAGTCTGCTTCGTTTCTCGTGAGAAGTGATGGACCCAAGTGTCGTTTCCAGTCATGATATAGTCCAAAACTTCATTTCCGTCTCTGTGATAATTATCCAGAAAAGAGAGGGCTGCATGAAAACGTTGCGCATTGTGTTGTTCTGTGAGTAAGCGAGGCACCCATCGAGTACAGACTTTTCGAAACTTAAGACGCTTGGTGATGGTGCCGTGCACACTTGCATGCGATATATTCAATTCATCCGCGATCTCGTCTACAATTATTCTCCTGTTTGTGTGAAACAATTCGTTAATGAGGTCCACATTTTCATTCGACGTCAAAGTTGATGTCCTTTCCTCCCGGTAACCGCCTTCGATACGCGTCTGTCCTTTCTTGAACAAAGAACAACATTTTGTCATCGCCTGTCGCGAAAACGATCTGTCACGGTACACTTCAAGTAATGGCGTTGCATTTCAGTGGCGTTCAACTTTTTGGCCAGCAACAAACCGATCACTGCTCGGATTTCAAATTTGGACGCTACTTTCAAAGCACACGATATTCTTTCACTAATGATAGCAGACAAACTGTTCCTGACATGACGACAAAGTTAACACGGCGGTTTTGAGAAAGAAGTACAAGTAGCGCCCCTACATATCAGCCAAATATCTTTCATACCAAAAAATTTTGCACGCATGCAACAAATTTTTTGGCTATCCCTCGTATATATTGGAAAGGATTTCTGTTGGCTACATGTACCCTATATGTTATGTAAAGCACTAACCTGAGCTTTAAAAGTGTGCGTAACCTCGAATGTTCGCAAAAATATTGTATTATAATCTAGCCATCAGCGACGAGGCTTCACCTTTCGATACGGTTAAGGAATCTTACCAATGGGATGTATGGGAGACAAAGCATGAAAAAGAAAAGCAATTTAATTTATAATTTGTTATCTTGCTGCTAGGTATTTATTAAATATACTGTATATATTTCTAAGTCACTTAAGCTGAGGGTCTCGTTCATGGAGAATTTCCTTCTGACTGGGGAATTTCTGTCAGAGAATTTTTCCCGTTCGCACAAATCTCGATAGATTTGTTTTCCTCTTGGAAGATATAAAAACAACTACTCAATTTCAACACTAGAACTGCGATGTGCACTCTTCAATCAAGGTATCTGCAAAATTAGGAACAAATTTTAAGTGGTAAAGAGAGAGAGAGAGAGAGAGAGGGCGTATTTCAGATCGATATGGTGGTACACTTTTTTAAAGGATAATGCCTTCAACATACACTGCCGGAAAGTGAAAAAAGAACACCAAGAAGGAATTGGCGGACCATCATGAAATTTACATATGTTAATGCGTCGAGTTTACGCAGGAGTGATGTTAATTTCGGGACCAATCGGTGAGCGCTTACGCCACAGCACGGCATAATATGCAAATTATCGTCGGTGGTATTTAAGGAGTACGGCAAAGTGAATGTAATCAGTCGTCGGCTTACGAACACGTGTGAAGACCCTGAAGAAGCTGCAATGCCTGGACATGGAAGACGTGTAGGATTTCAGCAGTTATCGGACTTTGAGCAAGGTCGTCTAATCGGACTCCGCGAGGCCGGGTGGTCGTATCGTCGTATTGCGGAGCGAATTGGAAGGGAAGTATCGGTGGAGGTACGATGGTAACGTAGATGGTCCGAGGAACATTCCCACACGAGAAGACATGGAACGGGGAGTCACAGACGGACTGATGAGCGGACCGATCGACGCATACGAAGAGCGGCGTTGTCAAGCAGAACATCCACTGCGACGCAAATCCGAGCTGCCTTGCACCTGAGGTGACTGTTCGAACAATCCGCAACCGTCTACTAGTTGCACAACTACGTGCACGCGTGCCTCTGGCATGTGTACCTCTGACTCCAGCCCACCGTCAGGAACGGCTGCAGTGGTGTCGCCAACGTCTGCACTGGGGAACGTATTGGCGATCTGTCGTGTTCAGCGATGAAAGCAGATTCTGCTTGGCAGCTTCCGATGGCCGTATGCGTGTTCGCAGACTCACAGGGGAGCGTCCCCACCCTTCTTGCATCCGCCAGCGACACACAGGGCCTACACCTGGTCTCCTGGTGTGGGGAGTTAAACAGCACCTCTTACGTCAACAACATCATTCAGCCCGTTGTTGTGCCATTTGTCAGGTCGGTCCATCGTGTGGTTTTCCAGGAAGATAACGCACGCCCACACACGGCACGTGCAACGCAACATGCACTTCAGGGTGTGAGACGAATTCCGTGGCCTGCACGTTCACCGGATCCGTCCTCCATTGAGCACGTGTGCGATTTTATAGGACAACGACTTATTCGGTCTCCACGGCCAGCCACGACCATCCGCGATTTACGCATCCAGGTTGAGGATGCTTGGAACCCAATACCCCAAACCTACATCCAACATTTGTACGACAGACTCCATGACAGAATTGCACAGTGTGACGCAGTTCATGGCGGTTCAACCTCGTACTAACTATGTTACATGGAAATGTTATTTTTCAGTTTAAGAGCAAATACTGCTGTATTTTGCCCTAATGTTTCGATCACGTTATCCTCTGTATTCGTTATTATGCTGTATAAATTTTGTTGGTATCAGACGTCTCCTTCTTTGTGTTCTTTTTTCATTTTTCGCCAGTGTATAAAGCGTTTAAGAGGTACTAGACGAAACCCGTTGGAATCGAAGGTCAGTTTTTTTTTGAAATTAATAAACTCATATGAAACAACAAATGTAAACTTTATTTGATTGACAAATTCATTGAAACACTTCAGTAAAGACAGTAAATGATCCAGGTTCGTGATTTTTTTACTGAAGGTTTAATGACCACAGTGAGCAACTCAATGGGCTATAAGCAGTCTCCCATCCCTAATTAAGGTTCTCTGGTTCTAGCGAAGGGAGAGAGCTAGTGCCGTAAGACAAACACAACATCCATGCCTCACCAGGAATTGAATCCGGACCCCTTCCGGACGAAGGATTATAAGTAGGGCGCGGATTTCTATGACATGTCATATTTTATCCTAGAAACTCATATTTTAATTTTTTGAAAATGTTAGGTCATAGTTTTGAGTAATTTCATAATAAACGGCATATTTGGTCATATTTTGGCCAATCGTTGGCTATGCGAATGCGAAATGACGTCATAAGGACTCCACGATTTGTAACCGAAGCATTTCGAACGGCCTGACTTTCCCGTGGGTACAATTTTCTGAATTTTGTTTTTACTTAGCCTCGTTTGGATATTGGCATCTTGCCAACTACTGAAACGAACCTAGCGCGGTGGTGCCTTCACGATTACTTGTAAATCAGAGCTTAAATATCTTTTATTTTTGGTTTACCATACCCAAGTTAAAAGTAAAACTCCCGTCTCAACTTCAGTTTGATATCAACGTGTCCAAAAGCGGGTGTTCGATGAGCGTGAAATTACAATGTTTTGTTCAAGAGTTTGGGGAGCTGACTTTCAGTAGCGATGGTGATATTTTCTTTTGTAAATTGTGTTAAATCAGGGTATCGGATCAAAAGCGTTTTAATGTTCAACAGCACTGTGCTACCGCGAAACATCAGAGGTGGTTAGCAAGATTTTCCTCCGCTGAGAACAGCCAGCGTCTCCTTTTCGAGACATCTTTTTCAACTGCAGGATCATCAAATACACTGTCAGAAATTGTAAGGACCTTTGAAAAATAATATTTACTTCGAATATTCCTTTAAGGAAATCAAGTAGTGTTTGAGTCTGATATTTTTTGGAGAAGTACACCAGTCATCCGATTCCAAATGAATCAACTCTTAGGAAAAACTATATTTCCGCCTGCTATGAGGTTGTTTTAGGTAAGATTAGATCTGCTGTTGCCAACAATAAGATATAGGTTTCAATAGATGAAACAAATGATGCAGATAAAAGATACATAGCTAATATTATTATCGGCACTCTCAAATGTGACAATCCTGATGCAGAATTTCTTCTACCGTGCAAAAATCTGCAAAAGGTAAACAATTCCACTATTGCTATACTCTTCAGGCCAGATTGTGTATAAAGAGAAAACAACCTCTTGTTTTTAACCAATGCAGCTCCATGCATGACTAAGGAAGCAAAAGGACTTAAACTACACTACTGGCCACCCAAAATGCAACATTAAGAAGGACACGCGATAGCAAAGCCAGATTTACTGGACACATAACAACAGATACAAAGATGAAACGATTGAGCTTAAAGGCCCGTATGACTTGCGGAACACGCAGACATCAATTGTTCGTGTGGCCCCCATGGCTGGCAATAACGGCCGCCACACGCCACGGCATCGAATGACCGAGGCTTTGGATGTGGGCTTGGGGTATGTCGGTCCGGTCTGCTTCCACACGTTGCCACAGTTCATCAGGCGTAGCCGCGGGTGGTGCTTGCCGGGCCACTCGGTTGCCGATCAGCGACCAGTCGTGTTCGATGGGCGACATATCGGGAGAACAGGCGGGCCACGGCAGCAGTGACACCTGGTGGCCTGTGACGAATTGTTGCACGATGCCTGCCACGTGCGGGCGCGCATTGTCCTGTTAAAACGTGGCCGCTGGCCGGTCCTGCAGGTAAAGGAGGACTACAGGCTCCAAAACGTCGGAGATGTAGCGGTGGCTGTTGAGTGTACCGGCGATGCGTACCATAGGGGTAGGAGTGTCATATCCAATTGCACCCCAAACCATAACGCCGGGTGTCTGACCGGTATGGCGATGAATAATGCAGGTGCCATACAGTCTCTTGCCGCGGTTCCGCCACACGCAGATCTGACCATTGTGGTGTTGCAGGCAGAAGCGGGATTCATCGGAGAAGGCAATGTCGGGCCATTCCGTAGTCCAGGGGCGGCGTTTAACGGCCCACTGCCGCCGAACTCACCGGTGGTGTAACGTCAATGGCAATTGGAGCAATGGGCGCCGAGCGACAAGTCCCCGATCCTGCAGACGATGTCGAACGGTACGTGCTGACACAGGTTGTTGCGCAACACACCCTAATTCCGGCGCTAACGTTCGTGTTGTGGCGGTGCGAGCCGTCAATGCCCGCCGCACAACATGCCGGTCCTCTCGTTCTGTGGTCTGCCGCGCTTGCGGCAATTACTCACTTCGGTCCGTCCGTCCCTCCTGCACCCACCGAATCCATACTCGCCTCACTGGGGAAGATATCATCCCACACGGGCGCCGATATCTCGGTGAGATAAACCGCTGGCCCGATAAGCCACTGTTCGTCCTCTGTCGAACTCCGAAACGTGCTGGAATGACTGCCGTATTCTGCAACGAGGCATCAGGAAGCTTGCCACACACAGGTTCGGCAGCACATCACACTTCCACTATTTACATTCCGCCTTCTGTGCACCCTTCTTATAGTGCTTCTCGGTTGCTTGCCGGGCGCACATGATTTGCGTATGTCCTGCAATGCTAATCGTTTGCATGTCCTCTAACGGGCGACGCATGCTGCGAATTTCAGGCCAATCGGATGCTTCCTTCTTGGTGTTGTATTGGTGGCCAGCAGTGTACGTTATCCGAAAATGGTTTCAAAATACATGCCTTGCATATTGTGGTTTACACCACAGAGTGGCCGTAGAGATTCAAAGCAACTGTACTGGTGTAAATAAGCTATTTTCAAATGGTAAACAAATTTTCATAGAATCTCCGCTTCGCGTGCAGAAGTTCCAAGAAATTGCTCCTACTTTGGCACTTCCTCTCCAACCTGTCCTAACGCGGTGGGGTACCTGGCTGGATGCGGCTTTGAATTATTGCACAAATTATGATTCCTTAGACAGGACAATTAAAAATTTGACTGTTGTGATTCTTCTTCCATTAAAATTGTGCAAGATTCCTTTTCTGATGCCTTGGCTGGAAACTTGACATATATAAAATGCAACTTCAGTGGAATATCTATTACAACTATTCGCCTTGAAACTGTAGGAATGAAACTTAGCGATGAACTACAAATTGTGAAACAAACTGTGGGTTATTTATAGCAAACAAAGGTGAAAGTATAACTGAAAAAGTGACAAACTGCAAAGAGTGTTGAAATCTAATCCAGGTTATTCAACACTTCGAAAAATAAGTGACACTCTTTGTGGTAGTAAAGCAAAATTTGATGATTTCAAGACATAATTTTCTCTAGATGAGTTGGCGTTATTCAAATTTGCCCCTGTAACCTCTTGTGATGTCGAGCGGAGTTTCTCTAGGTACAAGAACATACTGACGAGCAACGAAGGAGTTTTGAGTTTGATAACCTGAAGATGCACATAATCATCCAGTGCAGTTCTATGATAGACGATTTTTCTCTCAAAATGCTCGTTTTATTTCTTCAACTATAGCACTTTTGCACTGATTAGTGATAACTGTTTAATTAAAAAGAAGTAATCAAGTTCGAAGTATGTAGAAATGATGAAGAATAAACCTTTTAGTTAATAACGATAATCTATATGTGTATAAGCACTGAGTTTTAAAAATTAGCTTATAATTTCATAAAATTTATGAAGTCATATTTTCGGTTTAATTGGTCATATTTAAACGACTTTAAGGTCATATATGCTTGCATATATCTTTGACATTTTTAGGGTACAAAAATCCGCGCTCTAATTGTAAGCCATCGCTTAGACCACTGCGCCACCGTGGCGGTCAGGTGCGTGATGAGCATCACGACTGCACACTTTTTCAGTCGTAGAATGTGAGGCGGAAGTCCACTCATGTCAACTGTGGGCAAAAATTCAACTGGCTAGCGCACTCTTTCACTCTCATCTTCAGTCACACCTGTGTTTTTAAATGTTGTTGGAAGGAGATTCGCGTTGCGAATACTCTTCATTCTCTCTTGTCTGAAACATATAGTTGCGACTCATTGATCGCTCATGCCTTCCAGTAAGGCTGTTTCGGCCGCCCCGGTGGCTCAGTGGTCTAAGGCGTTGGCCTCTGATCATTCGTCCGTAAGGGGTCCGGGTTCGAATCCCGGTCAGGCATGGATGTTGTGTTTGTCTTACGGCACTGGCTCTCTCCCTTCCCTGGAACCAGTGACCCTAAATTAGGGACGGGCGACTGCTTATAGCCCATTGAGTTGCTCACGGCGGTCGTTAAACCTCCAATCAAAAAAAAAAAAAAAAAAAAAAAAAGGCTGTTTTCTTTTTTTTTTTTCTGCGGGAGAGACATACTGTTAAGGATAAGTATGCAATAAAGCATTTACGTATTTTAGGACTGATCATAGAACACCATGCACACACCAAGTCTAACACTGAACTGAGCGCCTGATGTATATAAGCGCTGCACGCTTCTCCCAAAAACTTCACATGGGAACTTTGTCACCCCGCCACTCCCGAACGGTTGCTCCAATCTCAGTTTTCTCTTCTACTGGCACATCTATATGGTAAGACTATTATTTTAGTACCTGTACCATATGTTTACGTTCAGCCGTTCTCTCAAAATACGTCTTACAGTAAAAAGCCTAATAGAATGAATATATAGATGGCGCAACTCAATATGCACGTTCACTAACAATGGTCAACGGAGTGTTTATTTACATCTTTACATAATGGGAAACGTCTTACCTACGTGAATAAACTGGATCGAATATATATGAAATTGTATATATACATTCCACAGTCAACGGCATGACGCAAGCAGGTCTGCGTGAGTGTTCGCTGTTCCTATGAAAACTTTGATACGAATGCCTGCTAGCGTTGCTATGCGCAACGGTTCGCTCAGAAAAGAGAAGACTCCGGACTTTGAATTATCTCAGTCCCTCCGTGCTTCCACATCCAACAGCGCGGGAGTCAACCGCAGGCGATCGAATGTCAACCGCAATCTTCTCCCATAGACTTTACATGGGACATTTTCCGCCCCATAACGCCCAAACCGTTCCCTTAATCTCATTTTTCTCTTCGACTGGCACATCAACATGGCAATACCATTATTTTGATACCTCAACCATATCTTTACGTTCAGCCGTTTTCTCAAAAATAGGACTCATAGTAAAAAATCTTACAGAATTAATATATAGATGTGTCACATATAACCGTAGAAAGAAGGATTTTCCATTAGTTTGTTAAAAAAAATTTTCAATAGACATGAGTGATAGTCCCGAAAACCGTTCTTGTGAATGTGTGTCCTGTTGAAAGATTTTCATTCTTTTGAGGGCGGGGAAGGTTTTTCAACGAAACATTTCTATGTGGTATCATCGAAGATCGGGCTTTTCGTACAGCACGTAGATTTCGGTTTTTCAACTTTTGTACAATTAAATCTTGGTTTTTCAGACTCCATTAAGGATTCTAACGCATTTTTGTTTTAAATTAGTCGGTGCGATATTTAAAATGTACGAGGTCAACAAGTTGAAGAAATTCTGGTTTATGGATTTCACAAAAGCTGTTAGAAATCAGTGTGAACACTATATCTGCAGTTTCAAAGTTTCCTTTTTCTCATCAGTTTCAGGATTTAAATTTTAATCATAATGTTTGACAGGTAGCGATATGTGTAACAAACTCTTCTTTGCCACACAAGAACATTCTCTCACGATATTATTATTTGAAAGTTCTGACGTGAGCGCAGCACTACTGCTCACTTTGTTTGTTCAAAACACAACTGAAAAATAAAAATAGAGCAAAAACATCTAAATAATAATAAAACATTTGTCTATATGGCGTAGTTAGAAACGTCTGCTGTCTATACAGTATTGTTTTGAAAATGTGTTTTTTTCACTCTGATGTTGTTGTACGTCAAAATGAGCGAAAATGAAGGATTAATGGTTTACAATGCTTTGAGTTGTAACTTAATTTACACAGGAGACCTCACGTTTACCAAGCGCAAATATTTTTTAAAATCCGAACTCTAGGAGCTGGCAAGCGGTTATTGCGCTGTAAAAGATACAAATGAAAATTACATGACTAAAATCTAGCAGATACTATTTCATCATGGTATTAGAAAGATTCGCGAAGACTGAGAACCGGTGCTTCCTATTTCGATAAAAACATTTGTACGGGGGAATATAAAAATCTGATATCACGCCCTAAAGATATGTCTCCGTTATTTTTATCAAAATAACGGAGATAAGTGTTCCAAACTAATTTGGATGTCATGTTAGGCTAACAAGGGAGACAAAAGCATTTCCACTCTTGTAAAAATATAACTCCACACTTGTTACAGTATCACAGTATCATATACTAAGGCATTTTTAGTAAACACTTTAGTAATAAATCCTCGTTATTTGTTTAGCACTTACTCAGCTGAACACTAATACAGTACCATCGGAATCGTGGAATTTTATGTCAAATAAAAATGCCCCTACGGATATTGAAATCGAGAAACACGAACTAGTAGTAAGTACTTTCAGCTTTTAAAGAATAGGTCGCTGTTGCATTTTCATTCGTGATCAATTTGCTGGCCTTTGCTTTGAGAGGTAGGATCGAGAGAGCTAATTCCAGTTTACACAGAGAAAAACACGACACATTGTAACGATAAATTTAGTGTACAAAATGTGGGGAAGATGGAAAAAAATGATTCAAAATGAAAAAGCGTAACAAAAAAAGTGAAAGATTCAAGGAAACCTAAAGGATGCCTACGCTATAATTAACTAAACAATATATAATTTATGACTACAAAGCTTGCGGCGTCAAGATAGAATAATAATAAAAACGTTTCACAAAATAAAATGTTTATTATACGTCGACTATAGTTTCGCAGGGCGTTTGGCTCTGCTCCTTCAGGACGAATGGAACGTAAACATTCAAATCATTGTGACATCATCAGAGTTCTGACGGTCTCGGGTTTTGGTGAGTTGTTTCCACGCGCTTGAAAGAAATGGAGTCGACGTCATGTCGTTGACAAGCCGTGACAAATTCCGGTATATGTGGAAAGCTTCTAATATATTAAGCTTGATAGTCCAGTCCGGTTTATCAATAAGCGTAGCGTTTTCAAACAAAAATTTATGGTTATTTTCGTAACAATATTGAGCTATAGAAAACTTCTTCAGTTCATAGTTCCGTACATAGATCTTGTGTTCGTTCACACGGAAACTTAAAGACCTGAGGGTCTGTCCTATATATGAAAGTCCGCATTCACAAGGTATCTGATAAATTCCCCAGCAGTTTAAGTCTTCGACGTAGTCTTTTGATCCGTAAAAAATCATCTTGTTTATGGGTTTGAAAATAACTTTGAAATTAAAACTTTTAAGGATTTTTGAAATTCCGAAGCAAATCTGAGGAACAAATGGGATAATTGTGCTATTCTTTCGTATTGGGAGGTCTATAGGCATGAGAGTGCAGACATGCTTTGGTTTCCTAAATTCTTGGACAGCTTTGTCTATAACGGAAGGACTGTATACTCTGTGTGCTGCAATTCGTTTAAGAAAATCAAGCTCTTTCTGTAAGGAATCCTCAGTTGAGCAGATATGTATTGCACGATATACGTATGTGAAGAAGGCAGATATCTTTTGTTTCCATGGATGATTTGATTTTGCATGAAGGGTTAAGGAAACTTTACTGGCTAAAACTTTACCAGATTTTTCTGACCTGGACTGCAAAACTTGGTCTAGGAGTTCCAATATGTCATTTACTCATAAAATGGCATTAGAACGAAAATTTAAAAAATTATTATCAAATAACAGCAACCATAAAGACAATTCTACTTCTCAAATTGAGGATATCTTTCCGGATAATGAAGTAATATCTAACCTTTCTAGTTTTAACCCGAGCGAAATTCAAAAACGGATTTTACGTTACAATTCGAATTTTGCGATTTCCTAAAAGGTACCAATATCCAATATCATTGCGTCGGTTCAAGAGTCCGTGATAAAATACGATCTAAATACACATCAAAAAGAAATGATTGGACATTGCTGTAGCCAGACAATAGCGGCAAAGTCCATTCCACCATTTAAACCGAATCTCAACAAGGAAGTATACAATGCTCTAAAAGAATTGCAGTCAAATCGCGATATTATCATCACTAAAGTTGATAAAGGAGGAAAAGTTGTTATTCTGGACAAGAAACATTATGTGGCAGAGGTCGAAAAACTTATTTCCCAGGGACCTTACAAGGAAATGAAAAATGACCCATCGGAGAAACAATTAAAGGAAGTTCGAAAAGTGGTAACAAGTTGTGTAACCCTTGACCAAAGCTCAAAAAATCAACTGAAGCCATCATATTCTCGTTGTCCACGTTTCTATGAACTTCCGAAGATACACAAGATTGGTGTCCCCTTTCGTCCCATAGTCAGAAATATAGGATCAGCTACGCACAAGTTGGCCAAATTTCTATCTTCGAAACTATTGACTTTTACGACTTTTTCGAACACAACATCTGTAAAAAATTACTTTTGATTTTGTCCATCGGCTAATACGACATGCATTCAACGATCAGTTCATATTGTCCTTCTATGTCAAATCCATGCTCACATGTATCCCAATGAATGGAGCTCTCCAAACATTGAAAGCAAGTCTCAAAGAACATCATTTCAGCCAACCGGAAATAGAAGAAATTTTGAGACTAGTGAAGATTTGTATAAGACAAAACAGTTTCCTTTTCCGTGGAAGATTTTTCCAACAGACAGAAGGCCTTGCAATAAGTAGCCCGCTGTCACCTATTTTATGCGAAGTCTACATGCGCCACTTTGAAGACCAACTATTGCAGCTTGTTACATTTGACCTGTGGATTCGATATGTAGATGATACTTTTATTCTCTGGAATGGCATGAACTCGGAAATACCTAAATTTGTTGAACTTATCAATTCAGTTGATCCTCATATACAGTTCACATATGAAACTGAAAATAATGGCTGCTTACCATTCCTTGATGTCCTTGTGTCACGCTCAAAAGAATCCTTTAGAACAACAGTTTATCGAAAACCGTTTGCTGTTTCCTTTCCGCCTCATGCAAAATTAAATCATCCATGGAAACAAAAGATCTCTGCCTTCTTCACATACGTATATCGTGCAATATATATCTGCTCAACTGAGGATTCCTTACAGAAAGAGCTTGATTTTCTTAAACGAATTGCAGCATACAGAGGATACAGCCCTTCCGTTATAGACAAAGCTGTCCAAGAATTTAGGAAACCAAAGCCTGTCTGCACGCTTATGCCTATAGATCTCTCAATACGAAAGAATTGGGCAGTTATCCCATTTGTTCCTCAGATTTGCTTCGGGATTTCAAAAATCCTTAAAAGTTTTAATTTCAAAGTTATTTTCAAACCCATAAACAAGATGATTTTTTACGGATCAAAAGACTACGCAGAAGACTTAAACTGTTGGCGAATTTATCAGATACCTTGTGAATGTGGACTTTCATATATAGGACAGACCCGCAGGTCTTTAAATTTCCTTGTGAAGGAAAACAAGATCTATGTACGGAACTATGAGCTGAAGAAGTTGTCTTTAGCTCAACATTGTTACGAAAATAACCATAAATGTTTGTTTGGAAACGGTACGCTTATTGATAAACCGGACTGGGCTATCAAGCTTAATATATTAGAAGATTTCCACGTATACCGGAACTCGTCACGGCTTGTCAACGACATGACGTCGACTCCATTTCTTTCAAGCGCGTGGAAACAACTCACCAAAACCCGTGACCGTCAGAATTCTGATGATGTAACAATGATTTGAATGTTTACGCTCCATTCGGCCTAAGGAAGCAGAGCCAAACGCCCTGCGAAACTGTAGTCGATGTATAATAAATGTTGTTGTTATTATTATTCTAACTAAACAATGTAGTATTTCATTGAAATGAGAAAATCATATTACGAAATAAACTGACATCCTAATTAATTTCTCTCATGTATTAATACATCATTCAATCTGTTTTTACTTCTGTTAGCAAGGCAGTAGATTGTACTTGCGAATTTTCCGAATACCATAAATTCTTCTAGAGTAATGCAGAACATCTAGATCGCTTTCAGATGCTATGACACTCATTTTTCTGGAACAATCAATAAACATTTAGATTGCTCCATAGAGTTTAGAAAAGTGTTCAGATTCAGTTAAAGGTTTTTTGTTGCGTTGGGAAAAAGAAATATGATTTTATCTGAGCAGAGAATTTGCGATTGTATGGTGGGCAGTTATAAATTTGAATAAAAGAACATGTATTTTCCGTTATCATCGTACTTTTGTTCTCCAGATCTGTTGCTTCAAAAACAAAGTCCGCAAACTGCCAAGACTTTCCTGTCTGTTAGTTCTTTCAATGTTGTTATTTAGAAATAGGTGTTTACTTCAGCCTGACATTTCTTCTACTCTGACATTTTTGGTTATATCAATGAAGTTAACAATTCTGTTTGCAAAGCTTTATTTACCTTTATTCCTAAAGAAATTACGATCTTGTTTTGTAAACGACAGAGAGAGGGTGGTGCAATCTCCTGACCATTCGTCCGAGTGCCCGGTGTCATGTCACGTATGAGGTATGAATTGTGTTATGAATGGTGTATTTGTCTTGTGGAACAGGCTTAATCTCTTCACTGGAACGAGATACCCTAAAGTAGAGACGGGTGACAGATCATAGTCCTTAGAGTTGTTTTCGGTCTTCCTTAAACTAAACACAGACTCACACACACACACAGCGCGGAGTTCAATGTGTAGCTTGAAATGGGGACAACATCTGCCTCCGTCAACGCGGCGGCTTTCGCCGGGTATATTAAATAAATGTAAGATAAAGGTTACAGCTGTGCATCGCGGTGCAACCAAACCGCTTTTCAAAGGTCATAGATGGGTGATTCTTAAAAAAACTTAGTTATATTCGGCCGAAATTTATTTGCTGCGCAGTTAATTGTATGCAACAAAAATAATTAATGTAAAATTAATTATTTTTATATTATAGTACAAAAAAAAATTATGGTGTGCCGGTTCTGTGTGGATGTGGGCCGGGGAGGAACCTGTCATTGGTCCTGTGAGTGCCTTGGTGCACCTGTCGATGCGGTGTCCTCTCTGACAGTCACCAGTCCGGGTCGCTTTCACTTAGTCAACTCTGAAGGGGACTTTTGTCAGCCTACATGCACGTTCCGGGTGTACCTTCTGGTAGCACCCGTCGTTCTAGGAGACCTTGCCGCCAATTTGTGTGCATGTCCTTTCGAGTTCTTCGGTGGATCCGAATGATTCTCGGGTTTGTCTAGTGGTATCTGTTGGGCTTTGGCTACGTGTGTGTAAACATAAGTGAAACATGTCCAGGTGCTTACCTGCGCCGTGGCGAACAGTGTGAAGATGTTGTGTTTCCGCAAAGCTCGTGTATGGGGGAGGGGACGTACTGCGAAAGCACGTTATGGCGCTCCCGTCTCATGGCCCCCATGATTTGGGGGTCCTATACAAAGACAAAAATTAAAAATAAATTAAAAATAGTAAAATAATTATATGAAAAAATAATTAATATTAATAATTTCAGAGTTTCATGAACATGTTTTCGTAGTAAACGCTTTCATTGCTGAATTTCGTAAATACTTCATTTGTAACTGATCATATCCATCAATCACTGACATGTTACTTTGTCTGGGTTTGGACTTTGATAATAAACGAGATGCTTTAGTAATCTCTCACAATACACCGAAGAACCCAAACTTATGACCATCTGCTTAATATGGTGTTGTTCTTGCCGGAAAAACAGCTTTTATCCGATGTAGCATGGATGCTACAAGACTTCTAAATGTGCCTTTTGGTATCGGGTATCAAAGTGTTACCATCAGAGCCTTTAACTCTTCGTAGTTACTTTGCTGAGCCGCAGCAGATCGAATTTGCAGCTCCAACAAAAACCACAGGTGTTGGATTGGATTGATGCCTGGAGAATTTAGAGTCCAGGGTAATGCATGAAAGTCTTGCTCATGTTCGGCGAACCGTTCTCGAACAATCCAGGTAGTGTGGCATGATTCATTATCCTTCTGAAAGAAGGCGCTACTAGAGGGGATTCCCGTTGCAATGAAAATAGTTCCGGGTCTGTAATGGTGTTTAGGCAGGTGTTAGACATCATAGTTTGCTGCACATGTAAGTCTCGATCTAGGATTTCCCAGCAGAAAAAAAACACATCCTCCACCTATTGGTTTTCGTCCGGCGGTACATCATGGGGCCAAAACTTCCAAAGGTAAACATCGCCCACGTACCCACCCATCAACATGTTACAACAAGAAACTACTGCAGATTCATCGGATCAGACAACTTTTCTTCAATCATTCAAGGTCCAGTTCTGATGCTCGCGTGACACTTGCAGGCACTTTTGACGATGAACCGAGGTCAGTATGGCCTTTAAGAAAGGCATTCGGCTACGCAGCCCCACGTTCAGGAGGATCTAGCGTACCGGATATTGTGACATATTACTCCTGACACCAGAATTGAAATTACCGGCCAATGGTGCCGCAGTATCCCTCCTTTTACTTAGTGCCAAACGGTAAAGCCTTCGCTCATTTCTGGCATCTATAAGCTTTGGTCATCCTACACTTTGTGCCGGTGGTCTGTGGTTTTTCTTTCCTCGTGCTACATTTTAAAGGCACTAAACACGGCTGACCGTGAGAACCTCACAAGCCTTGCCATCTTGAAAATGCTCTAACCCTGTTGTCTGGCCATTATAATATGTCGTTTGTCCAACTCGCTTAAGTCCGCTGCTTTTCACATCTGATGAACAAGAAGAACACTGATTTCTGATTAACAGAGCAATCTATCTTTTCGTGTGTTCGTATGGTGAGGATGTAACAATTTCCCCATTGGCAGCGGTCATGTACATTTTTTCTTACACAGGTAAATCTGTAGTCCGCCCTTAGGTTTTGAACACCAGTGTACTTACCTAGCTGTAAAAGCAACTGCCACTGAAGTAAAATACCTCTCAGAAAACATCAATGAAAACAACTGATACTTCCCAGAACCGTGCATTACAAACGACGACGCAATTGATTTGCGCCAGGTACCCGAATGTACGAAAAAGGCCGATCTCTTGCTTATAACGAGGTGTCTTTTTTTAGTAACTATGGCTTGGATATGTGAGTAAGCATTAACTTAAAAAGCCTAATTAAAGGCGATTGATTATTATTCAACTACTAATAAGAATGAAATACGATACGATATTTGAAGAAGTTTTAGGAAGGGAGTGTCTGACCACAGGTCTAAAACTACCCTTAGAAATAGGAAGCTAGAACATTTGAGTAAGTGAACTCAATATGAAAGACAAACAGAAAGAATGAGTAAAAGGAAAGGGTGATACATCTTTCAAATTGTGAACTAACATCAGTCTAGTGGGAAAGGAAGAAATAGGAACCACGAACCTCACAACATCACAGAGAAACACAACACCACCCTGCCGCCAACACAACAGGGGTTCACTGCAATTCAACTAGACCAAATCCAAATGCCGGAGCAGAATCCATTTTCACCGTCTCGATGCCAATCTGAAAAAGCAGGGGGTGGTGGTCGGTCTAACACCCACCAGTGTTCACATACTTACTCTCTCCGTCAAGTGGGGTCAACGATCGCCGCTTTAGTGCTGTGATACCTAAGGAATTCGCTGGGATTGTAATCAACCGCGGTCCTAACAAGTCCATTAGGTTGGGTTTACGCTTTCTTGAAGAACTGCTTGGCGAGTCTGGTGGAAAACTCGTGAGCCTTCTCGATTCCAAGCCTGTTCCTCAGGTTCCGAAGTGGGGTCCAAGGAGGAGCCCCATTGATCATTCAAAGTGCTCTGCTTTGCACCCTCTCGATTCTCTCTCACTGATTCCTACTAATACCAATCCAGATGGAGGAGGCACAGGTAAGCAGAGGCCTGACGACCGTCTTATACAATAGTACTTTGTATCGTGTTGTAAGGAAGCGTCTCCGGCGGAGTAGTGGAACTAGCTGCAAAAGGCATTGTCTAGCTTTATTCGTACGGTAGATGGTGTTCGCCACACACGATAGCCGACTATCTAGTTGGAGCCCTAGGTACTTAGAGGAGGTAGCCTAGGGGACTGCCACTTGAAACATAACGAGTTTCGGTATTATTTGGAGTGATCCAAAAAACAACAGAGCACTGATCTTAGACAGATTGATCTTTATCCGCCAGTTAGTGTAGTAGGTTTCCAGCTGAGAGAGAAAGTCCTGGAGGAGCTTCACTGCTCTGCTTTTGTTGAGGGATCTGACGGCAACGGCTGTATCAACATGTTGATTTGCCCTTGTTTGGGTAAGTCGTGCAGAAAAATGGAGAACAGCGTTGGTCCAAGAACGGATCCATGAGGAACGCCAGCCCGAATATTCTTTTCCAAAGAGAGCTCACCGTTAATCCTAATAGTGAAACTGCGGCTGTTGAGGTACGAGCCAATAAGCTCAACAAGTGGGCGAGGGCAACGAAGCTTCTGCATCTTGTGTAGGAGTCCGTCATGCCAAACGCGGTCGAAAGCCTTGCTGAGATCCAGGAAGACAGCAGTGGAATACTCGCTCTTATCTCGTTCTTCAGAAACGAATTCCGTAAGTCTCATGAACTGGTGGGTCGCAGCATGCTTCGCCCTGAAACCACCCTGTTCGTTAAGAATCACACCTTTAGCTTCAGAGAATTCAAGAAGAC
Source organism: Macrothele yani (assembly GCA_039090855.1). NCBI lineage: Eukaryota > Metazoa > Arthropoda > Arachnida > Araneae > Macrothelidae > Macrothele > Macrothele yani. The sequence continues at coordinate 17,304,652 of CM077016.1, forward strand.
TAGAGAGGAGGACCCTCTCCAGGAACTTACCCAGGACGGGCAACAGAGATATTGGACGATAGTTCTCAGGTAAGGTATGATCGTTTCCTGGTTTGGGCAACAGTATTTCCCCAGTCCCTGGGGAAATACTTCAGCCAGAGAGACCCGTTGTAAATCTCCACCAGTACCAGAATCCAGCTCTCAGGGAGCAGTTGAACAGCTCTTGCCGAAACTGTATCTCTTCCGGGAACTTTCTTCACCTTTAGCTTCTTGATGTGTCGAATTACCTCAAAGTAACTAACAGGCGAGATCACCTCGTCATTATCATCAGGATAGTATGTACCTAAAGCCTCCATGACCCTATCCATGTGATAGGAGATTGGATGTCATGAGGTGAGAACTGCTCCTCGCGGGCACTAGCAAAGACCCCAGCCTTCTCATCATCACCGTACACCAAATCCTGTGGACCTAAAATGGGCAGTATGACCGTCCTAATGCACCGGAGTTTTCGAAGGATGGTCCACACATCAGTCTGACGTTGTTGACCCGCGTTGAGAAGGTACTTGTTGCGTTGGAGTTCCCTCAACGCGCGGATTTCTGCCCTCACGAGATCACGACACGAGTTATAACGAACCCTGTTGTCGGCTGATCTCAATCGCTGCCAGATCCTCCGAAACTTGTTCTTATCGCGGATCATTCGGATAATACGGGGAGGAAGAGCATAAGGGTCTCGGGTAGGGGTTGAGGGCTTCCTGTATCGACCCAAGATTACCTGTATGCAACGAGTGACTTCCTCCAACGCACTGTCGACGTTCAAGCGAGTACTAGTGCACACCGCAGGTGGATCAACCTGAGCAATAATTTCCTTGAACAACCAGCTTCCAATCAGTATACATCATCCTCCTCCGGGTGGCTGCGAGTCCGTTCAATCTCAGTAGGACTGGGTCATGATCAGAGTCAAGCCCAGAAACCTGATGAAAGTGCTTCGCAAACTTGAGGACAGCAAAATCAATGACATCGCCAACCCCGTGTGACGGCGTGCAAGTAGGATGGACCGGGTTTGTAAAATCCAGCTTTTAAATGTATTGCGATAGAGCCACCCCAGCAATATTAGTTGAACGACAAAACCAGCCAAGATGTTTAGCATTCCAGTCACCAGCCACAACAGTGGGGATGGGGTCCCAAAAGAGGATGTCACGAGCATCGTCAGAAGGTACCTTCCCTGGACTTATAAACGGAAGCTAATTTAATCAAGCCTGAGCTTGTTTTTAGCTTAACAGCCAGTGCCTCAAAATCCTTGAAGGGTGCGATGGATAAACTTAAACAATTTCTGATTAAAATGACATTGCCTCCGGCTGAGGGCCGGATCTCTGTCCTGTCGGAACACCTGGTAGTTCGCAACACTTAATCGCTTGATCTTAGGTGTGCGTTTGGACTCACAGATAAGAGCAACGTCGATGTCATGATCTTTCAGGAAGCTTGCAAATTCAGCAAGTTTATTCCTGATGCCGTTCGCATTCCAAATTAATTTACTTTTAACATATATTTTTTTCTTGTAGGATTTTGAAGTGATAGCTGTTTTACATTGTACCTCGATAACCTATCATTTAGGAAAAACGTACAGAATAATTGCAATTAACTGACTTTTGCTTACTTTCTTTCCAGATTTATCAAATTTATTTTTAAGTTATTAGCAATACGTAGGCCTTTACTCTCGTGTTTATGAAACGTATGTAGATATCCCACTGTACCATTTCAGTAATCATAATTGTTTTTATTACAATCGAAAACCAAAACATAGTTGTGCATCGTAGGAAGTAACGGAAAAAGTGCTTCTATTATTATTTACACTTGAAAATATTTTAAACAACGCATAAGTTGGTCTTTAAACCTGCAATACTTGATTCTTTGGCGAATTATTTCAGCTAAGAATTTCAATATTTTTTATAGGTGTTTGCTTTTTCACAAATAAGTTTTCGCATTATCCATACAGTTTCTGAATCTTTCTGGGCATCGTATTTCTAAGAATATTTGCCCGAATATAAATAAAACTGCGTAAAGGGTATTCCTATTTGTTGTATTTAATATTTATTCTGTAGGATCGTTCTTCAGTTGGATTTCCTTTATGAACGAGTTTTTTCCGTCTGGAATTCGAGGTACAGTTTCAACGAAGGAGAGAAGTGATAGTTTTACCTTAAAATTCCGCATATCAGTTAAATAAGATACTCAATTTTCTTTAACGCAAGGACTAACAGCGCCCCTTCACTCATTTACCCCTCTATGAAACTACGAGTACAATACTAATTTGCGTCCCTTCAAACACAAACTAATCGAGGGATATGAAACATTTATTTGACAGACCGTATACTGTAATATTTTTTCCGACAGAATGGTAAATACTACTTTCAGATGTTGATTAGCGTCATCAAACAGTTCTTCCCTGGCAAGGAATCATTTCATTTAAATTTACATAATCAGTTAAATTGTTCTGCTAAATAGACATGTTCCCATTCATAAGGAAAGGAAACGTTTGCGGCATAGTAAATGTTTTGGAGCAGGGACAGAATTATCATTCATCAAAGTTATTTTAAGGTCCACACAAAAATAATCACGAAACGGGATTTTTAAAGAAATTACGTTAAGTTTCGTTCCGAGCGATAGATAGACGGCAGCACGCTTCCGCTGACACATAAATCGCAGAGAGCGGGCAGCAGTTAGAAGTATAACTGGAGTTCTCTCTAACATCATTAGCTACGGAAGGGGACTCGTTGAACGTGGGACTTTCTGGAGTTTCATCTCGGCAGATTTGGAGAATATATTTACGTTGAAACAAAGTTTACAATTAAATTCTTTTACCTGAAATGGAAGAATCAGCATGTCGGCGGATTTCTATATCGTTATGTAGTGGATTCCGAAAATCGACTTCTGGAGAATTGGAAACTTTTCAGCAAATTTTATATCGGTAAGCAAAAGCCCAACAATGAAGGATTTAAAAAAGGAAAAAGATCAGACCGATCACTAATCACCAGTTAATAGATAGAATTACTTTCTAAGCAAAATGTTTGGCCAGAAATATATTTTGCCAGTTACTTGAGCATTAAGGTGGACGTCAAGTAATTTTGCTTCCTATACTTCCAATGGAAAAACTTCTGTACACATTTTCTTCACAATTAATGCGTTCCCAAGGATGAAAATTTGAACATCGATTAAAATAGCTTCATTTTATAACTTGGAATACTTAATATTTTCTAAAACATAGCCATAATTATATTAAAAATCAATAACTTTTCCTTTGGTGGTGTTGAAACCAGAAAAAAGATGGCGCGACCTGTACTTTGATGACGTCAGTAGACAAACAAATGTTGGATTGCATAATTATGGTTTTGTTTTAGAAAATATTAAGTATTCCAAGCTATGAAATGAAGCTATTTTAATCGATGTTCAAATTTTCATCCTTGGGAACGCATTAATTGTGAAAAATGTGTACAGAAGTTTTTCTATTGGAATATAGGAAGCAAAATTACTTGACGTCCACCTTAAGGTTTAGAAAAATTTTGAGATGCATTATTATATTTTATTTTTCCAGTAATTAAAAGGTGATCACTGAAACGATGAACGTTTTCCATCTTTAGCACGATTTAATGATTAAAAGATGAGAAATATATACAATTAAAACCATGAGCACTTTTGAGGCAGCGGCTGCCTCTTCTTCAGATGTAATAAATAGATACACATTTAATCTATATATAATATAGATCATTGCATTGTGGGAAGGATGGTAAGTTATTAGCCAGTAGTAATCTACATGCGCTAAAATGTTGGGTATACTGTTGGTCCAATGGTCTGTGAAGAAAACATGGAAATATATTATAGAAATATATGGTGTAGGTTGGGGGTGAACATTCAATTTTAAGTTGATATTACAATTTATATTTTACTGTTTTAATAAGGGATTTTCAAACGTTATGTAACTCATAGGGGGCATGTTCATTACAACATTGCTCACCGGAAGCCTCTATATACACACTTTCTGCAATTAAAAGATCACAGGTTTACTAGGAGTATTAATTATACTTACATTACTCCAGTCGGGATTAAGATCCTTTTGTATAACAGATTTGGCTAGGGATGTACAATACATGCCTGTTTTAATATTGTATTTGTGTTCTTTAATTTGTAATTCAATATTGCGGTTTGTAGAACCCACATAATTAGAGGCTGCTTGTCCTGTAGTTGCCTTAACCAGAAGGATATTGTAACTACCCCACTGTCCCATTTTGCTGTTCTGTTCACGGTCCTTACGAACTACAGAAAATAAGTTTCGTGTTCGTGAACCAAATTTCAAGACATATGGTTTACATAGTTTAGTTAAGTCTCTCGTTAAATGTAGATTGTGAACAGGGTAGTATGTCGGGCATATTTGACCTAGCCTAATCATATCTAAAAGGTGATCACTTATATTCGAAATTAATAATATTCCAAGCATATTTCTCCAAAAACTATACTATAGAATACTCAAGAGACGCAAATAACGTATTAAATCCGTTTGTTTTTGCGGCGTAGTAAGTACAAAGATTAGCCAAGCTTTCGCACTCCACTGGGAGGCTTTCTCAAAGCAATGGTAGACAAAAAAAATAAACGGATTTAATACGCTGTTTGCGTCTCTTCAGAATTCACAGTGTGGTGTATTTATAATTGCGTTTAACTATACTATAGTATATATCTATTTGTGTCCTAGGTATAATTCTCATTTGATTCATAAAACCTTTGAACCTATTATAACAGTTATCACTAAAGCCCGGAAGTTGAGGCAAAATGCCTTAAAATGTTTTTTTTTTTTGCCTTTTCGGCTCATATTTGAAGAAAATGCCTTTTTATGTTTTTAATGCCTTTTTTTGACTATACTCAACAAATGCACTATTAAGTTTTGATAACAATCTAGCATGCAGTACGTAGTGTTTCCGGGTAAACACTTAATTTTTTTAAGTTATTCATTTCTTTTAAAAACTCTTTTTAGGGTATTGGTGTACAAACCATCAGGTAGGTGGCATTTTCTCTAAAACGAAATCACAGTCGGCAGACATCTGAAAGTAAACACGAGTACAATCGGTACATTCAAAACGAGGTGCTCCAATTCAAGCAGCGGTGGTAGACGCATGCGCAGAGTCTGCGATGGTTGGCATCTCATTTTATGTTCTGCTCTCCCTAGAATCCTAGATGATAGTTCCTGCGCATGCCGGAAGTAGCCAAATCCAGTCAGATAAGATTGTAACCAATCAAGCTAGAACGAAAGCCAATAATGCACGTACACACATAAGACCTTGAACGTAAGTGCAAAACAAGGGAGGAAGATTCTGTTAGTTCGCTACCCCTCATAGATCTGGCCTTGCGTCCAAGTGAAACAATAATGCCGAAAACTGCTTCTTCAACCAGTGCTAAATTAAGTCGGTATGTTCAAGAGTACGGAAGTGAAATCTTGTCCACTGATGGAATGGTGTTGTTTTGTAAAATATGCGATACGAAACTGAATTACGAAAAGAACTTCTTCATTTCACAACATTTGGCAACAGCTAAACATAAAGCTGCTGTTATTCGGAAGATTGTTGAAAAAAAGACATGTTTGATTTCGTCATTCGCTTCTACTTCGAGCAAGTAGTCACAGTTTGCAAGTGATTTGAACCATGCTTTTATAGATGCTGGAATACCTTTGCGGAAGATGGAAAATAATTCACTGAATAATTTTTTGGAGAAATATACAAAGGAAAATATTACGTGCGAAGCAACTTTGCGGAAAACATACTTAGATTCCTGCTACGTCGGTATAATGAAAGAAATACGAAAAGATGTCGGGGATAAAAATATTTGGATCAGTATCGATGAGACAACAGACGCCACTTGAAAGTATGTGGCAAATGCTGTTATAGGTACAATGGAACATGCTCAGCCCTCAACTATCTACCTACTTACATCAGAACAACTTCCAAAAACAAATAGTAGCACAATTTCTCAGCTTTTTGCCTCTTCATTAGCTCCTCTTTGGCCTGGCGGAATAAATTATGAAAAAGTACTATTGTTTTTAACAGACGCAGCTCCTTATATGAAAAAGGCTGCCCACAGACTGAAAGTTCTCTTTCCAAAGCGCTTCATTTAACTTGTTTGGTTCATGCTCTCCACAGAGTAGCGGAGGAAGTACGTGGGTTATTTCCGGATATTGATGCGTTAGTAAATAATGTGAAGAAACTTTTCTTTAAAGTTCCTCATCGAGTTCACTTATTCAAAGAGATGGAACCAAATCTTGCTTTACCGCCTAAACCGATTTTGACAAGATGGGGAACATGGATATCAGCTGCTATATATTACGCAACTAATTTGAACAAGATTGCTGAAATTGTTAACAGTTTTCAAGAGGATGAATCCTGCGCAATACGCAAGGCTCAACAGCTACTAGCTAATGATTCCATTCGTAACGATTTACCTTTTACTCAAGCACACTTTTCACAGGTGCCCGATATGATTACTTTGCTGGAAAAAAGCAACAAAACGTTAGTGAATGCCGTGAAAATATTAAATGATGTAGTTAGTACAATTAAATGTGTTCCCGGGAGAAAGGGTCAAGTCAGGAGTGAAAAATGTCAACGAGTTCTTTCAGCAAATAATGACTTGGAGAAAATCAAAGTCATCGCTGAAATACTCCAAGGTGAAAGATCATCTTCTATTGAAATGGATCCTACAACTGCCTCATGTTTCAAATACGCTCCCATTACCTCCGTAGAAGTTGAAAGATCATTTTCGCTTCTAAAACATATCCTATGTGACAAAAGGTAGAGTTTCACGTTCGAACATTTAAAAAAACACCTAGTACTTATGTGTAACCGCAAAAATAAGTAGGTGATGATCTGATAAATGATTTTGCCAATTCAGCTTAACACCTGTGTATGATTCAGAATTTTTCGACCACTTCTATAAATGCCTATTTTTGAAGCCTAGTTTGACGCTTTATTTCGCTTATTTGCCTGCCTATTTTTAGCATATTTACTGCCTCAACTTCCGGGCTTTAGTTATCACCTTCAATTTCCTTAGCAAACGATTTGGTCAATTCAAAGTGGCAATACACATCTCGATAAAGTACAATAGAATCATATCCATAGAAAGCTAGGACGTAGATTTCGAGAAGAGAAAGCAATGGCACAAATTTACATATGTATATAATGTCACGCTACAGATCAATTAAAACTTGCCACACATTACTTCCGAACGAAAACGAAACGTCATGACAGAATCGTCGTAAAAATATTTGTAAATATTATTTCCGATTGAACGCAGCCTCTAACAACCAAAACGCTTTGAAAATCTAACTTCAGAAACGAAGAGTCGGCGTCAGAATTTTGCATGTAGCTTGCTAAAAATATTTCTTCCGATGCGATATTAATCCGAAGCTATTATGCATGCGTTAGGTCATGGACATCTGACTCAACTGTTCATTTTAGCACGTTAGCAAACGTGCATGATCTTGCTGCGACCTCATCTATATACATTTTTTAGATCTGCCTTTCTCGAAGTTGTTTTAATTTTGCATAATTATTATTTCAGAAATATCTTTTGACGATTAATTAATCAACGCTGTGTTCAGTAATCCATTTTTGTACTATATTGGCTACAAGCATTATTACAATAGTGTGAGGAAACAAAACGTATGTGATCAAATATCACTAAGTCTCACTAAATATTCTAAATGAAGATTTATTCTTTTCTCATTCGATAAAAAATGTGTATAATGAAACAAAGTACATACACAAAAAAATACCGTTCGTAGGTTAATATAAACTTTCATCTCCATTTTCGATAGCAAATTCAGTATCATTTAGAGGAGAATAATCCAAACAATACAATTTCATTGATCTGAAGGTTTGTCCCACTTTCGCGAGCAGTGGAAAGAGCGCTTGCCTGCTTTAATTGTCGCATCTCTGCCTCAACCAATATTTTTGTTTCTTTTTAATCGTTGTAACGCTCATGAAACATTCTTTCACATTTGGACATCACAAGCAAAAATACACTGCTGGCCACCCAAAATGCAACACCGAGAAGAAAACATCCGATAGGCCTGAAATTCGCAGCATGCGTCGCCCGCGAGAGGACATGCAAACGATTAGCATTGCAGGGCATATGCAAATCATGTGCGCCCGGTCCGCCACCGAGAAGCACTATAAGAAGGGTGCACAGAAGGCGGGGTGTAAATAGTGGAAGTGTGTTGTGCTGCCGGGACTGTGCGGGGAAGCTTCCTGATGCCTCGTCGCAGAATACGGCAGTCATTCCAGCACGTTCTGGAGTTCGACAGAAGACGAATAGTGGCTTACAGCGAATGTGGTTTATCGTACCGAGACATCGGCGCCTGTGTGGGACGACATCCAGCCACACTGAGGCGAGTATGTATTCGGTGGGTGCAGGAGGGACGGACGGTCCAACGTGAGCGTTTGCCGCAGCCGCGGCGCACCACCGAACGAGAGGACCGGCATGTTGAGCGGAGGGCATTGACGGCATGTTGAGCGGAGGGCCGCCATATCACGAACGTTAGCGCAGGAATCAGGGTGTGTTGCACAACAACCTGTGACAGCACGTACCGTTCGACGTGGTCTGCAGGAGCGGGTCTTGTCGCACGGCGCCCATTGCTCTGATTACCATTGACGTTAAACCACCAGCGAGTTCGGCGGCAGTGGGCCGTTGAACGCCGCAACTGAACTACGGAACGGCACGACATTGTCTTCTCCGACGAATCCTGCTCCTGCCTGCAACACCACGATGGTCGGATCCGCGTGTGGCGGCACCGCGGCGAGAGACTGTATGACGCCTGCATTATGCGTCGCCATACAGGTCCGTTGCTTGGCGTTATGGTTTGGGGAGCAATTGGATATGACACCCGCACCCCTCTGGTACGCATCGCCGGTACACTCAACAGCCACCACTACATCTCCGACGTTTTGGAGCCTGTAGTCCTCCCTTACCTGCAGGACCTGCCAGCCACCACGTTTCGACAGGACAATGCGCGCCCGCACGTGGCACGCATCGTGCAACAATTCTTCACGGGCCACCAGGTGTCACTGCTGGCGTGGCCCGCCTTTTCTCCCGATATGTCGTCCATCGAATACGTCTGGTCGCTGATCGGCAAACGAGTGGCCTTGGCAAGCACCACGCGCGACTACGCCTGATGAACTGTGGCAACGTGTGGAAGCAGCCTGGACCAACATACCCCAAACCCACATCCAAAGCCTCTTTCGTTCGATGCCGCGGCTTGTAGCGGCTGTTATTGCCAGCCATGGGGATCACACGAACTATTGATGTCTGCGTGTTCCTTAAGTCGCACGGGCCTGTAAGGTCAATCGTATCATCTTTGTATCTGTTGTTATGTGTCCAGTAAATCTGGCTTTGCTAACTAGTGTCCTTTTTTGTGTTGCATTTTGAGTGGCCAGCAGTGTAAAAATAGCTGGTCATTAAAAAATTACTCTACACTAATTGATTTCCTCCGTCATTATTGACAGGCTTTCACCTAGTATCAACATCAAATTCTAATAAAAGTTCGACTTCTAAGATGAAACACATATAACAACATGAATTATATAAATAGAATACAGAAGTAAATTGGAACCTGGCAAAATGCTTAAATTCCCTATCCAGAATCGTAAAGAAAAAAATAGATTGCGTTTGTGTTAGTGAAACGCAAAAGCAAATCTTTTCAATTTCCTATTTGAATTTCCACGATTACATCGTAAATGCATTTTCTTGTATCAGTTGCTGTGCTCCACAGTTTACTACAGAATTTCGGTACCCGAATATGAGATCCAAGGGTATAATTGGATTAGATATACAGGAAGTATTTTTTTCGAAATAACGAAATTCTTGGGAGTTTTCGTTGGAGAATTTCAAACAAAGCCAAACAATACACGTGATGAACATAAAGCATTTTACCGATGTTGAACGGAATTTTTTAATTTTATTGTTTTACGTTTTCCTGAGTCTGCAGGAATATACCCTTGATGCGTACAAAACACTATAAGAAACCAGTTCACAAAACACCATCATTTTAGTAATACTTAAAGTACACATTAAAAAATTTGTGTCATGAAATATAAAATACAGTATTTTGAAATCTTTTGTATTCTTATGGCCATACTGTATATAAAACACAATCCCATGGTTGAATTCAATTTATTTTGTGGAGCCGTTGGATATATTTCATTAACGATGTGCATTTAGTGTGAAACTTCATATTTTTATCCATAAGTCGGCAGCATGACTGGTTACAAAACGAAAGCCCTTTCAGTGCTTTTCACGCAAAGGAATTAAAAGAAACAATGAGCAAATGATTTTCACTTAACACAAAAGCAAAACCAAGAAAATATGTCACGATAATTAACACAGCAATTAGATATATCTGAATTGACTGTATTTTTATTGTTCTCACGTAATATCAATCACTCGGAAAACTTGAAAATTTCATCACCTTGAGCGGGAATCGTACCCGCAACTCTCGATTACCGTTTGACGAACGGAAATCGGGGGATGTGATAACAATTCCAAGTTTTCTGAGTGATTGATATAACGTGAGTACAGTAAAAATACACAGTGCGTCAAAGAATTTTTAAGACTGGCGCTAGAATTCAGCCTACGGTGGCGCCACCAGTGTAATCGCGAATGCGTTATAAACCGTGACCATCTGCTTGCTTTCTGCCAAAAGTACTGCGCAGTTGTTAAAGTAACTCAAACGAAGCGGGCGTTCATTAGAGAAGTAATTTTTTTTCATGTTGAATTATTAAGATGGAACAAAGGGCTGTTATTAAATTTAACGCAAAACTTGGTAAAAGTGCCTCGAAAACGTTCCAAATGATGAAACAAGTTTACGGTGAATTTTGTTTAAGTAGATCAAATGTTTTCCTGTGGCACAAACGTTTTTTAGACGGAAGGGAGACGCTAGAAGATGATAAGCATACCGGAAGTCCTAGTTCATCTAGGACACCTGAGATGATTGAAAAAGTGCGTGATTTCGTGGCAAACAATCGATGTGCGTCACTAAGAATGATGGAAGAGTTTTTAAACATCAACAAAGAAACGATTCGAATCATCCTGCATGAAGATTTGCGCAAAACAAAAGTCTCTCTTAAATTTGTTCCACACACGTTAACCAATGAACAAAAATCAATGAGAAGTGCTCATTGCAGAGACATCATTTCAGCCGCTGAAAATGATCCAAACTTCTTAAAATCGATTGTTACTGGTGATGAAACATGGTGTTTTCAATATGATCCTAAAACAAAGCGACAAAGTGCGGAATGGAAGTAAAACATTTCGCCACAAGCCAAAAAAACAACAAAAGTTCCATCGAAAATCAAAACAATGCTAATTACATTCTTCGATAGTAAGAGTATTATCCACAAAGAATTTGTTCCAAGTGGACAAACAATTACTGGTGAGTTTTATTTAAATGTTTTGAGGCGTTTGATGGGCAAAATTCGTCGCATTCGTCCATAATATGGAGATGAAAACAGTTGGTGTTTGTTGCACGATAATGCACCCAGTCCCACCTCACTTCTTGTTCGTGGATTTTTGGCAAAAAATAACGTCTGTGTGTTGAATCATCCACCGTATTTGACTGATTTAGCACCCTGCGTCTTTTCTTTGTTCCCAAAACTTAAACTGACGGTAAAAGGGTGTTACTTTGATGATATTTCGACCATACAAACAGCTTCGACGCGTGCTTTGGAGGCAATTCCGCAAAATGAACTGGAACAGGCATTCGGATCATTATTAAATCGCTGTAACAAGTGTATTGCAGCTGGAGGGAATTATTTTTTGAATAACAAACCAAAACAAACTATAATTTCTTGTTTCTATTTCATTTTACAGACCCAGTCTTAAAAATTCTTTGATGCACTGTGTACATTCAATTCAGAGATGTCTGATGGTTGTGTTAATTATCATGACGTGTTTCCCACGTATTATGAGAAGAACATATTTCCACACTATATACAAAAAAACATGCTCTTTAATGCTCCTGAGGTCTCTGTCCTGAAATTCCTCAGATCAAATAGCTGAAAAGAGAGAAGAAAAACAAATTGTGTAGGAATTGAGCCCACACTAGATAAAACAGAATGCTGATATCTTCTAAAACGTGTTTGGGAAAGCTAAAGAAGAACGGACCACGGTAGGTCCGATATAATTTGAGTCGGTATCATTTACAACTTCTCTAACTTGGTTATATACATGTACCAGCTTAATAACGCATCTTTACAATCCTTAGTCGTCATTTTAAAATGAGATTGTTGCACCCGGAGCCTTATTTGACGTTCCAGCGCAGGATTGCGGACATTTTATGGGTTTCTCTTTTAGCCAGTACTGAGCGTCGTTCTGTCTTAGTGCCTTTGATAGTCATTCTTTAAATTAAAATGTTCTTTTCTAAAGTTAGCTTAATAATATGTGCTTTTCTATTTTCTGATTTTTACTGACTTTTGTTCTACTTCGGGTTGTTTTGAATATATCGAGTCTTCCTCCTGGAGAAGTATTGAATACCAGTTGTAAAATGACGGCACTTTTTTAATGTTTTTTTTTTCAGAATAGAACATAGGGATTTATTCAATACTGCAAATGAACATTGTGACGCCCAGACATGTCGATGGTAAATTTGAGTAGTCCTTGTTGGCAATGCAGTGTCCGACCATTAATTAGACAGACGAGCTGATGCTTGAAATTCTCCATGCAATAAAATACCGGAACTCATTTCATTGCATTGCTCTGCACTTTCTAAGAAAACTTGTAATACAAATTCAGTTTACCCATTAAGTTATCTGTAATTTGAAAGAGACCCATTCTGTCGTGAATGTAAGACTCGTTACGTCCATTTTTATCTGATGATATCGTTATGGCGAGGCGAGACCATTTTGGAGACGGCATATTTCATGCGCTTAACACTGATAAATTTTAAGACTTCGATGTATTTTTTTTTTTTACCTATTTGAAAGTAAAAAGAAATCTTATTATGTTTTCCATAATTATACGGAAAACGAATGTGGCTGAGGTCTTGAATTATTCCATGCTTTCAGAGCAAGGATCTATTTTCTTTGCAAATAAGAAAACCCTGGGGATTTTCCGACTTCTTTCTTGCTCAAACTCGAAAGTGAACATTAAAATTTTAACATCAAAAACATTTCAATGGAAAAAACATGAGAATCTGGAGTTAATGTTTTCACACCCACATTTTACTTGATTTTCTGCTTTTATTTTTTTTAAGACGTAAGATATAATCACTGAACTGGTATGGTAGCCTACTCTGGACACATGCAAAGTTCTTTTTTTTCCAAGCTTAAGATTTTTCTAAGACAACGCGAAACCATCGAATGGAACCCATATAGTATTTAGTGGTTTTAATATTCATTAAAAAGCTTGATTCAAAAGGTTTAAACTACATTGTGATTCGGTATTATTTCAGACCTCCACACAATTGTCTAACGAATCACAGAAAATTTCCGTGAACGTTTTGGCATTTTTGAGGGGTCTGCAAATACTGAAATACTAGCGCTGCCGCTATCTCTTATACGCAATCAAAGAAATGTAAATTCGCTTATTCTTTCAGAAAAAAAAAGAAATGTCTTCGAATAGCGAAATTTTCTTTTTTGGTTTAGGTACAACATATATAAATCACATAATGCGAGAAACCTCCAAATAGATGACCATTTCTTTAGGTCCGGTAAGCGCGTTACTAGCCAGTGTTTAAACTAGCCTCAAGCACATTGCTCCGTAATGTCGGTATTATTATTATAAACACAATTTTATTTGTTAGTGTTTTCGTAGAACTATTTTTATAACACATGGTACTCCATGAAATCATAATATGCCTCACCATATGATCATATTATGTCACACTTCATTATAATTACCGGAAACTAATACGAGTAGTTGTATATTCGGGAAGAGAAGTGACTGTAAGCGGATAACCTTTGCAGAGAAACAGAGATCAATTCTGAACAGTAGAGGCTTTCGTAAGGTAGGGAAGTATGAGAATGTAATTAGCAGCGTACATCCAATATACATGTTTAGGCCTAATAGAAGGTATACTTGCAGATTTGTGTTGTGTGAGCATAGTGGTTATAGAACCTGTTAACAAATGCTTCCCGAAAAATTCAAAAGAAATCCCTTTATTAAAGACTTCCCTTTTACTAATCCTTGCGGTACCCATGAAGAACCCATATGATCTTTATTTTAATCTTAGATCGACTGTAACGATATACACTGAGTGACCATTTTATTATGACCACCTTCGCAGTAACTTCGTTGGGCCACCTTTTGCCTTTAATACGGCGTCGATTCTTCGTGCCATGGACTCCAAAAGATGTTGATAGCTGGTTTGTGGAATCTGAGACCATGCTTAATGAATAGCACTTTCCAGGAGTGTGAGATTGCAGGGTTGTGGATCCAGCTGTCTGACAGCTCGTTCAACTTCATCCCACAAATTCTCAATGCGGTTGAGATCTGGAGCTTGTGGGGGCCACTTAAGCAAAGTAAACTCACCGGCATGTTCCTGAAACCAATCCTGTACAATACGAGCACTATGGCAGGACGCATTATATTGTTGAAAGTAGCCATCGCCATTGGGATAATTCATCCACATGACAGGATGCACTTTGTCCGCAACGATGTTTAGATATGATGTGCCAGTCAGACGATGATCAACACGAATTAAAGGGCCCAAAGTATGCCAGGAAAACATTCCCCAAACCATAACGTTGCCTCCAACAGCTTGAAGGGTTGTAGCATTGCTTTGAGGGTCCATGCTTTCGTGCTGTTTCCGCTAAATTCTCACCCTGACATCGTCATGGTGTAACTGAAAACGTGATTCATCGGACCACATTATTTGTTTCCAATTATCGACTGTCCAATTCTTGTGCTCCTGTGCGAACTGGAGACGTTTTCTCTTGTTAACTGCCGACAGCAAAGATATTCGAACAGGCCTTCGGCTGCCATATCCCATCCGATGCAGTATACGGCGAACAGTGCGTGAAGAGAACATTTGAGGGAGTCATTGATTAAGATGGTCTGTAATTTGCTGCACTGTTGCCCTGCTGTTGTCTGTTACCAGTCTGGAAACTCTCCGTTCCGCCCGAGCAGTCACTAGTCGATGACGACCACGCGTTGCACGTAGAGACCCAGTTTTTTGGCTGACAGTCCAGTTTTTAAACATTTAACAACAGCTTCTCGTGAACATTACACTAATGCGGAGGTTTCGGTGATATTTGCTCCATGGCTCCAAGCTCCTACAATCATCCCACGTTGAAAGTCCGTCAAATCGCATTTTTTACCCATCTCGTCACCCAAAAATCACTTCTACTACTGTCGCAAGCACTAAGCTTTCCCTTTTTGTACTAGCCTCGCCATCTGGCGGCAACAATGTGCAGCCATAGCTAATTTGCTTAAAACTGTCATGTGGTCATAATAAAGTGTCCACTCAGTGTATCCCTTCAAATGTGCGTATGGTGAAAGTTCTTTTTTATTGTTTTGCAGATAAAGACAAAAGAAAATCTAAATACCATTTTCATAAAATACATCGATATATTACATACCTCCAAGTAAAGATGCCATAAATATATACATGAACAAGATGGTTACCGGTTTAAGAATCCATGGGATCAAAGCTAAATTAAATTATTAAGAATACAAATCAGAACTTGCAGCATATCCTTTCGATCAGATTTGCACTTATTAGATTCCAAATGACGGTAAAACATATAACGGCTATCAGAAATATATTGGAGTGGAAATAATTCTATACAAACATCACCCATCCTCAAACACGTGACCCCATGGATCGAGGAATGTGGAATATCCCCACGACTTCGGAAAGTGAATGTCCTATTCGTCTGGCTCCCACTACCATGCCTCGTTCAAACTCCGGTGGTTCACATCGGCTTGCCATATTCCTACTAACGGTTTCTAATCTGACACACGATCTTACACCTCGCAACTGATAAAAACCGTGGCGTGCTTCGAAGTATCTAAATACGACGGCAGCGCCAGTTAAAAATTTGCATACTCCTATCCTCTGCCTTTTGGCGCTTCGGTGCGTAATAGTCAGGTTGCGCCTCATGAAATTCATTTGGCATTGCTGACCCCTTTGCAACATGTGTGTTGTGGGTTCCACGAAGTGTAGCTGCTGTGACTGCCATAACAGAACATTTACGCACTTCAGCTTATTGGAATGCGTGCAGCAATCTATTTTCGAAACACAAAATTCATTTTAGAAAACATCAGTTCCGCTTTTTCATTTAAAAACTATTTTAAAGATATTAAAGTGTGAGTTCTGATTAGTAACAGTTTTATGTCAACCTTCCTTTAAAAAGCTATTTTGTTAATGTGCTTTTTTTTTCTTTTTTTTTTTTACGCCAAAAATATGGGTAACTAATATGGATGACTAATATGTATAGTTTTACTATTTCTGTAAATTTTGCCTCACAAGTAGTATCATGAGATGTTTTATTACTTAGAGCTCAATTCCTTATTAATATGCCTGAACTGCGATTAGTTTTTAAATATTTTATTTAAAGCGATATTACATACACTGCTTTGTGACATTTCTGGAGCATTAGCCGTTATGTAAAGTGAATGCGAATTCCTGCAGCGTAGTCGAGATCTTCGGTAATAAATTACAGTTGACTTCCCATAATTATCAGACTGGAAAATCCTATGTTAGAGTTTAAAAATATGTTACTGTACGTTAGAAAAAGTGCTTCATTATGATACATGTCTAGAATTGTAGATTAAACATTAGAAGTTATCGGCCAAAAATTGGAAAAATTGAATATAATTATTTAAGCTTTCAAAGGTTGATCATAATCTTTTGAAAAAACGCTTGTCCTACCGATGAGTGCAGGTTAAATACTAAGAGGTGGTCATTTTGTATCTCGGGATTAGTTTCGTAGTTATCTCATGCCATGTAATATTGAGATGCAAGGTAGGTTCCCGGACGACAGTTATGCCTCGTCGTTAGTCACACAGAATGGAGGGATCTGATATTGTATGAGGTATTACTTTTATGGGTCACGAACGCTTCATGAGCAGCTAATTATAATTGGGCTAGGATTGGTAATTAGCCATTTGTTTTGCACATCATAATTTGGTAGAAAGCCATTTATGTACTTACAGGAATCAAGATTAGTGGAGCTTGCCTGCTTTCGGAATGTTTGTGGTGTGTTTCAGTCTCATTCGGTGAAGAACACTTCAATGTGAATGAGTGTGTGGAGATTTTGTGTGTTTCCCTGAGTTAGACCCTAAAGGCAGTTCCAATTCTGGAATTACTGAGGTGGGTTTCTACTATAGTTTATATGAATTAATCTCTGTGCCCCCTCCGCCTTCGGAAGGAGAGATATATGGGGGCTTCATAGATCCCCAGCGGGGCACTGTCCTATAGTGTGTTCCATGGGATGTTTTCGTCTTTGAAGACAAAGCCATTCGTCTTGGGCAATGTAATACGCTAGAATATTTTTCTGTTTTGCTTATGAATTTGTCGTCAGCTTTTCACTTCCTTCTATGGCCGGTAAGTGTAGTTCCGTCTGTCCCCACTAAGGTAGGAGTTCTGAATCCATTTTTAAGTTGAATGGATGTACTCCACTTAACACAGTAGAAATGCCGTTACCTAATATGAAAAGATGTACTTTTGATAAGATATAATTTCCAAATTGTTATTATGCCATGTTGCTAAGGGAGACACCAACATCTTTAATATTACAATGGTTTTGTGCTTATATATTTGTGTTATTGTAATAACGGGGATACTATTGTCATAATTTCCCAAATTGTTCATTAAGGATGTATGACGTAATGGCAGTAATTCTTAGTTTGTTACCTTAGTAATTGAAATCTTCAGACACAGTTGTACTTTTTTGTTTCCGCCGCAGCATTCGTCTGGTGAATCGCAGCATATTATTTTCTAGTCTTCACTTGAGAAAATAAATGAAGATTTTCACTTTCTCTTAGGGTCCGTATTAAAGATTTCCCGTCCCTGTAAATATTTTAATTGCTATCCAAAAATAAACGCGAAATATTCATTTGAAAGCACATAAAAATCTGCCTCAAAAAGAAATAAATATAAATTTCCTTCAAATTCGGGAATTTCCAAACAAATTCTTATCCCCGAAATCAAGTCCTTAACAAATTTTGGTGCTACTGGTTACATTTTAATTTACTTTGATTGCCACCAGGTCCATCTTTATCGATCCTAGGGTCCTCTACAAGCTTTTCTTTTTGTGTTTGTGTGCAGGATTGCAGAAATAAATTATTCCCACTGGCGTTTCTTCTTTAGATGAACACTTCAGCCTGCTTACCCAACCTCGCAGTCAGCAACAGGATTATTCAAAACACACGTACCGAGTCCTCTTAAACGAAGACAGTTTTTTCCTGCATGCTGGCCCCTGTGCCTTTCCTGTGGTGGGGACTTCCTAGCAGTGTATTTCAAATGCATACTCTCTGTTTTGGCCTTAATTTTCCCGCGTTCAAATTCGGTTTGGCGGACATTTTCGTTTTAAGGCTTTTCCACTTTATTTATTTGAGACATTGTGGGCTCACCCTTAAATTTTCTGTTTCTTGGGCAAAGAGTTCTACGCTAGCGCACTCTTGGCCCATTAACCTACATTTTGTTCATTTAAGGGGGTGAGAGGGGGCGTTTCATTTTCATTACTTTAGGATTCTTTACTTTTTTTATTTTTTTCATTTTGTAAAGCCCAATTTGTCGTTCGTTCATTTATATACATACTTTAATATTTCACAAAAATAAAAACATAAACATAAAACATATATTCAGCTCGGTGACCTGCTGAACTTCGTGCGATCGCAACGCTAGAACCGCCTTTTAAGCCTGCCATGACTAGCTATAACAGCAGCTGACAATAAATACGATTTGGTTACGGTCAACAAAACATAAAAATAGACTATGTGGAGACAAATTCCTGTATAGCAGCGCTGTTTACTCTTATGCGATAGTGCGTTTCTAGCAAAATCAATTATGACTTGGTCAATCTTTAGCCCCAAATACATAGCGCACTCCCCGTATCACACTGCAATGACTAGAATGTTTTAGAAAGTTGCAATATGGGAAACTATTTTGAAAAAGAAAGTTATCATATAATAGTTGATCGGACTTTTGCGTGTGTCCAAAAATCAGAATTTACGTCCGTTTGGGGAGTTGTTACTCGGTACACAGAATAGAAAAAAATATTTTTAAAGGTTTCCACTTAAGAACACAAGTGCGTAGTTGTTCTGTTCTTTGCGAAACTATTATTCTAGGCAATTCGTTTACCCAGGAATTTCCATCTGCAAAGAGAATAACGTAAGTTAGCACAATGGAAACCAGCAGCCGGTCAGAAGACATGGATTCGTGGGCAAAATTTATTAAAACCCGCATTTTATTGACAATTCCGTATTTATTTAGTAAAACATTTTCTGAAGTTTTCTACATAAACGGAATTCGTATTGCTACAGACTTAATAGAATTATTTTGGTTTATAAAACTATTCGCATGTAGTTTATTCTGACCTACTTTCTTTTCTCCTTGATATTGGGTGTGAGCCGGCCGGATACATACATGACGCAGCAAAATACTAAAACTATACGTATAAGCGTTTGCGATGGAAAATCATTCCTTTAATTTTGATGTTTACAAATTATTTCCGTTATTACATAGGCCAAATTGCTGACGCGTACGGTCAGATATTTTGCTCAAATATTCGGTGTTTTGGCTACAGAAACGTGCCGTAGTTGTTAGGATTTCTCGGAAGTTTCTTACGGAGTATGATGTGGTAACATCATTTCAAACCACGCTACTCGTTTTTTGCGAAAGCAGCTAACTTGAGATTCAAACTCTCAGAGGGAGAAAATAGAATTTTTCACAACATTAATTATATAAAATTTATTTTTCAGGTTTAACAGTGGTTATGAATAGTATTTTAGGGTCCAGTGTAACGGTTTGTTTCTGTAAGCTTAGTCAGGGAACACAGATAAAGCAAAGAGGAAAACAAATTGTTTGTTTGAACGAAAAATAAGAAAAACCTTACACATTGGCATATGTTTTTCCGACATCCAACGTGTCGGGGGTTCGTTTCCATTCCCCATGGTGAGACGTCGTGTGCCAGTACGCAGTATAGATACTGTAGCTCCACAACGAAAAAAAAAAGAGTAATGCGTGCTTGCTGGTAGAATAATAAAAGACTTCGGTGAAGTTAGAGAACGTTCATTTGCTTAGATGAACTTTAATATGCAGTTAACTGACTTTTAAAATTTGCTTGCGTTTAGGAGCATCTGATTTCACACTTTCGTGAAAAGAACAACATTATTTGATACCATTATTCCAATCTTTGTTTGATCTTTATTGCAGTTTAATGGATAGATAAATACAATTAATATAACTGAATAAAAGAAATAAGAAGGTAATTGCTGTTTAGATATTAATATTATATTAATCGAATGTGAGTTAGAGGTTTATACTTGAACTTAAATTACATATATATATTTTTTTTATTTCGTGATGTTTCATACCAGACAAGTACAGCCAAAAATTACGTTCGTCCTATCAGCACAGTTCCACTATATTTGCGATGGACTGAATCAATGGATTTGATTGACATAGCATACGAATCAACAAAATGAAATGATGGAAGAGAAATACTTACTCGGTCTCAATTGAAATGCGAGTTGTCGTGGGAAAACTTAGCGAAGGAACCAAATATTTGCTGTTCAAAATGTCTAAGGCTTGGCAATTTTAAAGACATTTAAAATATATAAAGTGATTTATAAATTAATTACGTCAGCATATGCAAAACATTTTTAAATATTAAACAATGTGAAACGATTTTAAACGCTTAAAAGTTAGCTTGTTCATATATGCATGATATTGTCAAAACGAGGCTTAGCATTAAATCAACAGAATCAGAGTTCGAGTTCTGTTTTTTTAAAATGCTTTACGTCTAATTTGAGGAAAAATGTAGCCCAAAAGTTACATTTGCTTTATAAAAGCGCTGTGACATTAGATTTCAGTTGAACGATAAATAAAGTTGCAGAACATTTTAGATACGCTACGTACCTCATGGGATAACTTCCGCTGTAGTACCTATGACTTTCTCTTTAATTTACTATATTAGTACGTAATAATGTCTCATTCAAAACTGTCGAAAGCAACATACATTATCCAAAATTACCCTACATAAATATTCTACCGTTCTTCTAATTCTCTGGGCTGGGCTGCGAAGTTTTATTCACACCAGTTGGCGATAGATGGGGCCACACCTGATATTCTGAAGGAGGAGCATGCTCACTGGTAACAGTTGCATTTCTCTCTGTCAGGTAGGAAGGCATTAAATACGCTGTACATAATTACCATGTTACTCAGAAATTAGTATTTATTTAGAACAAATACAGACAAATACACACATAATATCACCTGATACAAAGAAAATACACTAATGTTCATAAAAAAACCAAAATACTTGAAACGAGTTGAGCTACGACTTCGATTTATGCAGTATATGTTCATTGGACAATACAGAACAAAGGACTGGCACCTCGGTGTCATACATACCAGATGCGTCGATGTAGCTAACAATCGGTGTAGCCCCCTCTGGCTTGTATCACCCACTGTACGCGCTGAAGCATCGAACCAAATAATGTGTAAATTGTGTCCTGGGCGATAGTCATCCAATACAGGCTGTAAAATCCATCAATAGTTTTTGGCCCAGGTTTTACCGCTGTACCTGTTGCTTGAGCATCTCCCCCACATTCCCTATTGTTGAAAAATTAGGCTATCCTAAGTCACGTGTTGTCGTTGCAACATGCAGTGTGGCATTATCCTGATGAAATATAGCCCCGGGGACGTCCTGCGGGTACGGTAGATCTACAGCATTTTCCATCGTTAACTGCAAATAAAAGTACGTTACCTGGTTAAAGTGCACTTTCCACAAATGGATTTCTCTTCAAATTATTTCAAAATTACCACTAGACACAGTACTGATGTTGCTGTTAATAAATAAGGTTTTTGCGTTTGCCTACGAAATTTCTTCTCAAACCCAAAAATTTGCAGCAGCAATATTGCACCCCAGTTTGCTGGAGGATGTTTTAAGAGTCTGTTGTGATGTTTCGACCTGAGTTATGTGCTTTCCATTCTTTTTCAGTTACCAAGGAACGGAATTGTAAATTCTATAAACAGAAATACATTTATTTTTGATGTTCTAATAACTTCGAAAAGAATTGCTAAAAACAGAAACACATTTGCAAAAATAAAAAATATTTGCTAAAACTTAAATAATACTTT
Organism: Macrothele yani; assembly: GCA_039090855.1. Taxonomy (NCBI): domain Eukaryota; kingdom Metazoa; phylum Arthropoda; class Arachnida; order Araneae; family Macrothelidae; genus Macrothele; species Macrothele yani. The sequence goes on from CM077016.1 coordinate 17,326,964, forward strand.
TTTAACGATTATGTAGCTACTTTCTTTCTGTGATAAAAAGATAATATCAATACTCAGCTTACTAATCACAGCTATACCCTTAATGAAAAAATTATTCGGAGTTGCAGTGGGCAACAAATCTCAACACGATATTTTCCGTCGCAAATCTATACTTATTTTCACTTGTGTATCATCGTTGAGTGCAAGTGTTCCAATGGCAAGTTTTGCGTTTCGGCTTTCAGCAAATATAATATTGCTTTCTTTTTCAAAATCTGCACAGTTCAAATTAAGTCTATATAAGTATTTGTTTCTTGAATGTTTTAGTTGCACGTCATGTATGGGTAGCAAATGGTAATATAATTCGGTTCAAACCAATATGCACAAAAAAACGAATAGTGGTGGTAAATATTTATCAAAAGTCTCACTGAAATCACTGATTCTTCAGTAAAAGATTTTTGAAAGCCTTAGTATCTACTATTTCTTTGTTGAACGGTACATGTTAATTAATTATGCTTTTTAGAATTTAGTAATTAATTGAAAAAATAAAGTATTTGTATAATAGGAAACTTTTAAAAATATGTTATACAAAATCGCATTTCGCATATTTTTGAAAGCTGTCATTCCGCGGTTTCACTGGAACAGGCAGTCGTTAATGACTTGAGAGCAGTATAATTATTTTGAATATCCGAACGCCTGGTATGGCGCCCAATACGGCCATAACACCACCCCACCCTCGGTAGGCCGACGATGCTGCCCCTTTCGAACTCCTCCAACTGCTCGAATTGCTTCCGAACTTTTCTCTGAATACTTCACTTGCAAAAGAATGCAACCAACACAAAAGCACGAGTCAGAATGGCAAGCACACGCAACGGGACGACCTTATATAACCTGTCAGGCAGAGCGCTATGACCCCTCCTTGCTCGCGTCATTTGCGCGGCCGAGCGTGATACTTGAATCATTTGCATGTCTCACGATATTAAACCTACTCACCAAGTTTCATTCTGTCAGATGCTTCCTTCTGGGTGCAACAATTTTTTTGGACGATTAGTGAAATTTTAACTTATCACCCACTCCTCCCCTCTTTTTAGAAGTGTGCAATAGTTTCGTATTTGTGTTGAACTATAGATGTGAAATATTCTTTAATGGGTAGCAGAAGATACCAGGCAAGTGGCATGACTGAACTGATATGTAATATGTACGTTTACAGCTCACATGAGCAAGCGAAGAGGACTGAAACTTAAATAAGGTGAGCGTATATATGTAACTTAATAAGTTTCTTTGGTGCTTTTATCCTGCTGGCTGAAATATCAGCTTACAAAATTTAAATGAAATATTTTGATTATGTGGCGATGTTTTTAAGTTCTGGTACAATATTTCATTATCATTGATGTCAATTAGTCGTTTCTGGGCTCCTGTACAGTAACGTGTGTAACAGAATTTAATGGGACTTTATCCCAATATGCATTAAATAGGGATTCAACTGTAGCAGAGGTAAATTCATGGAAATGTTCTTAAATACGGCATTTTCTTAAACATTTTCTTAAAGTGCGTTAAGTATATTCTGCTGAGGGGAATATTGTTCTTCTCAATAATTCTGAAGTTTCTTTTTTGAGTTACATCCTCTGGAATGTTGGTCACCTTGATATGAAAATCTCATTTAGTTTTAAAGCTATGCATAACTTGCTGATTTGTTCACAATATTCCAAAATAAATCTCTCAAATTGTTGAAAAACTGCCGGAGTGTGGGTGCACATAGCAGATGTAAAAGTTTCTCTTTTTTATTTATATTTCTGAAGTTTTAAAATGTCCTGTTGACAGCAGCTTCTCAAAAGAAATCACAGGAGGGATTTTTGGACGTGTGTTTTATATTTTGATAGCAAAACTACATCACAGTGTTCTACTGGGATTTCACAATCTTTTTTCAATTCTTCGCAATTCAGTCATTCGTTATATTATTTCTTAGTGTTTTTTTCTGAAATTTTTTGAAAGCTGTTGAGCATCATTCATGTGCTTCATGAAGGAAAAATAAACTCCTAACGCTAAGTTCAAGAAATTAGAGAAATAAAGTTTTTTTGTAGAATAAGCTAGACCCATTATTCATTGCGTTTTAAATTCTTCTATTATTTGCAATCAACCTTCCTAAACTTTCTGATTATATTGCGATCAGCCTTCTTAATTACAGCGTGCTTTGCAAATGTAAAACAATCGAAAATTTATTTTAGTCCCCCCCATCCAAATTCAAAAACATCTAATGTAGTGATCTGTTAGATAATATTAATTTTTGTTCCGAATAATTTAAACATTTTGAGCAAATATTTCTCCCAATTACAAATATTTTTTCCAAAACACAAAGTCAGAGACCGTACCTTTCCGAAACACGCCCAAATGCCTCTCAATATTCTTGCCGCGCATATTTCGTTTGAAAGCATTTCATCGTTACCAAATAATATCAGCAGAAAACACAGGGTGTCCCACTCGCTACCGAACCAGTCATTTCTTTAATACTACTAACACCAGTAAAGATATTGCAACGAAATTTAAAGTGGACTTACCTCATTTTCTGCGAAATGTGATGACATCACAACATGCGCTGAAAGTGCCCACCATTTTCGTCCAGGCAGCATTGAACCTGGCGCTGTCTGTCAGCCAGCCGTAGTGCTTCTTAGTGGTAGACACATTCCTAAGTGTGGTGCCACTAAGGACAGTCCGCAAGCCAGCCGGACGTGCCTATCTGCTGCTTTGTTATGCGATTTTGCTGCGCATGTCTACCCAATACGGTTGTTGATAGTGAGTGCTCGTGCTCGTGGCTGTTCGCGTACTTGTGAAAATGTATCGGTATGCTCTGGAGGAGCGATTGTTTATTGTTCGCACTTATTGGAAAACATAATCTTGTCAACAGCTATTCCTGGAGATATTTGCAGGCAGACATCCGCAGAGCAAGTTCACAATTTGAGCATTGTCGAAGAAATTGGAAACCAAGGAAACTTTATTAGACGACCTTGCAGGAGGTTGTCCACAAATGTATGAGGGAACGATCCGTAATGAAAAGGGCCGACTACTTGCGTCGCCGAGTGGCCGCGCACGCCCAATCTGACGTGTCTTGATTACTTTTTATGGGGATATCTAAAAGGGAGAGTTTACCAAATGAAAACCGCGAACCATAGATGCCTTGAAAACAAACATCACCGAAGAAATTAAGGCCGTGACGGTGGACGTACTGTCAAAGACTTTCCACATGGCAATGACTGTTTCCTACGTCGAGATGATGTTCCGAGGGTCCCCAAAAGACTCTCCGAGTGGATTTGTCGGTAAATGTGTAGGTTAGCGTCCTAAATTATTATTTTGTGGGAAAAATGTTAGTACCTGGAAAAAGTGCGACGTACAGATTTTAGACTATGGAAATTAATGGCAAATGGTGCTTAAATTTCCTATATTAAATGTCTTTCAAATATTTTTATCATAAAATTTACCTATAAGTGCAATGCTGCGACTAAACGCTGCGGGAGGCCGAACGCAACGCTGCCGCGACGATATCAAGCTTTTCTCCGTTGAAGGGAAGATTCGCTACGGTGTATAATTCACGCGCGGATGAGTACAAGTAGAGCCGCGTAAGTTCTTGCGCGGAGAGCGAAGCATCATGTACTTATACACTACAGAATATAGTTCGGTCATGTTTTGTCATTGTTTTTAATGCACATGTTGAGAAATGTTTCGTTCTTTTGCACGTGATTCCCAGATTCCAAACAGAAAGTAGGAATATGCCTTTCTATGTTGTACAAAAAAAAACTTGGAAAAGTTCTGCAGCAGTGTCCTGAAGTGCTGGGACAGATGGAGCCGTTCGGAGCTTGTGGTGAAAACAATACACGACATGTTTCACCATGAGGAACACACTCGCACTAGTGTGAGCGAGAGGCGCAGGCAGGGTATTGGTGCGAAGCAAGGTAATGTAAGCCGTGAGTGGAAGGTCGGTGTTTCCAAAATGTCCCACAGTGGTAAAGGCAAGGTGAAGAAGTGGTAGGAGCATCGGGCAATGGATGTAGATGTGATCCACATCAGCAGGTTGATTAGAGAAGGCACACAGATCCGACGCCAGAAGCATCATGCGGTGAAGCGTGACTGAAACTGGGAGTCACCGATGTAGGAACAGCCAGTGAGTGTTGTATTCACGTGGTGAAGATAGCGGAGAGCCCGTCGCTCGCCAGACTGGCTGGAGGGCGGTGGATGGGACCCCCGAAATCTCTCGAGGAGGAAAAGTAGAGGAAGTACAGAGAAAGCGATGAAGGAGCTGGACAGACAGAGCGGAAACGGGGAGAACGGAGCCACCGAGCGAGAGAGAGAAAGTAAGAGGAAGAGAGGCAGAGGAGACCTGAAGGAGGCCAGAAGAAGAAGCAAGATCAGGAAAAAGAGAGACAATGGACTCACGGAGTGAGTCATACAGGGCGACAGAGGCTGGGGTGGATGGAAGAAGGGGTGAGAGTGAAGAAAACGGTTTCCACGAGAGATCAGGGAGAAGAAGATCACGGACAGTGATGACCCCGGCAGGAAGCCAGGTGGGATCATCAAAGCATGGACGGTGGAGAGGATGGATGATAGAAGAAAAGAAGAGGGGTTCTGAAGTGGAGGCAGGCGGAGGGCGAAGGAGCGAAAGAGAAGTGAATAAGAGAGAGCTTCAGATTAAGCGGGTGAGAGGCGAGAGTGGAAGAGAGAGAACTGATCCATAAGAAGGAGTTTGGTGAATTGAAAGGACGGATTCCGGGGAGAAGCCATCACATTACGCACTAAAGTTGCTGAGGGTACCGGAGAGCAGAGGAGTCGGATGAAGCTGACCACTTGATGCGCACGGTAGTAGAGGCAAACGTCGACAAGGTGAAGGTCGCCGTGAGACAGAGGCTGTTGTAACTGCGTAACATTCACCCAGTGGTGGTGGGACTACACCAGAGAGGAGATGCAGCGGGTGATCACGCAAAGACGAGCAACAGGCATTTTGTGTGCTGTCCAACCATGTTGACACAGCAATAGGAGATGCGTTTGCTCTAGGCGGGCCCTGGTGGAAAAGGAAACGCATAACTGTGTTCAGCGCCAAAAGGCGGTTGACTTCGCCAGGTGAGCTTGGAGCGCCGACCAGGAGACAGCTTTGGCGTAAGCCGGTTCCAAGCTGAAACCCTAAAAATAACCCTAATAGCGACCCAAAGTTTCACATATAAGATAAGCTACAAGGAGAAGGAAGATCTACCAACATGTCTCTTGCTGAACTAATAAAAACATCTAGCGGAGTCTCCAGGAAAACTCCGAGGAACTTCTGGGTAGTCGCCGACCACACTGCATCCCAAGGGGCGTCGGTGCGCTGGGACCATGTGCCACACCAGAGACCTGTGCTTTTCGCTGAATTCAATGTGGCTGCAGAGCAAGCAGAGTACTGTTGATAGATCCGTAGAAGGTGATGACACTGTGCATTGGAGCGTATGCAAAATGTAGCGTCGTCTGCGTAGGCGGTATAGACAATTCAATGGTGTCTTGTGCTCGCCGTGAGAGGAGGAAGATTCGCCGTGAATTCACGGTGGACGGAAAGAAGAAAGGGTTCGAAAGCTATCGCGAAGAGCTTCCCCGAAAGGGGACAACCCTGGCGAATGCCACTGCGAAACGCAACGGGGGCGGTGAGGAAGGCGATTGACTTCACATGGATAACGCCGTCCCGATAAAGGCCAAGTAGAAGGGATACGAAGGGAGGGGGAAAGCCGAAAGCGAGGAGAGTGTTAGAGAGATAAGAGTGTGAAACGTTGTCAAACGTCGCACGCTGGTCCAGGTTGAGAAGGGCTAAGGGTTCCTTGTTAGTGCGGGCAAGATGGATGAGATCACGGAGAAGAGTAACGTTGTGAGAGAGAGATCGACCGGGAATTGCGTAAGTCTGATTAGGGGAAATAATGAAAGGGAGGACGGTGTTAAGGCGGCGTGAAAGGAGTTTAGCAAAAAGTTTATAGTCGAGGTTGAGTAGGGATATCGGGCGCCAGTTACCCAAGTCAAGCAAATCACCCTTCTTGGGGAAGAAGACGATATGGGCAATTGTAAAACTCCGAGGAAGCACAGAGCCAGAGAATGCTGCAGCAAAGGCAGGAATAATAAAGGGGAGAAGAGCAGTGAGGGAGATCTTGTAGAAAGAATACGGAAGGCCGGCAGGTCCAGGAACAGATCGAGCGTTAAGAGAGGAAAAGGTGTTACGAAGCTCAGAGAGAGAAGGCGGTTGGAGTAAAGAGCCAAGGAGATGAGTAGGGACCTGTGGAAGAGAAGAAAGGAGAGAGGCAGAGGCCGAAGGAGTCGGAGTTTCACTGAGTGTGGAAGCAAAGAACTGTCCCACCTGGGAGCACAAGACATCGGGTTCTGACGTCACGGCACCAGATGAAAGGCGTAGAAGGCGCAACGACCGTGAAGACTGATGTTGGTCCTCGAGGGTAGACAGGAAGTCGTAGGACCCTTCTTCAGGCGACAGGTAACGGAGACGGAGACGAATCAGAACCTGTCGAGCACGCGGCTCGAGGAGGGTGGTCAAGTCGTCCAGATACACTTGGTAGGACGGACGACTTGACCACCCTCCTCGAACCGAAAGATTCAAAACCTCAAGCTCCTGCTTACCCAGATCCGTGACCCCGATCTGGGTAAGCAGGAGCCTGAGGTTTTGAAGCTTCATGGACTTTAGTGTTGTTGCCGTCTGGGAGTAGGTTCTAATAAAATATAGGAGCTGATCCTTAACCTCCAACCAATAGGCTAAAGCACAGTTGGTAGAGCAGAGGCCTGCACGATGACGTTCAAGCAGGGCGCTGACTTGCTCACAGATTTCATGGTCGTCCAGCATGGTGGAATCCAGCGTCCAGGATCGGGTCCGATGTAGAGTACGATCGGCAGTCGACAGAGTAAGAACCACAGCACTATGGTCGGACGAGACCGTAGGTGAATGCAAGAAGTGCGAGACAACAGGGAGAAGAGAGACAGAGACATAAAATCTGTCGAGACGTGCAGTCGAGGTAGTAGGGGAAACCCGCTTACGCCAAGTGTGGGAGACAACTCCTGGATGCTGCTGGCCGAAGACCTCGCAGAGGTTATAATCGATGATAACTGACCGAAGTATGTCATCCAGCGGAGGCCGGTGCTCCCGATGATGAGGTGCACGGTCAAGCACAGGATCTAGAGTGCAATTCTAATATCCGCCGACCAACACTCGGTCGGTCAACGGGACATGGGATAAAGCCTTGCGAAGTTCAGTGAAGAGATGAGGGACGTAAGTGTCTGCACAAGGCACATAAACATTTAAGATATGATACTGCACTCCGTCCAACGTGAAGGAGAGGCACTGGAGTAGGTCACGATAAAGAGTGTGGATGTGGCACGAAGAAAAAGCTGACGGAAGCGCGGACGAATGCCGATGGCAAGCCCGCCGCCCTGTGACAAGCGAAAAGCGTGTTGGAAGACAAACCCCCATGTTCTCCACTGATGGGATAAAGACGTGGAGGCGCACAGCGTCTCCTGCAATAATAGAATGTCTGCATTAAGTGCACAAAATCCTCGTGCACCAGGGAGTTTGCCGAAGAAGTGGCGAACACCCTACAGTTGTACGTCACGACCATGAAGAAGAAGATCTTCTGGTTGCTGAAGGAGTCGTTGAGAGGCTTCGTACAAACGCATGAGGCATTCCGAGCATATACGAGCACATTTCTGCACTGCAGGGTCATCAACTGAGAGTGAAGAGTAGGTTGTACGCAGTTCCATGGCCTGCTCGAGAATAGCAGTCAATGACAAGAAACGTGGCTCTGGAAAGCCTTCTATAATATATCGCGAGCGCGGAGGTTGAAAGAGCTCACTGAGATCCTCCGTCGTGAGCGGTCCAGGAGGAAGAGGGCTGAAATCTAATAGTGTGTTGAAGGCGGACTTCGTCACAGATGCCAAAGAGTCTGCGTCGGCCGCACGGTCCCCCTCCTCAGGAGACAAGCGAGAACCAGCAGGAGACCGATCACGTCGGCCTTTGTTCTGGAACGAAACATCAGTCTGCGACTTTCTGGTGCGACCTCGTCGACGTCGGCCTGTACCCAAAGTAGTCGATGTGCTAGTCAATGTAGAATCGGAGCTTTCTTCAGTGGTGCTGGAAGTAGAAGCAGCGTAGGAGGAAGAACCCAGCCCGATGCAGAAGGAGCTAGTCGGGGGTGAGACCGTCCTGGACGCACCCACAGGAGAAAGTGGCGGAAAGTTGCCACCTGTCAAGACAGGTGCTGGTATCAGAGGAGGAAGCTGTAAGGATGAAGAACCTTGCCTCGGTGCAGTCTGAGGTTTCAAACTCGCCAGTCGTATAAGACGCGCCGCCGTAGCGGGAACAGACTGGGCAGAAAGCCACGTGTATGCAGGAGCAACTGGGCGCAAATGTGGCCATGAGCCTTGCATATGTCCGGAGCCTTTACAGTTGGAACATTGTGCAGCAGTAATCACATCTATGCGCAGGACATGTGGTCCCACTCGGACGGTGAGGAGAGGAGGGCACAACGCAATGTCTTTTTCTGTTGGAAAGACCAGCCGAACTTGGCGACGAAATGCAAGATAAGCCCGATCAGCAGAGTCTCGGGGAAACGATGAAAAGGTGGAGACAGTGCCCACCAGATGGCAGTAATCAACATATCGTCCGTTACCTCGGGAGGCACAGGGTGGAAAGTGACGATAGTAGGTAGAAGACCTACCGGCTCAACTGGTACCTGTCGATCGCCAATGGTGAGACCTTGAGCTAAGACACGAACAGCAATCGCAGACGAAGTAAAGTATGCCTTAATAAAGCGTCCTTGACGTGCCATATGGGTAATGAATGGCCTGTGGCGGGACAATGGACTTGAGAGCTTGGCAATATAACTGGAACTTGGTGTTAGGAAGCGATTCGAAGCACACACCGTGTTCACGCTTTTCAGTGAACTTCCTCCCTGACGGGGATTCAAGTGGGATGTTGAGTAGAATCTCACTGGCAGTGTGAGGACGATCGGAACAGCAGACGATGACGACGACAAGTGAGTTGGGGAGCTGGACGAATAGGTGAGGGCACCGGCTGTTGGCACTGTTGACGTAGTAGCAGATGGCCCATGGTATCCATGAGCTCATTTCTGGTCATAGGGGAAGGCTGAGAGTGAGGGCCAGGCATCTGAACGAAGATTCCCTCGGGGAGGGCAACGGAAGGTTGCGACGTCGGCATGCTAAGTGACGTAACGGCGACATCGAAAGTGGGCGCGGTCTCACTGACCACGGCGGAAGAAGAAGAGGAGGAAGCACCGGAAGTGAGAGCGGGGGCGTCACTCCCTCCGGAAGCCACCATAGTTAATGGCGACTTGAACGCAAATTCACACCAACTTGTTGGAGAAAAGCACGAAGGACAACCAAACGAAAACAACACTCACCCACCCGGAAGACACCGGAAAAGAAAGGTCAAACCCCGAAAAACACCTCCCCCCACACACACACTCAACAAACAATACTGGAGCACACGAGGAACAGACAGCAAAGGCAAGCAAATTACGGAGCAAAAATACGACACGTCTGCACCGGAACCATGTAATAGAAGACACTACGTAATTTTTTGAACATGTACAACGCCGCCCCGGTGACGCAGTGGTCTAAGGCGCTGGCCTCTGATCATTCGGTAGTAAGGGGTCCGGGTTTGAATCCCGGTCAGGCATGGATGTTGTGTTTGTCTTACAGCACTGGCTCTCTCCCTTCCCTGGAACCAGTGACCCTAAATTAGGGACGGGCGACTGCTTATAGCCCATTGAGTTGATCACGGTGGTCGTTAAACCTCAAATAAAAAAAAACATGTACAACAAAATATTATTTTTGAATGTTTAATTTGTGATGTACGTCGCTTTTAATCTCTTTGGGGCTTTGGGAACAAGACACTATATAATAGAAGACACTGCAATTTTTTGAACATGTAAAATAGTATTTTTCAATGTTTAATTTGTTACATATGTCGCTCTTAATCTCCTTGGAGGGGGCTTAAGCGGAAGCTTAAGTCCCCAAAGCCCCTCTGTGGGTGCGCCAATGCTGGTGACGACCTAGTTATATGCGATATAGTTTTCCATTTCAGAGATTTATAGTCAGAAAATAAGTCACACGCTTTCAAGCTCAATGTTTGTAAAAAATTCATAAAGTATATTTTACTCATGCATTTTGAAGTATCATCATGAAAACCACACTTTGACAAGAAGACATTCAGAAAAACACCCTGCAGAGTGTATTCCTGCTGAAAAATGACATCAAGCACCCCAGTAAAAATAGGAAAGAATAATGGGTTCCAAAATCTTGGGGGGCATAATACTGAAGCTAAATGCACATCCCCTTCCTAGTGTAAGTATACGGAGGGTTGATTATGTTAAGCATGAACAATTTCGATATGCAAATATTCTGATCAGGTGGTCAGTTGCGGAACAGAGCCAATAAAGTGTTTGAACTGTCGTTCCATAGTATTAGTAGTCTGAACTTGGTGGTTATGTTGTGTACTATGGCTTCTAAAACTGACAAGTTTTGAGAAGGGTACAAACTGCACTTCCTGGTGCCAAATTCTCCTACACGCAAATTATAAAACTGCAAGATGCATGGATTAGCAATTTCGAAAGACAAAGTACTGAATGCCCCCTGACAAAAAAATCCACAACTCTGGCAAGCATGGACAAACCAGGACTCTCTTGAGAAAGAAGTGTGCCACTCTGAACTGCAGACATAGTAAGAAAAGTGAAGTGCCTTGTAATGGGAGAATTCTAAAATGCAAAGGACAATCGAAATTATTGTGAAAGTGTCCCAATCAACTGTCCACAACATTATTACAAAGAATCTTCAACTTCAAAAGTGCCACAAGTTTAAATGCATAAACTTTTCTCAAGGCACGTTGCAGGGGGCAAACCAATTGCTAAAACTCTATGAAAGGTACCTGGTGAGAGAAAAATGGTGGTACGTGGTGACGCTATGGTGATGCTCAACAGGGACGTCACCAAGCAGATGCAAGGGTGGGCTTGAGCCCACCCTGAAACTTGTCTTGCCCACCCAGTTCAAAATGTGCCTTCTTTCAGTATATTTAACTTTAAAATATTATCTGGACTTTGCTAAGTAATAAGTCTAGTGTTTTCTACTATGCATCCCTACGTATTTTCTTTTAGGAAGTACGTTATTTACGTCTCCAAAAAAAAAAGTAACAAAATAGCATCCGCAGGGCTATGAAAATTGAATTGTTCTCCACTCTTCCGATTCCTTAGTTTAAGCAAAGAAAGCGTTTATATTCTTTGGTTTAAGCCTCTTTTTCATGTTCGTGTGCCAGGTGGCTAATGAGGAGGGTGGATAGGAATTCACCGAGGGCGTCGATACTAATTTCTGTGCTGTTCGGCTTCTTCACCAAATAGAAGATTCCAACATGAATAGGAGTCTAAAGCTACACTTGCACTCTTAAGACTGCTCAAGGACCAAGGCAGTGAAAATGCAAGAAGAGGCTGATGGCTAATTTGAAGGAAAGGAGTGCAGGGCAGTGGCGCACCTAGGAATTCTTGTTGGAGGGGGGCTGTATGTATATAGTATACGTACGTAATGCGTGTACATATATGTAGTGTATGCCTTTAGTTTATATACGGTTGTGGCGTACGTCACTCTTAATCTCTTTGGGGCCTTGGGAAGAAGACACTGTAATTTTTTGAACAAGTAAAATAATATTTTTGAATGTTTAATTTGTAACGTACGTCGCTCTTAATCTCTTTTGGAAGAAGACACTATGTAATTTTTTAAACATGTAAAATACAGGGTGTTTCAGAAAATTTGATATCATTTGAGATGTAAATATCTGAGTACCTAAATAGTCAAGGCAAATGAAACTAAACAGGCTTAATGTTGAGCAAAATAAGATTTATTCATCAAAATTTGAATGAAAAATTCAGATATGTGGATTTTATGAACGATTTCCCAAGTTTTCAATATGTGCACCACCTGTGACAAGGCACATGTCAAGTCAGTAGTCCAGCTCCTGGCAAACACGATGCAGCATGTCCCTCATGTGCTCAAATGCACCACCTGCAATGCAGATTTGGGCATAGCACAAAAAGTTCAGAGAGGAAGGCTGTCTGTGCAGGGAACAAGGATCTGGACGACCACCAGTAGGGGAAGAGATGGTTGAACGGGTTCGGGAAACATTTCTGCGAAGCCCCAGGAAATCCATAAGAAGAGCAAGTCTGGAAACCCAGATTCCTCCAACGACAGTTTGCGTGTAGCAAAGAAACGCTTGCGAATGACACCGTACAAGCTACAGCTCGTTCAGGCCTTAAAGACAGATGCCAAGCAAAAGCATAAGCAATTCTGTGTCGATATGCAAGAGAAACTTGAGAAAGACGAGTTTGAAAATCGTCTTGTTTTCAGTGATGAGGCCACATTTCATACAAGTAGCAAAATCAACAAGCATGATGTTCTCATTTTGGGCGAAGAAAATCTCTATGCCACATCTAAGCACATGAGGGACATGCTGCATCATGTTTGGCAGGAGCTGGACTACCGACTTGACGTGTGCGGTGTCACAGGCGGAGCGCATAATGAAAACGTGTGAAATCGTTCATGAAATCCACATACCTTTGAATTTCTCATTCAAATTTTGACGAATAAATCTTATTTTGCTCAATATCAAGCCTGTTTAGTTTCATTTGCGTAGTCTATTTAGTTACTCAGATTTTTACATATTCCCAAGTATGAAAATTTGCACATCGATGAAACAAACTGTAAGTTTATAGCATGGGATACTTAATACTTGCTAAAAGATAAACATAATTAAGCAATCCTACATTTGTTTGTTTACTGACTGACGTCATCAATGTACAGGTCGCGTCATCTATTAACAGATCTGGACATTACTCAAAGAAAAATGATTGGTTTTTAATATAATTATGGTTATGTTTTAGCCAGTGTTAAGTATTCCATGCTATAAATTGAAGTTAGTTTTATCGATTTGCAAATTTTCATCCTTGGGAATACATTAATTGCGAAGAAAATATGTAAAGAAGTTTCAGCATTGGAAACATAAGCCAGAGATTTTGGTAAATGTGTACTTTAGCGTTCTAAATTATTTCGTCGGAAAAATATGTGTGGGAATAAGTGCGAGGTACAATTTATTAAGCATACAAAATAATAGGGAAAGGTGCAAAAATATAGTATTTTTAGATAAAAGGAAAGAATTTTTCCGAAGTATTAACCTGCGAGTACGATGGTCTGCATTAGTTGGTGCGGGAAGCTGAAGCGATGCTGACAGCCGCCACGTGAAGGTTCCTTGCGTCGGAACGGAGTGCGAGTTGGTAGTGAATGCGCGGAAGAATACAACAGCTATGGGGTGTATTTTTCGGTAGAGTGTGATACGTCGTATAATCGTGCGCAAGTAGAAGTAGTTCAAACCTGTTTTTTTAATTTTTGAGAAAGATATGTGCGGAATGTCGTTTTAATTAGTTTCACAATGTCTCCGAATGGAAGGAAATTAAGGAATGTAAATTAATTTATGTACGACAGAAGCTTTTAGGAAGAAGTTTTCGTTCCGGTTGAACCTAAAGTTTTGGTTATGGTTTGGAAGATATGCAGGTGTACGTGATTTCTTCAAGCACTTCGTTTGTAGTTCTGCTGTTATTCCGTACATCGTAGCTTACATTTCCCCCTCGTGAAACGGATATTTTTCAAAATAAACGATTTTCTTCAATTCATATATCGTACTATGGAAGGGAGGCCTACAGCTTCTTGTATTGTGGCAGATAATGAAATTTTAAGCCCTGACGAAATCCGAAATGAAGTGTGGAGACTGACGATTTTGTACTTCCGCTTTCTCAAAATTACACTTTAAAAAACAAAACTTACAATGCTGCGTAAAACCGAACTCTTTCTTTCCGCGTCGCGATGACTAGGTAGTGCTCAACCGCTTCCTTCTGTATTCTTCCGCCCGTTACTTGCCCTTCTTAATGAAGCTTCCATTCACCAGACTCCACCTTGACGCCGTCGCACGTACTCTTCCAAAACATCACGTACTCTTCCAAAACATCACACTCCCAGGTAAGTACTTCGGAAACATTATTTCCTTTTATCTAAAAATACTATATTTTTACACCTTTCCCCATTATTTTCCATGCTTAAAAAATTGTACGTCGCACTTTTCTCACACGGTTAAATTTTTCCGACGAAATAATTTAGGACGCTAAAGTACACATTTACCGATATTTTAAGTCGAACCATCTTAACAAGTACCCTCTGTGTTTCCATAGTTACAATTGCAATTTGCAAGCTGTCCCCTTATGGCTCGTTCTGTCTACGGACGTTATCGAAGAAGTTTCTTGTCTTGTTCTGTTCCGCAAGAAGTATTGCTGCATCTCTTGGCTGATTTTTCCAGTAGGGTCCAGGCTTAAGATTATTCAGTTCAAAATGACACTAACAAAAGCGTTTGCCGTCGAGTTTCCACTTACTTAAAGCGCCGGTAGATGTCGCGATACTGCTTTCAACTCAGTAGGAGGAGTTCCGACCCTGCAGTAATGACATTTTCAGCTTCAAAATTGGGTGGATCTACACCACTTAACACATGTAGAAGATAAGGCTACGTGAAAAACCTTGTACACTTCGACATATATAAATCTTTGTAATTCAAAAAATGCTCCACATAATTACGCTGAGGTGAAGAGTAATTACACCCTTGGATGTCTTTCGGGGTTATGGTTTGTTTAATAACACTAATAGCAATTCGGCTTGTTCAGTTTATAAGAAAATTTTCCTCTATTTCTTTTACTCAGTATTAATATTTTTAGTCAGCAGTACGTTTTTTTCCAGAGCATTCTTCTTATCTATCAAAGCGCATCATCGGCAATATTTAGCAGGGAACAAGGATATATTTTGTTCTGACTAGGACAGGTCTTTAAAATGTTCGTTCTCCACAAATATTTTGAGGGTTGTCAAAAACAAAATCTGACGCTTGAAGGCTTCGAAGAAAGTGTGATTTGCTTTAAGTTGCTTAACCCGAGTTGCGCAAGTTCTTTAGCCCACTGTTGCAAATGCCAATAATAAATTGACGTACCCTCATTTATCGCCTTCACGAACTTGTTTAAAATTTATGCTCGAAATACGTTAAATTGGAAACTTTCACTTTCACGTTCCATATATGGCACAACTTGACACACTTTCCTCTGCGTAATCTTAAACTTTTAGTCAGTAACAGCTTTTGGCTTGTTTTGTCTCCTTACACATTTATAGATGACGAATCTTTTCTTCGCTGAATTGGTCATGAATGTTTTTCCTTCAGATGACCTTCGGGGGCATGGGATTGTGTGAGCCACATGGACTTTCTTTCTCACTTTCTTGCGAACTTCTTACAGGTGATTCGTTGACATCGTTGACACTGACAGAAAGACTGGTGTCACATCACAGTGTGTTATCTTCTACAAGAAATTATTGTCGAGACGTGTAGTGTAACATCCTGCAAATTCTCATTGGGGTTGAATCCCACAATTCTCAATAGTGCGTAGCCCACAAACTCTCAATGGGGTTCAGATCTAGAGATTGTGGGGGCCACCTAAGCAAAGTAAACTCACCGGCATGTTCCTGAAACCAATCCTGTACAATACGATCACTATGGCAGGACGCATTGTTTTGTTGAAAGTAGTCATCGCCATTGGGATAAATCATCCACATTACAGGATGCACTTGGTCCGCAACGATGTTTAGATATGATGTGCCAGTCAGACGTTGATCAACACGAATTAAAGGGCCCAAAGCATGCCAGGAAAACATTCCCCATACCATAATGTTGCCTCCACCAGCTTGAAGGGTTGTAGCAATGCATTTGGGGTCCATGCTTTCGTGCTGTTTCCGCCAAACTATCACTCGGCCATCGGCATGGTGCAGCTGAAAACGTGATTCATCGGACCTTATAATTTGTTTCCAATTATCGACTGTCCAATCCTTGTTCTCCTGTGCGAACTTGAGACGTTTTCTTTTGTTAACTGCAGACTGCAAAGGTGTTCGAATAGGCCTTCAGCTGCCATATCCCATCCGATGCAGTGTACGGCGAACAGTGCATGCAGAGATCATTTGAGGGAATCCTTGATTAAGATGGTCTGTAATTTGATGCACTGTTTCCCTTCTGTTGTCTGTTACCAGTCTAGACACCCTCCGTTCCGCCCGAGCAGTCACTAGTCGATGACGACCACACGTTGCACGTAGAGACTCAGTTTTTTGGCTGACAGTCCAGTCTTTAAACACTTTAACAGCAGCTGCTCTGGAACCTTTCACGAATGCGGAGGTTTCGGTGATACTCGCTCCATTGCTCCGAGCTCCT
This sequence comes from Macrothele yani, assembly GCA_039090855.1. NCBI lineage: Eukaryota > Metazoa > Arthropoda > Arachnida > Araneae > Macrothelidae > Macrothele > Macrothele yani. Next base: position 17,343,282 of record CM077016.1, read on the forward strand.
ACAATCATCCCACGTTGAAAGTCCGTCAAGTCGCATGTTTTACTCATCTCGTCACCCAAAAATCACTTCTACTACTGTCGCAAGCACTAAGCTTTCCCTTTTCATACTAGCCTCGCCCTCTAACAGCAACAGCGTTTAGCCATAGCTCATTTGCCTAAAGCTGTCAGGTGGCCATAATAAAGTGGCCACTCAGTGTATAACAGGAACAGTAACGGTTCCATTACCGAACCTTCAGGCACTGCACAAGAAATATTAAGTAGATCAGAGTTTATTCTATTTACAGTGATATACTGTTTGCGATTAGAGAGGTATTTCATTAAGAGTGAAGAAGTTTGCCACGAAAACCGTATTTGGGTAATTTATGTAATAGAATGTAAGGATTTACCGTGTCGAAAGCTTTTTGGAATTCAATAGAAACACAAATAGTATGATAACTCTCATCTAGTACTTCGGAAATGAAGTTTGACAACTTAGCAACAGCTATTTCAGTAGATCTGTTTCTTTGGATACCGAACTGATCCAAAGAGAGCACACCATGGGTGTGTAAAAAATCAACCATTCTGTTGTGAACAGACTTTTCAAAAATTTTACTCAAAACGGGTAACAAAGATATCGGTCTTTAATTACAGGTAGATTCCCTATCTCCTTTTTTTAAAAATAGGAATAACCTTAGCGATTTTCAGACTGTCAGGAAACTGACCTGAATAAAAACTCAGATTAATAATATGTATTATAAGTGGTACTAAAGTAGAGATCGAGTCTTTTATGACTCTGCTATTAATATTGCCTGAACTATCACTTCTTTTCAGGGACAATGAAGTGCAAATATTATAGGTTTTAGTATGATCCAAAGGGCGTAGAAACATTGAAAAAGGAACTTCCTTAATTTTAGATAAAGAATCATAACCTTTAGTATTTGTGGGCAAGTTTTGCTGAGATGTTAAATCATGACCTATGTTAATGAAGTAATTGTTGAATTCATCAGCGACTGATTTTGAATCAACATTAAAATTACCAGAATTTCTTTATAACGTCAGCGGAGTTTCAGTAGCACAGGATCGTTTGTTAATAGCTGATTTGATTATTTTCCATTTTTGATATGAGTTATTTCCTGCATCTGAAATAGCGAGGTTGTAATAGGCAACTGTCGCATGCTGAATAACATTTCTTTGGGCATAATTATACCTCTTATACTTATCACGTAAGTGACTTTTATAACGATTCTTTCTACTTTTTTTACGAAGCTTATCCTTTTTTTATTGATCTATGATTCCATTGGTCATCCAAGGTTGGATCTTAATGTCATATTTAGTCTTAACTACCTTGTAAACGGTTGTGATCTCCAGGAAATCATTCAAAATGCCTTGCAAAATTTAAGTAGCTGTAGTTGGACAAGTTGTATTGTACATACCCGACTTGTCCCAGTCGAAATTAGAAACTAGGTCAGCTAACGTGATGTAGTGACAATGGGAGATTGTTTTGTGGTTAACTGCGTAATGGTAATTTGAAAAAACTGGAAAATGAATGAAGACAGGTTTGTGATCACTAATACTAAAATCGATCACTCCGGACTCTAAAGCTGTATTAAGTAAGTTAGTACCAATATGGTCTAGAGTATTGGCACCACGAGTAGGTAAAGAAATGCATAAAATAATTGCCTAATGGCATATTAAGATAGATTTCACTTAGAGATAAGTTGTTGATATTAATATTAATATCTCCCAGAAAAATGCAATTTTTTTCGTTATTTATTTTTTAAGATATTGTCAAAGCATTCACAAAAGGCTTTTGAATCACTACTGGGCGATCGGTATATAACTCCTAAAATTAGGTTTTGGGACTTGGGACTTTTGATTTCAATCCAAAGCATTTCACAGGAATCAAGTACAAGGGACATATTATTCAAGTCATCACGAATAAAGTAGGTGATGTGAGACTTCAGGTATAGGCCAACCCCACCAGAACCTCTTATATTCAGTAATGAATTATTCCGATTTCTAAATTTGCATTCAAAATTATAGTTACTGAGATTAAAAAACTCCTTTTGTTTCTCATCAATTAAATGAGTTTTGCTAAGTGCAATTACAGAAAAATCATGATTGAATTGTGATAGAAAAACTTGAAGCTTATCAAATTTAGAGTTAATGCTATGAATATTGATATGTAAGAATGACATACCAACTTTGTCAATTTCATCAGAGAGATCATATGAAAATACCTTTTCACAAGTACGTGCGGATGGTAATAATCCAGGTAAGGGTCATAGAAAAAGTTTGTTCCTGTGTTTTTTTGTTTATGTTTCTTTTCAGTTTGAATCTGCCATTCTTTGTTTCAATTCTCAATGTGATTAACATGGCATTTTACCCAAAACAACAAATTATAACGAAACGCTAACAGCAGGAATTATCTAATTTAAAAAAAATATGGTTTCGGAAATTTTTATAGTTTCAAGCTAAAACGAAACATAAATTTTAGTAACAATTGGTGAAATATTCTCACTATTTACATTTTATAAATTTATCTTTGCACTAATAGTGTGACTTTGTTACACCACAAAGAGCCAAATCTAGACCCAAATATGTAAGATCCAAGTTATTTTTATCTTAAATCAGATATTATTCCTGTGGCTAGTGTTTGACCACATTTGTAGTTTTAGGTAGTACTTACTCCCTTCTACTATGCGGAGAAATGCAGCACTTCTGCGGAAAACGTGAGTGTTTCGAAGTGCAAGAAATACCATAGAAATTCAGAATTAAAAAAAGTTCAAGATACGACCACGTATTGAAGAGAAAATTTGGCATCGCACAAGCAAATCGTGAGTGATTTTGAAATATAATAAGGACTCGATCAGTTTTAAGACAACCCGATAACTTTTAAGTTAAGAAATACATATTATGATTCAGATAATTGAGTTGAGGAAGGTGAGATGATTACCATATGCTTATGTTCCTAAATGACAACTTTGTAGATGTTCAAACAAAATACCAAATTTATTAAGCATCACCAGGTGAATGACGTTTTGAAGAATATTTTGTCTCGCCACTATTCAGTTCTGCTGAATAGCATTCAGTAATTACGCAAAAAAGTAAATTACGTATAAAATATTTATTTTTATTTGATAAGGTTATCAGCTATATCTGTATTAAATTACACTGCATGGGCCTAAGGCTCACCAGTTATTAATTACTCACAGTTTGTATTAAAATTTTCACCTGAACAAAATGTTCAACTTTTTTTTTCTTGTAGTTTCGCTTATGAAGGTATTTAAGACAAGCACCGAGCAGCAAATATCTGAAGTGCTCCTGGTCCTTCAGAATATTTTCCCACTGATTTTAACCGGTAGCAACTTCTTAAGTGGGCCCAAAATAGTAAGGCGAGATACTTAATGCTCTATGTATCCCATTTTTATAATGCTTTTGGACTATATGGTAAGCACCAAACACCGTTGTTCCGATTTTCAAAGCTATATTTCATCGTGTCGACATTTCGGATCTGATATTCTTAGAAATAAGACCTTGCACACAAATGTTCAAAATAAAAAAAAAACAATAACGTTGTTCTCATTTCATGTTACGAAACAGTAGTTGTTTGAAGCGGGGAGGGGTGCGAAATTGACGGACGTACTCGCAATTCTTAGAGATGGACTGACTCAGAAGCGAGACAATGAATGACCGGAGGTAGATAGCTAAACTTAGCCAAAACAAATGTACATATGATTCAAGGAAGATAAAGAACAGCAATTATGTAATAATAGATGTAATCTTCCTGTAATCTACGAAAAGGTGGCCTAAAATCGCAAACACAGTTGCACAAAGCAGAATCAGCACACTTAGTAAAACATACCAAAAAACATCCGGAATTCCAAATGAGAAACTTTCAAGTACTTTGTTGCACAAACCTCACCACACACAAAGTGAACGAAAGTAGTTCACGGTTGAACTCCCTTTTAAATAGTTCGAAAATTCAGATTCCCTCTAACAGTCTACCCACTTCGTTATTACCAAAAAATGAAGTGTTCTTCCCACTTCATTATTACTAAAAATCTTAGTCTCTTTGATGTCTAAAACAAAAGTTGGAAATAGCTTCTCCTAAAAAACACGCTAGTTGATGCTAAAAAATAACTTAATAATTTATTATTATTCGATACATTTCCTTCATAAAATATATTTACAAATAAAAATAGTCATTAAGGAGCCAAATATAACAAACTTTAAAAAAATATCATAAAACTTATAATGAACTACTTTCTTTCAATTTGGGTGTGACCAGGTTCTATGTAAATACAGCGGAACGGTGCACTTGTAATCGGCAAATACTTGAAAGTATTCTGATTCGAACCCAAGGAACAAGAACGATGGTGAAAGAGAGTATGCTGGTTTTGAGAAATATCTCAACTGCCGATGGTGTACTTCACAAACAAAATGAAGACTATGACCACGAATGCTATGAAGGCCGCCCTGGTGGCGCAGTGATCTAAGCGATGCCTTCTGATTATTTATCCGAGATGTGTCCTGGTTCGAATCCCAGTGAGGTATGGATGTTTGTGTTTGCCTTACAGCACTGGCTCACTCCCTTACCTGGAATCAGTGGCACTGAATCAGGGATGGGCGACGGCTTATAGCCCATTGAGTTGCTCACGGTGTTCGTTAAGCCTCTAATCAAAAAGAAAAAAGAAAAGAATGCTATGAAGAATTTCCGATGACGATTGACAGAATGAGAAGAATAACGAAGCGATGATATACGGATGCTTGAAATGAGTCAACATACCTCACTGAGATAGCCATGATGAACACATTAACACATGCAACATCCAGAAGACGAACGGAGAGAAGCTGTCAAAGTATAACGGCCTAAGATACGAAGTCAAAGAGATGTGGAATGTGGAGAACGTCAACACCGTCCCCATAGTAATATCAGCCACGCGGGTTGTACATAACACCATTCACAGCTACATACAGCCACTAGACCCTCAACCTAATACCTACATGGAACTACAGAAGGCAGATATCCTGAACGCTTGTAGGACAGTAAGGAAGAGAAACGCATCTTCCCAAGAAGGAGTGGAATAATCGTTTTTCATAATTATAGAAATAAACGCAAATGGCAGGTATTTGCTTTTAACCCGTGTTCCTTAGCTGCAACATGTCCGGTGCTCATGTGGTACAGAAACATTGGCGTAGCTGTTCTTACTGATTTATTTACAAAGTATCGCTGGCCGCCCCTGTGGCGCAGTGATCTAACCGATGGTTTCCGATCATTAGTCCGAAAGGGGCCCGGGTTCGAATCCCGGTGAAGCATGGATGTTGTGTTTGTCTTACGGCATTGTCTCTGTCTCCCTTTCCTCCTTCCCAGGAACCCAAGTTAGGGAAGGGCAACTGCTTATGGTCCATTGAGTTGCTCACGGTGGTCGTTAAATCTTCAATCCAAAAAAAAATAAAATACATCGCTGAAAATGTTAGAGAAAACGATAAAAATATCTTTGCCATATTTAAGCTTTTTCAATATTCGTGAAATGTGTATTTAAAAATACATGTAAATGTATTTCAAAATGAGTAGCCAAAGACAAAGGACGAAGAACCAAGTGAAGATAATCATAGGGGAGTGCCCGGGCTTTGGGGCCACCCCGACTGAGTGAGCCTCTGAACAAGAATGTATAAAGTCACCGCCTCTCTTATTGTTCCGATATTTTAAACTGTTCTGCTATGAGGTTATTTCAGAAAACAAAAAATGGCAGCACCCGAATACAAGGAAATGTGAATTTTTCATCATTCCACCGATTCCTCACACGGAATGAGATCCTGTTTGTGGCATATACTATGTATTGAAGATGCAATATGCTGTTCCAGCGATACAAGGCGCTCCTCCGGTTTCGAACCCCGGTTGAGACACATATGGTTTCTTTGTCTTCCGGAAATGGCCCTAAATTAGTTTTCGGTTACTGCTGGTAGCACATTAAGTTGCTCATGGAGCTAAACCCAGAAATAAAAAAGGAGATGCAATAACAAAGTCATATATTGACAAAGCTGCGACTGATAATTCGATATTACTTTTACACGATAATAATTTATGTACGTTAAACAACATCGTTTTGGAGACGAATGCAAAAACATTTATGATGAAAACTTTTAACACAGTATATTATTTTCAAAGATTCCCGGCGAATTAAAAAAACATTCCTGTGAAACCAAAACTTCTTGTAATAGTAGAAAATCTCTGAACCCTTAAAACAATTAATATAATTTGATTTTAATATTGAAACAAATTTATTAATGAAGAAATCTCATGGCTGGATTAATATTGAAATTTACCTCTTGGCAAAGTGATTTGGACTTTCTTACTCGTTGCATCTTACCCACGTTGATTATTCTAAATTTCGAGGAATCCCAAAGCAAAGCATTTTGAAATTTTAAATTCTTATTCCGATAGAGAAAACATGCTATTGTGTATGTACGCAGCATGCGAAATGAAATAAAAATTAATTTATCATACCGAAGAGACAAACACAATCTGTTGAAGTGAAACAAGTTCCTTTGTGTCGAAATGTATGGTGTGGAACGAGTTCCGCTTCTTGCTTATAAGATCTTTGATTACAGCTGGTAGATTAGGAAGTTGTCTGTGCAGAACGTTTTTCCTTGTCATGGAACTCCAAAAACAGATACTCTTAAAAATTCTGTTGCTCACCTTCCGCTATTTGTAGTGACAACCTGAATTCAGTGATAGGGTCCAAAAGTACAGTGAAATATACACCGAAAGAGAACATATGGTGAAATGAAATCAATGCTAAAACTCTTGGGTTAAATCAAATTTCCTGCCCGTACTGAGAAACCAGCAAAAAACTTAAAAAGTCATCTAATGATTTTAATAATAGATTCAAATTTGCACAGTGTGAAACACACAAAAACGGAAACTGACAGTCAGCACAATGCTCACGAAACTGTATAAGAAACATTTTGCGCATTGTACTGAAGCTTTCCGTAATTACATTTTGCCGAAAGCAAAACGAGTAAACCCAATAAAATTACTTTACCTGAGCAAAACGTTATAAATTACTGCCCTTTCTTTAAAGTAAAAGTAAAAACAGATTTAAACAACTGTTAAATCAAAAGATTTAGCTAACGCTCAGTTTAAAAGTGAGTATATAGTTACTGTTATTTTACTGGAAAAAGAAAACAGTTTTATTAAAGATTTTAGAACACTAAAGCACTGAAGTTTTTGGTATTCCTTACATAAGCATACTTTCTTGAGTAATATGTACTCGAAGGTCCAAATAAGAAAATTCTGGACTGCGAATGGTACTAACGGTGAAAATTTTTAATAAACACGTGAAAACCTTGATTATCTCAGGGTTTTGCTAATAAGCAGAAAAATACGTACTTTTCCATCTGCAGCAATCAATACCATCGGTGTGAAAATTCTTTGTGCAATATAGTGGTCAACAACCAGTAGCCAGTAATATTTGTTAACATTCTCGATGTATCAGATTAAACCTCGATGTCTCTTCGATACATCAAAGCAACATCGAGCTTTCCACCGATACAAATCTAAAAGAAGACCTCAGAGACGTGTCGCGGTTTTCCGGATAAGAATTCCATTTTTGTTGTTGGAGGTTTAACGACCATGGTGAGCAACTCAATCGGCTATAAGCAGTCCCCGTCCTTAATTTAGGGTCACTGGTTCCAGGGAAGGAAGTGGGCCAGGACGGTAAGACAAACACAACATCCACGCCTCACCGGGATTCGAACACGGGCCCATGTCGGATGAATGATCAGAATCCATCGCTTATACCAATGAGCCACCGGGACGGCAGAATTCCATTTTCACCGAGAAACGTTGAAAAAATCGCTAATTCATGACATAAAAAGGTGATATTATGTTCTTCTTCTAAAGAGTACACCAGAAAGAAATTAATTTATTTCTAGTGGTAAACATTCTTTGCCATTTCAAAACTTCGGTCATGAAACCTCGGTGCTTTTTCGGGTAAACCTTCAGCGTTCAGCCCGAAAATAATTTTTCAAAGAGACGATAGATAGCGACACGTTATATCTGAGTCGTTAAGCGTTTCGTTACGTTGTGAAAGTGCCAAAGGTAGTCAACAATATGTATTAAGGGTGGCTTTAAAAGGACCTTTTAGAATGATGATTTTGGCATTTTTGTGAAATATTTATTTTGAAGAAACAATTGTCTTTCCTCATGAATATGAAGCTGTCTAGATAGCAGAATAAAAGCAAGAAAAAGTTGTATCTGTAAAGAAAGAACTGCCTGACAGTACGAATCAAAACTTCAAAGCAGTATTCAGAGGACAGACGGCAATTCCGTCCAAATAAATATTCCAGAATATGGTCTGCCAAGTACGTTTTGTGGTTGCCCTGTGTTAGTTTATGTCCCTGTCATGGGATCAAAGAAGTTGAGAGAGTGGTTCACGAGGGAACGGCCGTAGCCACAGCTTGGCATTTTCCGATCCTAGCTCAACGTGTTTCAGAATGAGGGGTAGCGATGTATCTGCAGATCTGTTGTTATCAGGTCAGATCTTCACCCTGATTCGCTTGGTATGTCGTTCAAAGATACTAAGAATCCAGGTGCCCTCGACGAGACGACCGCAGTTGTATTTCCGCTTGCCCACTTTCGCTTCGTCTACTTCCACGATGATTTCATCACAGCCAAGCCTTCCTTCCTCACATTGCGAGGCTACCATAAACTCTGAGACTAGTTGTCTGCAATACGAATACCAGTCGCAAACTGTCTCGGTGGATATGGTAACATTGTCATGTGAGGTTTCTTCAATCGCCTCACCGTAAGACAATCCTTTAGCGAAACAATACGTCAGAATCATTACTCTGTCAATAGGAATCGGAGCATAAAAAAAAACGTACAAAGTGTACGGGAAGAGTATTCATCATTCCCTGAAGCGTGCTTCTTACGACACCTGAATTGTCCTAAACGATGAGACGCATCGTAAGAGCGGACAGCTGAAGTGGTACCGTTGCGCCATTTATCATTGCTTTCGAAAACTAGCTCAGGGCCGACCGGGCCGAACGTGGAAGCTTTGCCCTTTTTCGAGGTACCGGGTTATGCAACATCGAGGTTAAAACATGAATCATTGTGGCAGATCGCGAAACGTGAAAGTCCATCCCTAGTAGTGATTCGTTCCCGAAACTCTGATGTATATTTCGATACGTCGGTGTTTGTTAATAAACCAAGAAATTCAATTCTCTTAATCTGCAGCTGTAAATTTACGAGCACAATATTTTATTGAAAATAAAAAGTTGTTAATACCTATTTTCACAAATTGTTTAGCTCTAACAAGTTGCCCATCTTTCACATATGGGTGCACAGCAGTTGAACATACCTTCACTTTTTTTTTCTAATTGGCAGTTTCTTATAGTAGACAGAAAGCAAAACTTCGGTTCCCAGTAAGGATGGGCACATCGGTGGGCTAAATCTTTATTCAGTGTACGGATGATTACTTTCCAATAAAACATAGATTAGCCAATAATTATAAGTTAAATACATCCATACATCGGTCGGAATCTCGATGTATCGTCTTTTTAACATCGGTAATAAAACTTCGATTATCGCGCAGAAGAAACATGGAACAAAACAGCGAAAGTATCGTTCATTCATGACATAGAAAAGTGGCACTCCCTTTCTATTTATAAGAACACAACAAAGTGGAAATTCATTTATTTCCCGTATAAAATATTCCTTACCAGTTTAACATTGATCGTGAAACTGCGATGTTTTTACGATGTACTAACGGATGCTGTAACACCAATTATCAGTGGCAAAACATCGTTGTTCAAAGAGATCGAGGAGTTTTGCCCGGCATTGTTTTACCGGCAAGGGCAGTATGCTGTCCATGAAATAAAAGTGCAAGGCTCAATAATCATTTTCAGAAAAAGAAAATTCAGCTCTCGACATTGAATTACAGAAAGAATCTGCTTGTGCAGATAAAGAATTAACAAGCCAGTTCAAAGCAATCTTAACCGTTTTATTTGCTGGAGCGAATTAAAGGTGTGTAAGCAAAGTGAGCTGAAACCTGCTCGAACGAATACACTTGTCACAGGCGTGCGTCGAACGCAGTTGGAAATAGTAAACCTGCGCATGAACAAGCGTTGCTTTGTAATTCAAACTGAACATTTATAGGGAAATGATAGGCATTAACATTTGATCATGGATTCCTGGCTAATAGGGCTATAACAATACTAACGACTCTAAAAAAGCCTCTGCCCAGTGGCGTCGGTAACTAGAAAGCCAATGCACCCTTACAAAATCTAGATAAAAATTTTAATGCCATTCCTGAGACGAAAATCTGACAAATATTTGACTGTTTTTTTTATTCCATCTAAAATTGCTTCTAATGAAACTAAATATGTTTTTCTACTTTTATCATGACCATCTAGAACTCTGAATTTTATTTAATGCCATTCTGAGAGGCGGGATAAACTCGAAGAACTAACCTTACTAAACAAAACAGTTTTCTGACATTTTTTAAAGTTATTTGGTTTTTATAAGAACAGCAGGGAAGTTTCTCCTTTAAATAAGCATAATAAAATCCTCCTTGTTTTACAGAAAAAAAAAGAAACATAGGAGGCGGCAGAGGGAGCGGGAAAGATCAATGAAATATATCTTTACACGTACCTTGTTCAATGTATACTGTAACAGCTGCAGTTCTTGTGAAATTCGTTCTAATGTGGGTTTCGAAATTAGTACGTCTTCACATCGTTTATAATATGAATTAAATTATTTGTGTTGAAAAAACACCATCATATAAGTGTAAAAGTCAAGTTTTTTTTTAATTTTATCGATACAACTGTTTTATCTGTAACATTTTCAAAGGGCATCATTACATCCTGTTTTAGAATAGAATAATAAATTATGTGATCTGAATAAAACATACACACCCTAATATCACTGCTCCACATGAAAAATGTTATGAATTCAAAACTACCCAATTCCTCAAGGCTTGGATGTAATGGCTAATTTCAAAAAGCTGAATAGGAAAATCACATTTAAAACTGTGGCATCGGATCAGGAACACCTTTACCCGACCCGTTTGATCCGCCAGAAATTGTGAACTCGTTGATCCATTGATCCTTTGACCTGTGACCCGTTTCCATCTCTATTCTATACACCACATACGCAGCATATGATGTGAAAACTCCTAAATAGAACTAATTGCTCACTTATTACCTGCCCTACTAGGTAAATCCATCACAGATACCTTCAACTAAAGTGACATTTCTTTGTATGCGCATGTTATAATGTTTCCGAAGCTCTTAATACATCCGCACCTAATAAATAGTTTTAGGCTATTGTGTTCCAATTAAAATTCGTCATGATAAACAATCTCTACTTCCCTTCCGTGAAGAGACGAACGTGAGCCCCGAAAAACTCCTCATTCACCATGGTGTGTTTTAAACGATACATCCATATACGCCTCCTTTTTTTTTTAGGTGACTTTTCCGTTTCTTCCTTTCAACGGCCGCAGAAACTAAGATCAAGCGTTCTCTCATCCAAAAGATGGCGGAACCTCTGCTTAATGGAATATTCTATAATCTAAAGTTTGATATTTAAAAATAATCCCAGAAAATAATATGCAGAACTGAGCAGAATTCCTGAACATCAGTAAGCCAGTGGCACTTCATTGTCTAAGAAACCGAAAATCATTTTATTGTGACAAATTATTACCGAAAAAGCAGTTCGGTCAGCAGAAAAGAACACCAGGAGTTCATAATTATGTCGGTTTAAAGTGGTTAATATTAATTGACGAATGCTAATAAATTAGCCCCAACTAATTTCTAAAGATTACGAATACATCGGCAATCGATTAGAAGTTGCAATGAAATTAAGAATAAAAAAAAAAAAAAAAAAAGAAATTAGGAATATAACGAAAATGCCATGAAATCGCTTAGGATAAAAAACAATTTACTCCAATAATTAATTTAATAAAATTTGTTTTCTGTAGTAATTTAGGATGAAATATTGGATAATGTCCCCTTCGTTTGAATTATTTGTATGCCACTTAATTCCGTTAGATGGCGCGAAATCAGCCATGAGGAATGGATTACAACTCGGAACCAATCACGAAGACCAATAGATGAACGTTGAAACTACGAGTATATTATTGACTCTTTCAGCGGGACACGTATGTTCGAGGCTGATGGAATAAGGTCTGTGAGTCTAAAACGTAAACAAGATCGATGTAGGAGAAGCGCACCTTATCGGCGGTTTCGCGCATTTCTAATTTCACAATTCTCAGAACAATTTCCCGTTAGAAAAGGAATAAATTACTGTTCTTATGTGAGAGTTAATATTGATAGCTATTCATCCCTACGGGAATGGGATAGCTTAAGGATATTTTCTTAGGCGAGGCTCAAGTGACATGGATGGTTCAGGATTTCTGTGAAAATTTCTACTTGTAAGAAACTTTATTAGCTGTGGGTGGAACTGCTGAAATTATTTCAGTTGTCATCATGATTAAAGACCAGGGCAAGATATCAGCTATCTCTTCCGTTGTTCGTTACCACCCTACATCCTTCTCTGATTTACACTATTCTCTTATTTAACAGCGAACAAAGTTAGGACGAAGAGGCGACCCCCCCCCCCCCAACGCAGATGTTTTCTTATTAAAAGGCCAAGTACATCAGAAATTAATGTACTCATTTAAAATTATATATGTAATGCAACTTTTCGAAAAGGGTTTTACAGCAATTAAAATTTGCTGTGAATTTGGAAAATAAAACGTTCAGTTCCAGTTTCATGAGCTACAGAAAAAAAACTAGTGGTCTAGAAACAGGGAAAGCTACTAACAGAAGTGAAAAGAGATATTGGCCAATCATGGAAATCAATATTTGTGCTTTTTTATGTTCTATAGCATTGCTTAGTAGTATTAATATTTGAGAACTGGGAAGGTCATGGAATTTGGAGCGTGTGTGTCCAAGCCCAAGTACGTATCTCATACACATTGCTTTTTGTTCTGTTTTGATATTTTTGAGGGTTTTTTTTATCCGTTCCCATTTTACCACGCGCAAAATTGTTTTCTGTTTTTGGTGGTCTATATTTCGTACTTTTAAAAATGAAACATCATTAAAAAGGTTGCATTTTGGTGAATGAGCTTCGTTTTTTAGAAATGCAATTTTGAATAATAAATATACAACTATTCATTGTAAGTTTCATGCAAAAAATGCAATTTTGAATAATAAATATACAACTATTCATTGCAAGTTTCTTTGTACCTTTAACGGAACTATTTAATGCACTGTTAATCTGAGGACTAATTGGGATAACATAGTAAAACGGAGGCCTACTATCTGTATAATTCAACCAATTCTTTGGTTTCATTTCCCAGTAACGGATCAAGAAGTTTCATGTATCAATATACCTAATATAATGTGCCTGGGCCTACCACCTTTACAAGGCAAAGAAACAAGCTTGTTACACAATTCATACCGATTATTTTTTTAAATAACAATTATTTTCTCTCTGTACTAACACAGAATAATTTTATATGAAACATTCGATGTGTCTTTGGGCTGGTTGATGTTTCTCGTCGTGACTCTCCGTGTGCCACTACGCGATATAAATAGTATCCCAACAAAATGTAAAAGAAGGGGTGTGGGCGTCCGATGTAAATGCTGATAATGTTTTAAAATGTAGACCGGTACAACTGCACTGGGGTTAAATTTGATAAGTTTTATGAACGGAGAGAGGAGATCAAGTCGAACGAAGACACGCGAGACTTTGAAATGCTATATAATGGTATCGGTTGGGTTGAAAAATAAAACAAATGCTGTTCTTAGCACCTGCCTCTTTCGTGTGCTTCAAATATACTTACATTAAAGATCTGTGCCAAATTCTGGACACCGTGACCGGTGTTCAATTCTTGATTAAAGAACAGAAAAAAGTTTACACTAAAGTGAATTTTTAAAATAAATATCTATATTTATTTTTTCAGATATTTTACTGATTCAAAATTCTGGAATGCTACGTATTGATAGAAGACCACTACGTTATTTCTTTAATTGTATCTTAGACACATGTTTTGCAAAATCTTTTTGAAAACTCGTTATACCACAATATGAGAACATGAATGAGATTCGTGTATAATATTGCATGTCAATTTCGGGAAAATATAAATGCCACAAAATACTTTCCAAGATATGCCTTTTCTTGTGCTGTCGTTTCAATTAACAGCGTTTTAAAACACTAAAGTTACCAAGTGCTGTATAAATCATTCCTGCTTATTCCTTTGATAAATACAATGTTCTAGTATCTCGAAACTGATAGGAATTTTATTGAGACATGGCACAAAACAGCTACAAGATCAAACTCTTATTAATCAAAAATTTTGAAACAGGAACAAAATAGAAGAAAAGAAATGGATTAAGCAAAAAACGAAGACCATCGAAATACCGAAGACCACGGTTCCAGTGCAACTTTGAAAATCCGGGATGAAAACGAGCAAAAGGATTTTGTATGGGTAATCACAAATACCTCATCATATGCCCTGAATCAGCTGTTCGCAGATTTTATGACGTGGGAGCGTCAAATTACTGTAATAGAACTTCGGCAGTGGTCTGCTCGGAGAGCGTGCCGGGCTGAGAGCAGAATTCAGGAGAAAGGTAAAGTACGATTGTGAGAATTTGGAGTTTGTTCAATTTAATTTTTATCCATCAAGAATAGCAGTTTCATGGGCAGAACGTCAACTGGTGGTGTGATAATGACTGGTAGTAAATGTACAATTGCATGTTACAGAAAATGGAAATTTGATTAAAGCATTGAAATGTTTTTTATCTCATAAGTTGATATATTATATCATCAAAGTATCAGGCAAGCACTTTCTAGCAGTAGGACGTTACAACGTGGGTCATACACGTATAAAAACATGCACGACGACACGTAAACATCGTAGACGAGCCCTAACAGTACTACAGAACGCTGTGATATTCAACATGGCACGGTAGTAGGATATCATCTGAAAACCAAATAAGTTGGAAAAATTACTGCCCGCCTGCAGCTGCAGCAATCAAATGATGTTATTGAGAAATGAAAATGCCTTGAGCAAGCACAGCGTAATCGGGACCTGGTGGCCCATGTAAAACCTTAGAACGGGAGAGCGATGTGTTGAAGCTGGTGGTAAGACGAAATCGCCTGCCCTCAGTTGTAAGGGTCAGTATCGAGATTTAAAATGCATGCTGAAACAATGACAAGTCTATAAGGGTTCGTTGAGAACTGAAGGGAATGGGTTTCTGTGGCTGAACAGCCTCACACAAGTCTAACAACAGAAAGCCAAGCGTCGGCTGGAGGAGTACATAAAAATTAAAGAGAGTGAAATAAACAATTCGCACTAATTTTTAAATGTATAATTCTAAACAACCTGACGACCATTTCAATGATATGAAATAACCCGCCATCAGAGAAAAATGCGTGTTCCAATACCGTGAACTAACGGAAGCGACTAGTGCAGAACCTTAGAGTTTTCATGTTTCATTTTGACTGACTTCGATGGGAAATATTTTGGTGTGCCTTTCACTGCTCTGTACTATTTTTGCAAACATATTACAACATTGTAACTCCAACCTGTGATTTGGAGATTTCCCTAGTCTCCTCCTCGCGTTGCTGGTTTTACATTGGTACATGCCACAGGGAAATATTTTAAGTCTCAAGTGCCTATGGAACTTTTATTACTATGAAAAATGTTCAACTATGCAGTAAGTTGACCAGGGATGTCCATACAGAGGATGTTCAGACAGACTTAAAACGCATTTGATAAGAAAAACCGAAAATAAAAGTTCAAAATTTGAAATTAGAAACAGGGTGTTAGATGGACACGAAAGAAACATCTGCTGCAGTTAAATATCATCGGCTAAGAAAATGTCGCAGATAAACAGGCTGTTCATAGAAGGTTAGGTTTTTGCACTTTACAAAGTGAAATACAAATGTGTATCCTGTAATTAAAGAACGCAGTGAAAATCATGGTATTCGCATTTCTAAATGCAAAATAAGAAATCTTATTAATAAAAGAGGGGAAAATAGCCAAGCTTTGTTTTTAACAGGAAAAAACAATATCAAACGAATATTCAAAGAAGGTGCGTACTTTTTTTCACTATATCAAAAGTAAGGTCTCTGATGTTAAAGAAAATCCGCGGACCCAAGGAGCAATCCTTAAGTCGTTAATACTCTGTGAATCAACTGTCAAAAATATTATAAACAAAGATTTGAATGTGAGGAAAACAAGAAAACATAATGTTTGGCGGTTTCTGCCGACGCGCATGGCTGAGCCCTGAACACGGTGTAGACTTCTTTATGAAACTCACTCAGCCAGAGATGGATGAATATTTACTGTGACTATTGACGTAGCATGGATCTACCTAAACGATTGTTACAGGAAAATGTTGATTTACTTTTGCAAAAGAGCATAAAAGGATTCAGAAACTTGGTTTCAAGAATCCAAAGAAAGTTTTAGTAAATGATTCATGATTGTTGCTGGTTTCTCGTACAATGGGAAATTAAAGTTTGGAAAGTTAAAAAGAATGTTAAAATCCATTCTACATCTTGCCAAAATAATGTTTTAACCGCTACATGTAAAGAGGAAATACCATTTCTTCACCAACAGAGCACTCAAAGAGGATACCTCTATCAGGATAAGGCTGCCCGTCATACATCCAAATCTACTGAACTCTTTCTATAAAAGATGAAAAACGAAGCCCTCTCATATGTCAGTAATGGATTATTGGGCCTTCGGACTGGTAAAAACAGCGCTTTCTAAACTAGACTGTAAACAATGACTGGACTATGGAAAGCAGTTTAAGAAGAGTGGAATGAAATACCACTATTAATTTTAAGAAATACCCTGTTATCTTTTCATGGTCCAGGGAAAGGACTATGAGATACAACATTTAAGAACAAAATAATTTTATTTTAAACATTAATTATGTTGCCGGAAAATCGTTCTAAAAATGTGCAAGCATCCTATATACCTATAGCGCATAATTTTATGAATCATTAAAATTATATTTATGCGTCAATAATCTGAAGCAACTTGAAGATTCGCCCTCGGATAATTGAAATAAAAACATATTTTTTTACATTGTTTCACATATTTTCCGTTATTTCAGCTTTCCTTTCTATCGTAGCCGAAACATTTTAAGGAAGCTTTCATGGTACAGAAATCTGGATCGGAAAAAACTTTCGCTATAAGGAAATTGATCTGATATTGTTTATTAATGACACGAGACACGAATGACATACAATTTTAACGACACATACAGTATTCTGCACTGAATGATTTCAGAACTGATTGCACTCAGATTATCTTCTGTAAAAGACTTCGCATGCGTTATTAGAGTTTAATAAAACAACACTGTCACTTTTTTTTAAAATTTAAGTGGAGACTTACATCGAAACATTAAACAATAAATATTTTTTTTTACATGCAAACATAGTTTTCAGTAAGAATTTTCTAAAACTCATTATTTATTTCAAATCTGATTGCACTCAGATTATCTTCTGTAAAAGACTTCGCATGCGTTATTAGAGTTTAATAAAACAACACTGTCACTTTTTTTTTAAATTTAAGTGGAGACTTACATCGAAACATCAAACAATAAATATTTTTTTTTACATGCGAACATAGTTTTCAGTAAGAATTTTCTAAAACTCATTATATATTTCAAATTCATTTTCGATAAAATATATACGAAATTACACTTCCAAATATTGGCTTGAGTCCCTTCCGAGGTGTGTTCGTAAGAAAGAATAATTTGACCTTGTTATAAAATAAATCAGCAACGTTTATTCCCAACTGAATATTTTAAGATCTAATCAGCTTCTCTGAGTGTTTGGCGCCACATTATCCGGACAAATGGAGCGCAAACTTTCACATCATTGTGATATTATTAGCGTTATTACGGTCACGGATTTTGGTGACTTGCTTCCACGAGCTTGAGAGAAATGAAGTAGGTATCATGTCGTTGACAAGCAATGAAGAGCTGCGGTACATGTGGAAGGCTTCTAACATATTAAGCTCGATAGCCGAATCAGCTTTCCACGTATATCGCAATTTCCTCCTCAGAAAGTTTGATCAAAGCTGCGGAAGTACAGAATCAAACGACGTATTATCATTTCCAAAAAATGCACAATTATGAACTGCAAAATTCTGAATTTTTTTTTTATCTGCGATATAACTATTTTTTCGGTTCATCCCGACATTAGTATTTAAAATAACGTGTGCAAATCTGGAAAATTTTCTAAAAGGATTAGTGTGCGCTACTTCATGATTTGCTCTCTAATGATGTAATACCACTTGTGCATTCCAGAAAGAGAAAATAAGTGCATTCTGATCCTACTCCCAGTAGTGCATTCTGATCCTACTAAAAATGTTTCGTCACATGTGATGACATGATCCAAAAAGTGTGTCTCGCATCGTAGTCGGAATTTTCATTGGAGGCAAGTGATAGCACAACTTGCCTTGTGTTCATCCGTGAGCAAGTGGTGAATCCACTTTGTAGTCTCTTTTCGGTACCCGAACCGGCTGGCCACATTGTTATCAACGGAACCAAATGATATCTGCATCACATTAGCAACCTCCTCAGTATTAATACGACGGTTTTTGCGCAGGAGTGCGCCGATGGTGTTCGCATTACCCTATGTAGTCGGTATTGAAGGCCGGCAGGAGCGAGATGCTAATTCACGACAACGAATCACAAATGTCTTGCGCCACTCAAGATCTCTTGCACGAGACAAAGTATCTTGCTTATACTCGGTTTTAGTCATTTCATGGTCTTCGTTGGTGGTTCTTTTCAAACGCAAATACACTTTTGTGGGTGCTGTTTACTCTAGTTTTAAATCCAAAACTGAGTTACAGAAACGCATCTGAAATCTACGCCGTCTATTAAAAGATTGAACTAGCGGAGCGCTGTAATAACGCACCGTCACGTGACTGACCTTGCAGGTGTTCCGATACAGACAGCTGCATTTTTGAGAGTAGGTTTGTTTAGACGCAAGGACGTCTGTCTCGTTACTTTTTGAAAGACCTACGTATAGATGCTCTCCTTTTCTAGGAATCATGACTAGATTATTTGCAGATAACTAGGTGGAAGGTTCCTGAAGTAGCTTAGATTTCATTACGCATTAATTCAATGAGCGCGTAATTAATTATACATCACAACAGTCACTGCCAGTAAGAACGTATAAGTTATGTCATTCTTCAAACATACACAGGATTTCTTTCCCACACTAGATCGAGCAATTTGTCCTCTGTAATTGAACTACAAGCCCAACTTAAAGGGACAAAGAAAGTATTCCGTTAAATGAAAATAAATGGCTAAATATTTGAAAATAATTTATGTATAAATTATTTTCCCAATATAGACGTTCAGCAATGTATTTGTTTTAAAAATTAAATAATATTCAAACAATGGCATAAATATAGCAAAAATGATCATTAAAGTCATACATTTTCAGGAATTTGTAGTTTCGAAACGGTTGGAACATATGTTTGTAACATACACTGTGATCGCAATATCTAAAGGGCAAGGCATGCAATGCCGCCCCGAAGTAACTATAATAGAAACACGACTTACAAAAATTGAAGTAAATATAATAGAAACACGACTTGCAAAAATTATATTTCCAATTTTGACCTTTTATCTAAAACACAAACACGACCATAAGAACTAGAGGAAAGCAACAAACACCATGTAAATCATATCATATAGAAATTCCACTCTTTTGCAAATTTATAAAGCCAGCCAGCTATGTTATCAGAAGGAAAATATACGGTCGAGTCACATTACTGTGACCACCAGCTAATATCCAGATTAACCACCGTGTGCAGCGTGGACAGTAGCTAGACGGGCTGGGAGTGAATCAGTAAGGTCCTGGAAGCTGTTGATAGATACGTGGTGTCGTGCTGACCGCTGTGAATCTGACTGTTGCTGGAGGGTGCGTGGTGTAGGATCCATAGAGAGAACAATACAATGGTCCCACAGATGCTCAATTGGGTATACGTCTGGGGAATCAGGGGGCCAGGGGAATACTTTGAAGTCTTCATCGTGCTCTCCCAACCTCTCTCGGTCATATCTAGCTGTGTGACACGTCACATTGTCGTTCTCGAAGATCCCATTCGCCCCAGAAAGACAATCGGCACGTATCGGTGTACATGGTCTGCAAGAATGGATTCATAACGAATTTGGTTGATAGTGCCTTCCACAGGTATGAGGGGACCCAGAGAATGCTACGAAATCAGTACCTAGACCATAACGCTGCCCCCACCAGCTTGTGTTATTTTAGCAATGGCTGAAGAGTGTTTGTTCTCCGATGAATCTCGTCTTATATGCCAACGTCCATCCGTTCGATGAAGCAGAGAACGTGACTCGTCCGAGAAGGCAATCCTTTGCCAATCAGTTGAGGTCCAATTCTGATACTACTTTGCAAATGTAATGATTTTCTGCTGATGAACCTTCGTTAGCATAGGTGCAGTGACCATCCCTCTGTATCGGATCCCCATACGCATTAGGGTTCGCTGAACTGTCGTTTTAGAGACACTTCCACTAGCCCCTGGTTCGTTCGGCCAATGAGTTTCCCCACTATAGGGTGTCGATCGTTTCTCATGCACCTTCGAAGCCGACGTTCACCTCTCACATCATTGACACGCGGTACTTTGCAGTTTGCACGTCACTTATTCTCAGTTGTACCATTTCTCCAATCACGATACACTTTAACCACAGCAGCACGCGAACAGTTCACAAACTACGCTGTTTCAGAAATACTGCCACCTTTGGCCCGAAAGCCGATAATCATCCCTTTTTGCAAATCTGATAAGTCGCTTCTTTTATCCATGACAGCAACGAGTGATATGCTTTCAAAATTCCTACAACACACCTTATATACTGTCCCAGCCAGCTCACGACAAGTGCCTTCTTTCATTGACTAGGCGCTGTTGACGTTCAAAGTAGGAAGTTGTCACAATAATGTGACTCGACTGTGTATAATGTACTGAACGCTACAGACAATCAGTTCTTCTTATCCACTCATTTTAAGCAAAACCTAGGTCACCCAAAAGAAGCCTAAGAAATAGTTGCTTACATTTCTTCCCCTTTATTCTGTCAACACCTGATAAATATTGTTCGTGCAGAACGTTAATATTCCAGCATGCTTGAACTAGTCACAATGGTAGTATACTTCAAAACTAATTAACAAACGTTAGAAGGCAGAAAAAATTGACTCCAATCTTTAAATATATAACATTACAGCTTAGCACGCTGCCTTCAAGTAAATCAAACTTCAGAGTAACGCAGCTTCCACAATTATTACATCACATCACCATACCACACTTTTGGCTGCTGCTTTAACATTATATCTCTAGTTCTTATGTGTCACGTTCATGCGCTACGCTCTCTGATCTGAGAAGTGTTGGCAACGTCATGCCGCAAGAACGAAGAAGTAACGTTAAGTTTGAAACGCTGAAAAAAAACGAACTCAAATTTACACAAGAGACGGCAACTAAAAGAGAACAAACTTTTGATTCAGAATATAGGTCACAGAGAAGCACAACGCAACTTTGCGAGTCATTTGCAGAAGCTGCGTTACAATCCTCATACTTTACTACAATTACGCAAAGGAAGTAGTGGGTCATTTCGCCCCCCCCTACACGCAGCTACATATAACTTTAAAAGGTAAATGAAAAATACTTACAGAGGAAAGCTGTAGTAATGCGCATCCCCTGAATCTAACGGAAATCAAAAATTAGCTAAACTGAATGGGACATTAGATATGAGTTATTAACAGAAAACACGAATGAAACATAAAAGGATTCATTAAAATCCATATTTTAAATAGAGGGAAGAAGGTAGCAGCAGAACACAGAAACAAATGGAAAGAAACGCGAAAGGCTTTGTGCAAAATGGAACAAACCAGACTGATGCAGAAATTAAACAAGAAAGATGACACCGAATTTTCGGGTGTAATAAGCACGTTTTTAAACCCGTTCTGACGCAAATTAAATTTATCAAAGCTGTTCAAAGTCAACGGAACCGGTATGGAACACAATAGTATCTGACGGAAGAAAGAAGTTTTTCAATCGGGTCTTTAATCCCTTAGATATTGGTGTAAACGAAATCGTGAGCTTGCGAACTCTTAGAAACAGAGTTATCGACAAAAAGTAGATGTGACTTTACGTCCCCTGGTGGGAAAACCATGCATTATTTCGGGAAGAAAGTATTCGCAAAAGATTTATCCATATGAGCGGTATCGGTCCAAGAAAAAAATTTAGTCGAATTTCAGGGAGTCCAGATTTTGCTACAAATACATCAGAAGCAGATATTAACACTTATGACCCATGGTGGCCAAACCATTCTTTACAAAAACTTTAGAAATTATGTGAAAAATATTTCCGAACAGGTTTTATAAGCGATACAGGAAGGGCTTTTCAAATCGGAGTTTTAGGAGAAGAAAACGCAATTTACCTTTATGCGCCCTAGCGGAAAGTTTATGATTTACGTGAAAATTTTGACTTTATAAGAAAAACATTTCGCATATGAAACACTATCCAACAAAAAAGGAATTTTTCAAATCGGACTTTTAAAAGTAGAGATATTGACAAAAATAAGATATACATCTACGCCCCATGGCGTAGAAACCATGCATTATTTCAAGAAGAAAATGTTCCTAACAGGTTTGTCGACATAGAGTAGCATCGGTCAACAAAATACTTTTTTTTTCAATGGAGATTTTAGAAGCTGATATTTTGGCTGCAAATACATCAGAAGCGGAAATTAAAAATTACGCCACCTGGTGGCCAAACCATTTCTTTTTACAAAAATTAGAAATTATGTGCAAACGATTTCCCATCAGAAGCTGTATCCAGTGCAGAAAGAATTTTTCAAATCGGAGATTTAGAAGCAGAGATATAGAGAGAAACGCAATTTGCCTTAACGCCTCCTAGCGGAAAGTCTATGAATTACTTGAAAATTTTGAAATTATATGAAGCACATGTCACACTGGAAACGCTATCCAACAAAGAAGGAATTTTTCAAATCGAACCTCTAGAAGTAGAGATATTGACAAAAATAAGATATGTATCTATGCTACTGGCGGAGAAACCATGCACTATTTTAAGAAGAAAATGTTCCTAAAAGGTTTGTCGACATGAGTAGTGTCGGTCTGCAAACAACGTTTTTTTCAATCGAGAATTTTAGAAGTTCATATTTTGCTGCAAATACATCAGAAGCGGAAATTAAGATTTACGCCCCCTGGTGGCCAAACCATTTTTACAAACATTAGAAATTATATGTAAACGATTTTCCATCAGGAGCTGTATCTGGTGCAGAAAGAATTTTTCACATCGGAGATTTAGAAGCAGAGATATAGGGAGAAACGCAATTTACCTTTACGCTCCCTAGCGGAAAGTCTATGAATTACTTGAAAATTTACGAAATATATGAAAAACATGTCACATGGAAAACACTATCCAACAAAAGAAGTAATTTTTCAAATCGGACTCCTAGAAGTAGAGATATTGACAAAAATAAGGTATACATCTACGCCCCCTGGCGGAGAAACCATGGAATATTTTACGAAGAAAATATTCCGAAAAGGTTTATCGATGTGAGTGGCAGCAGTCCACGAAAGAATCTTTTCAATCGGTATTTTAGAAGATCCAGATTTTATGGATATACGTCAGAAGCAAAAATTAACGCTTACGCCGCCTGATGGCCTAAGCATTTTTTATCAAAAATTCGAAGTTATATGCAAAAGATTTTCCATCAGGAGATGTATCCGCTGAAAAAACGAATTTCAAATCGCAGTTGTAGGAGAAGAGTTATCGGGAAAAATGTAATTTACCTTTACGCCCCCTAGCGGAAAATCTATGTGTTATTTGAAAAAGAAACTATATCTAAAATACTCTTCGACATAAATGGAATCGAAAGATAAAATATTTTTTTCAATCGGATGCTTAGAAGCAAATATGTGGAATAAAACGTATTTTTGAATTCGACATCATCTGCATTTACGCCCTCTAGCGGCGAAATTGTACTTCGTAAAAAACGAAATGAAGGATCATCATTCGCATATTTCGAGTTTCGGAATGGAAAAAGAATTTTTCAAATCGGACTAATAGTTGCAGAGATACCGTGGGTACAGACGGACGGACAGACATACCGATAACATAAGCACGACCTTTTTTTACAAAAGGCGTGCTAAAAAGAACATTGTTTTATCATAGAGTTCGGGATTTTCCTATTATGGTTGCGAATGTATATTGCTAGGTAAAACCGTGGATCCGTTATGCAAATTTCTAATCCAAAATGTTATTTGCCGATAACTGACTCAGAATAAAAGTAACAGAACTGAAACTGTATTTTCTCCTTTACTAGATTCTCTTTTCAAATTTACTAGATTCTTTTCAAAATATTTGCATATTATGGATTTCGTCTTAAATGTTTCTTCCACCATACACTTGCGTATGGATATTTTCACAGAACCAAAGTTTCTTTTGTAAAATTCCATAGATAACATAAGAAAATTCTGCGGATATCTAGCACTTAACGGAATAGTATTTTTATAATACAGAAGCATTGTTTCCTCTGAAACGAAAGCCTAAAAAATTGCACAAATATTACAAAACTAACTGATCCCATTTGAAGATGAATAGAACTCCCCTCTACCTTCAAAGCTTGCATTAAAAATGACATTTTCTTGCACAATCAGACGCATTAGTATGTTTATGAAGCCAGTACACATATACATTTTCTGCTGATTTCAGGGACAGGTAAAACAACTTATGTTAATCAGAATGGCTGAAACAAAGTCTATTAATTGTAGGGAACACTTCTACGACGCCACATCCAGGTCTTCTTTCAAAAAGCCTAATGAAAGAAGAATGAAAGAAAATCAAGACATGTGATACCTGAAGAACTGTGGACTGATTTTGTTAATGTTCATAACTTTATAGATGATAAACTGAAAAATAATTGACCTGCCAAAATTCGTTCAACTACTATGAAACGTAACAGGTATACCTATAAGCAATAAAATTTCAAAGAGGCAATGGGATAATGTGGCCTGTGTATGCAGGAGTAAAACTTGCGCTTTTTGTATACCAGAAAAATAAATAAAGGAAATGTTTAAACTACATATAAAATGTCACACGAAATTTAAATAAAGCTTGCTTGAACGATAATGTGCCACAACAGACATATTTCAGACGATTTTGAAATTTGCTTCATTAAAACTATCACATAAGCATTATGATTTTTATTCATAAATATTCTCACGATCTCAGAGTTTAGATATTATTTAACGCCTCTCTGTTTCACTTATTACTTCCGCCACCACAAAGTAGTAATTTTAACAAAATCAGTTACAGTGAAACCTCTGATAGGGTTCACCCGGATTCCGCGGTCACCTGCCAAAATGGTGACGTTTGTCCGGCACGGATACTATCACCCATAAAAACAATGCATAAGAAACCTCTGTTTGGTGGCCGCCAGCAAGACGCAGTTAGGGCAGCTATTTTTGAAACGCATGTGAAAATACACCTGCACTTTGCTGTCGCGAACATGTATAGAATTTGTAGGCAAACCTTGTTTCGAGAGTTCTAAAAACAAAGGAAACGTGAGTTTAAAAATATGAAACACCTGTTTCTTTTTCCTTTTTTTGTATCACTATCATTCACGTGATTGTAAATGGTAGGTAGTCCTTTAAGCGGCGGTAAGGTTCGCCTCAAAATCCTTACAGGGACTCATCTGAGGAACCGGTTTTTGTACATCATGTACATCTGCTGTCTGTTGTGAGAGCCATATTAGAGGATCGCCTCTCCAGGCGCTAAAGAGAGGTTCGTTTCAACCTCTTAACAAATAGTATTTAAAATTTATAAATTTAATGCAGATGAATTTAAAATGCATTATCTAGTTGAAGCCTTTGTTAACAAAATTTACGAATTGCAATATGAATTTCAGAATTTCATTTAATATGTTCAATTAAAGGCGTATTATATCTTACATATGCAAACATGTTCTTCGTGGGCGAAACATTTCTGGTGAGGCTGAGCCTCACCTGTATCATCTGACGAGCTGGCCATGCGTCAGTGCCTTCGCGAAACTGGAACGGAGTTTTTCCGCAAAGGTATCTTTAAACTGCCAGAATGTTGCAAAACTCTATCCACAGAAACGGGAAATTTGTAAAAAAATAGATTAGGGTATGTAGATTAAGGGGTCGAACCTATTTCTTCAGTCATTACAACTCGCAAATTTTTAGACATTGTTGCTCATTAATTTCAGTATAGGCGTCGCACTTTCACCGCGGAAGCGTATACACACAGCCTACCTTTGTTAACAAAGAAGGAGTAAGGAACAGCGCCGAATCTCAAGCCGTACCTTCATGGAATAGACAGTAAATTATGGATGGAAAGATTACTTCGATGTTTTTGAGAATCGATGTTTACCCAGGAAGAGTCGTTGTTTTAACCTTGGTGTTACAGAAGCCGATACACTTAAAAAACATCGAAGTTTAATGATCGATGTTTGAAACTGGTAAAGAATATTTTCTACGAAAAGTAAATGAAATTTCTGTTTGTTGTATTCTCGTAAAGTGGAGGGAAATGTCTTTGTATTGAATGTTGTGATCGATGATTCGTCGGCGAAGACTGACTTCTTTTCCCGAATGGCATGGGATGCGGTTCATCGAAAAAACATCAACGTTTCCTCCAAAACATTGAGCGTTTTAAAAAATATTATTTGTTACTCGATGTTGAATTGTTGTGTTATTATCGTTATAGTGAACAGAGATTTTACCAACAATTGTCCCCATTCACTGCTGCTGATGGAAAAGTGAGGGTTTTTCGCCTTAGACCAAGAAATCGAAGCATCGAAGTTTGCACCGAAGGAACGTCGAGGTTCACACCGATGCATCGAGCTTTTTAACAAGTATCAATAATCACTCGATTTTGAATTGGTGACTAATCACCGTTACATTGAACAGAGATTTACCCATCCCCATCGCAATAGCAGTATACTCCCTGGCATCCTACTTACTTAGAATTTTGGTTTTAAGAAATCTATAATTTCTGCGACGCATCGAAACTATGGCATAGCAGATATCGATACGTCCCATGAAAAGACCCAGAGGGGGAAAATTGAATAAATAGTCAAATTCTTGTAATTATTACAACGGAACTGAAATTAGCATCTCCTGGAAGCCCAAATTTATATCAGAACGTTTTACTCATTCCCGGAAAACTTTCCGTGCACCAACGGAATCAATAACGGTAATTTGAACACCAAACGAACAGTACCTGCAAATCATGGTGTACGTGATTTCTTGCACTTCAACCAAATGTAAAGGAAAAATTCCAGGTCATACAATTATACAGTATTTCTCTATTGGCCAAAAGCTACATTTTGAAACCTAGAACTAGTATATCAGTGCAAACTTTAAATTAATTATATAATTTTAAAAGTTATGCAGATCAAACTGAACCATGTACAATGATTTTCTTATCGTTACGCAGTTACAATAATGTGTGGTTCACGGCTAACTTCGGGTGACGCTTTTCAAGTAATTAGCATCTTGAACTCTTCCAGGCCCTCTAATTCGTAATCTCATTGGTCCGCGCTTGATTGGCGTGTGCTAGCAAGTAATGTTGATTTATTATGTTAGATGTACAGGTTCTATTTCATGAGGACTGAAAATCTTTCTTGCGGAATACATGTTTTGGGGTAGGGATTCAAATAACATTCCTGAAGATCCCTTTAAGGCCTGGGCAAAAAAGTAACGTATTTGAGATTGATACATAACTCATGTGTTTTCATCATACACATCGTCTGATGGCAGCACGTCAGCGCACATTCCTGCATGGCAGGCAGCACTGGCATAATTTGGGAATCTCATTTTCAGCTAAGACTAATCTTAAGGTCATGTATTTTGCTTTAAATGTTGAACACCGGGTGTTCAGCTTTTTCAAATCCTTTGTAGAATAAATGTTCAGTTCATTTCAAATCCTTTTAGATAATAAATGTATGTTCCATGAGCTATCTAGAAGACATACTCATGTTTTTTGTGGTTCTAACAGAAAAAAAATAATGATTATAATTACTATTGAGGACCACGCCATTACCAGTTGCTATTGCAAAAACAGCTGAAAGACTACTTCAGACTTATTTGAGAAGACGTGATTTTTTTTAATGGTGTTGAGTTTGGGAGGTTAGATATTAAACGACTAACACTCGCAGGTAAAATACTAAGATTTTTGACACTCGGAAAAATATTCCAAAAACGAAAATCATCCGGCTTTTAAGATTTTAAAGTTTCAGGTTGGTCGTGATCTAGAATGTTTCTGTTCCTTGGGATCAGAACGGCCTTTTTCAGATATTTTGGCGAAGAAAGGTATACTGATCTTTGTAAGCTATGGGGAAAAATAAACGAAAAATCTATTCTAGAAAATATTACTCATGACGATAAATTAAGAGATATACATAAGGCTTTAAATTTAAAAAATCAGACAAAACTAGAAATCACAATGAATATTTTATTTATAAATTCCATTTGGAAACAGCAACTGCAGAATAATTTAAGGACGCACATCCGTGATCGAAATTTTAAAATTTTGAACATTATTTCTAATCGTAAATGGTTACATAAAATACATCTGTCAAATGATCCGTATTGTAAACATTGTGGTCTTTCGGAGAACACTGAACACAGTTTTGTTGAATGTGAGTTTGCAAAGAACATTTAGTTATGGTTAAAAAATTACATAAATCTAAAGGAGAGTTTTGTCAATAAACAAATCTTATGTCATACACGTTTAAAGTATAGTGTTATAGGAAGAAATGCAACTCATTATCTAATAGCAATTACAAAATATAATCTGTGGAAGAATAGAAAGGTAACGTCATTTAATCAGAAATATCGAAATTCGGAGTAAATAAAGTTAGCAATAAAATGCGATTTTCGAAGAGTTCTAAAATTTGAAAATAGGAAATATGGTACAAATAAAACTTTTAAAAAGTGGATAACATTAAAACCAATAGTTTATAGAAAATTTAATTATATTCTTAATAAAATATTTAAATAGAATAATATCGAATAAGTCATAGTAGGATGCAGAGTCAACTTTTCATTTCCATTGAAAGCAGTGAAATTCACATTCATAATGGGATCCGGTGTAAAATTTTCATTTTTCATGTGTTGGAAACTGTTTCTCTTCATGTGGCTATATTGTTTTCATACTTTCACTTTCTTTCTTGGTTATTTGTTTTGTCTTTTTTTTCTTTTTCTGATTTTCAAAGAATCGCTGCAGTATGGGTCTCTTCATAGTGCGCCCCGATGCGGTGATTCTAAATAAATTGTATTAAACCTGCTTCTGGTGGTTTTCCATGACCAGGCTTCCCTCGCAAAGATGTTTTGAAAGATCTGTATGTAAGATGTAAGAGAATACTGCTAAAACTTATAAGTGCTCTGTCTCTTGGATTCACATCAAATTTAGTTTAAATAATATATCTGTTAAAATTATTTTAACTTGGCGTTCTTCGGTTTTTTAACCCAGAAACTCGTTTATAGTGCTCTTTACCTATCTGCTCTGCAAAATAGTAGCTTAAATAAATCGTATTTTTAGATAAATCCTTAGCTTAAGTAAATGGTAGCAGAAAGTTAGTAAACGATGAGCTTAAATGTGATTCAGGAAAAAAAAATAATTCTTAACAATTCTCTATAAATCCTTCATGGTCGGCTTTCATTAAAGTGGTTCATGAGACATAAAATAAAGAAACAAAAATAATGTTGAAACGCAGTTGGATTCGTACCTCTTAGAATTTATATATACTGAACTGCAATTACTGTTTAACCATCACACCTCCACGTCAGAGGTTGGACAAGCATTCCAAAAGAATATGCCAATTCGGTGTCCTATTAGCCCGCGCCTCTCTAGCCCTGCCCAATGAGATAACGAATAGGGGGATCCCAAACCTGGCTACAGACACTATACTCGGAGCAAGGCTAACGTGACTATGGAATTTAAGTTGCGGAGTGTGTACTTCCACTGTATAATATACACCACATTGACAAAAGTCATCGGACACCCCTTCAAAAGCATATGAACGGATCCACTGCGTTGTTAAGATACGCGGAACATTTGCAAACGGTGTAAAAACAAGACTGCAGCTGACCGCGGTCATATCGCACTGTGAGGTTGAGTGAAAATGTCGCGGTGGAAAAAAACTGACTTTGAGAAAGGAAAGATTGTTGGGTGTTATATTAGTAAGTTAGCCATAACAGAAACCGAGGGGCCGTTAAACATACCCAAGTGAATTGTTTGGATGTGCTGAATAAATGGAAGACACATGGGGTGCCTGAAGCAGCAAAACGTACCGGCAGACCAAAGAAAATCAGTGATAGAGGACGTCGAATCCTCAGGAGAGTCACTACAGCAAATCGACGGAGTACTGCGCAAAACCGTAGTGCACAGATGAGTAAAAATGCTGGAACCTTAGTATGTGCACGTACCATTCGCAGAGAACTTCATTCCATGGGTTACCAGTCGTGCGGCTGCTCATAAGCCTTTCATCTCCACTCGGAATGCTACTTGTCGTTTAGCATGGTGTAAAGAACCTTTATCGTGGACCGTGGATCAATGGAAACGGGTCCTATGGAGTGATGAATCCAGATACACTATCCATCAGTCAGATGGCCGTGTGTGGGTATGGTGGCTATTAACCACAGTGTACTGTTCACTACGATCAAGTTTGGAGCTGGCAGTGTACTCGCGTGGGGGTGTTTTTCATGGTATGGTCTCGGCATATTTGTTATCGTGGACAAACCTGTTAACCAGCATGTCTACCTTGATATTCTGGATATTTATGCTCTATCAACTCTGTGGCAATACTGGGAAGCGATCCTTGTTGGTGCCTGCAGGATAATACATCGAGCCACAAAGCGAGGACTGTTACGGCGTGGTTTGACGATAATTATATATCGTGTGTGGACTTGCCAGCACAGAGCCCTGATCTTAATCCCATGGAGCACCTATGGGATGAAGTAGAGACCCTCATAAGAAATTTGGAACCAAGGCCAACTACTAAGCAACAGTTAGGAAGCATTATGCACTGAATAGAGGCGCATACCTGTCGCTGTGTTCCAAAACCTTGTCGAAAGCATATTTCGAAGGCTCAGTGCATGCATTAAGGCCAAAGGTGGACCGACACCGTACTAATGCATGTCAATTAATGCTGTATTGTGTTTCTCTTCCAGGTGTCCGGTGACTTTTGTCATTATAGTGTAGTTCCAGCTTGAAATCCATGTTCGAGCTTGAACTGATACCTAAGAAACACATAGATATATACACTGCCTGACAGAAAAAATGCCACACCATGAAGGAATGTTTGAAAAGAAACCAAACCGCCCACATAGATAGCAAAGTGGTCCCTGATTCATCCCAAATCCCACACCATGAAGGAATGCTTCATGGTGTGGAATTTTCTCTGTCAGGAAGTGTTTATATTCATGTGCTTCTTAGGTATTAGTTCAAGCTCGAACATGGATTAATTGTCACATACAGCATACGCACCACTGGCCGAATATACAGGATGCTCAATAAGGAAAGTGGCCCCCATTTTTGGCGATACAGCGTTGAATCCGACGTGGCATGGAGGCAGTAAGGGTCCAAATAGAGCCCTGGAGTATCGTGGACCATGTGGTGTTGATCCAAGTCCACATTTCATCTTCATTTTGCGGGGTTGGGAGGCAACTCGACCGACGTCCAGTCGTGTCCCACAGATGCACGATGGGAAAGATGTCAGGGGATCGTGATGGCCACCGAAGCATCAGCACACTGTGTAAAGCATTCATGCTAAATCCTAGCCGTATGCTGACGGGAGTTATAGTGTTGAAAACGGGCGTTTGGGATGTCCTGTAGATATGGTAGGCCCAGCACCTCGTCAACATAGCGGTGTGCCGTCAATGTGCCCGTAATGCTTACTAGCGGTGAGCGGCTGTTGGCGCTGATAGCACCCTACAACACGATTCCACGTTGCTGGGCCGTGTGATGCTCCACAATGGCGGATGAATCCTTCCGTTATCCACCACTCCTTCAGACTCTCACACGGCGATCATCCGTGCTCAGACAGAACCCCAATTCATCGCTGAACACCGCACTTTACCATTCAGCACCCCATGCAGCTCTGGAGCAACAATACGCCAAGTGGTGACGGCGATGGCTCTCTGTTAAGGGTATCCTTTGCGATGGATGGCTGGACAGCAAACCAGACGCAGCCAAACGGCGCGACACTCTCTGCATCAATATCGAAGAATCCAAGCCTCCTAGTACACTCAGCAAAATGTCGCCGGTTGTGGCCTTTCAGTCCGCTACAGACTGACGTCGGATGCGACGATCGGTGTGCTCCGACGTCCGTGCTCCGGTCCCTGTACGTGGTTACACAGATCATTCCTGGGACAACTATTTCCAGATGCGATCGAAGGATGTGCCATCACGTTGCGTTGTTTCCGCAAAACGACACTTCTCGTGAACTCTTCCGTTTGACGAAATCACGTACGACGGCGTCTTAAAGGCATTGACAACCCTTGTTCGTTCTCCAGACACAGTTACAGCAGAACCACTCATTTCTCGCGGCAGTGACGACGTCTCGACTGATGGCTTCACGGACTGGTTGTCCGCTTATTCCTCGGGCGTTGTTCGTGCGATAGGCCTGCAAATGCAATCATGTTCATAATTTGTACGTGTGTACCCACTCTGCTATTTGCATTGCGCTGCGTTCACGTCTTCTTGGTGTGTCATTTTCTTTGTCAGGCAGTGTAGATATTCTGAATGTCGGTCGTACGCATGTTTAAGAAATGAAGATCCCAGTTTCGGCGGAGTTTCTAAAAAATACAAATATTCGTATTTCGGCGGCGTCATTGTCTCTTCTGTTTTGCCTCAGAGAGCCTATACAGTTAACACGAAGGCAGCTACTGCGACTGGGAGAGGAAAATTGCTAGCCGGAGGCCAGGTGGTAATCGACTTTAGTTATCATAATGAGCTTACCTTTTCTTCGTGGTTGCTATTTTAAAATTCGCATTCAGAAATCGTTTGTCTGATGGTCGACAAGGTGGTGGGGTGGAGGGAATCATCGTGATAGAACGCGGGCGTTTCCCTTTTGTCGCGCCTTCAGTCACCCCTAGGGAGAAGGGTCCAGCGACACATAGCACCCCACATTAGGGCGCATATAAATACTGACAAAACAAGATATATTATTTTGGTGCATCGGTTTCACAACGTTAACTGTGTACTCCAGGTTAGAGTTTTGCCCCCAGGTATAGTTTCTAAGTAGGCAGCGCACTCCTGGTTTTCCTCTTTGTACAAAGAAAAAAATATCCTCTTTTTCCCTGGAAACAGAAATATATGGTATATTTTTCTATTTTCTATTATCTTTCCCCTACCACGTCATTTTCGTAATAAGTGGCTCAAGTGGCAAATTTCAGTAAAAGCTTTCTAAGTTGGTATAGCGCTAATGTACTTCTTCTCTTGAACGAAGCAAAAATATCCCTTCTTTTCCTGAAAACAGAAAGATGTGGTATATTTCCAATTTTCCCTTTTTCTTCCTACGTATGCGAAAAGACGTTTTTTCCTTTACTCATAGAGCAAAACTGAGATTTATTCTGTAAATTGTTAAAAAAT